>WOXC01003256.1:0-258256 GCA_011680675.1 Gymnobelideus leadbeateri | reverse complement strand
AGGGAATGGACCGGGTGGGGGGTGGGATGAGTGGGAGGGAATTATAAGCAGCCTTGTACAATATATCTACCATGACAATGTTTTGCATAGCTAGACATGTACAACATATACTGAATTACTTATATCCCAAGAAGGAATGGGTGACAAGGGAGGAAGGAAATGGATCTGAAATTCAAGGTCGTAACATTAAATGTTTCAAATATATATATAAATACTATTATTAATACTCTTTTGCCTATAATTGGGAGATAAGATGTGCAGGCATTGGGACACAAAGATTCATCTTCCTCTAATGGAAAAGTCGATGGGGGTATGGGAGAAGGTATGGGAGAGAGCAGATTGGAGGAAGCGATATCTTGTGGGACTGCTATTCTGGGAGGTTGGGTAGGGGAATAATGGGGGGAAAATGATTGTAACTCAAAATCTGGCGGAAATGAATGATGTAAAACAGAAGTTAATAAAGTATTTGTTTAAAAAAAAAAAAAGAAAGTAAGGGGGAGTAAATGGGTAAGGACACAACAGAGAACAGATTGGGGAAGGGGTATTCGGTATGCCTTCTATCTTGGGGCAGGGGTTTGGGGAGAGATGGGGAGAAAATTTGCAAATCAAAATATTGTGGAAGTGAATGTTGAAAACTAAAAAATAAATAATTAAATTTATTTTTTTAAAAAAAGAAATGTACATATATTTATTTATTCTAGGGTCCCTATTCCCTCTGGTTGCAAGAGACATAAATACACATGCATGTGCATGCATGCGTGCACACACACACACACACACACACACACATAACTATCTACAACAACCTATCTGAAAAAAAAAAATAAAATGGGATTTTCTGACAAAAAGATTATGTTACATCACCTTTTTTCTCGAGGTTTCTAACAGTATCTTCAGCTTCATTTTGTTTAGTTTTATATAAAGTTTTCAATTCTTCTATCTCGTTGTTCTTTCTTTCTAATATCTGTGAACATTTAAAACTTTTTAATAACTATTACTTTTTTCACACATTGAACATATGTGAAAGATAATATCTGCAGCAATGAACAACACAAAACCCAACTTAACATAAAGAATGATGATAGCTTGTGTTTATATATTGCCATAAAAGTTGCCAAACATATATTATCTCATTTCATCCTCATTTTAACTCTTTAACAAGGCATGAACATCACCCTACTTTACAAAGGAGGAAGCTCAGAAGTTAAGCTATGTTCTTAAAGTCATAAAGTGTCTGAAGCAAAATGTGAACCTATCTAGAAAACTGAGTCAAATTTATAAGAATATGAATCATTTCCCCATCCATAAATGGTCAAAGGATATGAAGTAAGATTTCAGAAAAACAAATCAAAGCTATCTGTAGCCTTATGAAAAAAAATTCTCTAAATCATTATTAATTGAGAAATGCAAATTAAAATTACTCTCAAGTACCACCTCACACCTATCAGATTATCTAATATGACAGATAAGAAAAATTACAAATGTCGCAGGGGAGGTGAAAAAATTGGGACACTAATTTATTCTTGGTGGAGTTCTAATGTGATTCAACCATTCTGGAGAGAAATTTAGAACTTTTTGTGGCAGCAAAGAATTGGAAACTGAGGGAATGCCCATCAATTAGAGAATAGCTGAATAAATTGTGTTATATAATTGTGATAGAATACTATTGTGCTATAAGAAATTACAAGCAGGTATCCCAAAGAGGTCATAGAAGTGGGAAAGGGACTCAATGTTAAAAAAAAATTATAGCACCTTTTTTTGTGGTGGCAAAGAAATGGAAATCAAGGGGATTCCCATGACTTGGGGAATGGCTAAACAAGTTGTGGTACATGAATGTAATGGAATACTATTGTGCTATAAGAAATGAGGAGCAGAGGACCTTCATAATAACCTGGAGAGAGTTATATAAACTGATGCTGAGAGAGGAAAGCAGAACCAGGAGAACTTTGTACACAATTACAGATACATCATATGTATGATGACTAACTTTGATAGACTGGGCTCCTCTCGGCAATGCAAGGTTAGAAGATAACTCCAAAAGACTCATGATGAAAAGGGCTATCCACATCCAGAGAAAGAACTATAGAGTCTGAATGCAGATTGAAGCAAACTACTTGCTCTCTCTCTTTTTTTGTTTTGTTTTTTATTTCTCATTGTTCACTCTATTGGTTATAATCCTTCTTTAGAACTTGACTAATGTTTAATATGAAGGCATTTGTAGATCCTATATTTGATTTCATGCCAGTATGGGAGGGAGGGGGGAGAAGAGGTAGGGGAAAAATTTGAAACTCAAGGGATTGTGGAACTGAATGTTGTAAACTAAAGGAAAGGAAAGGAAAGGAAAGGAAAGGAAAGGAAAGGAAAGGAAAGGAAAGGAAAGGAAAGGAAAGGAAAGGAAAGGAAAGGAAAGGAAAGGAAAGGAAAGGAAAGGAAAGGAAAGGAAGGAAAGGAAGGAAAGCAAGGAAAGGAAGGAAAGAAAGAAAGAAAGAAAGAAAGAAAGAAAGAAAGAAAGAAAGAAAGAAAGAAAGAAAGAAAGAAAGAAAGAAAGAAAGAAGGAAAGAGACAGAGAGAGAAAGAAAGAGAGAGAGAGAAAGAAAGAAAGAAAGAAAGAAAGAAAGAAAGAAAGAAAGAAAGAAAGAAAGAAAGAAAGAAAGAAATTACAAGCAGGATGCTTTCAGAAAAACCTGGAAGACCAATGGAAAGTGAAGTGAGCAGAACCAAGAGAACATTGTATACCATAACAGAAATACTGTACAATGATCAACTGTGAATAATTTAATAATCAAAAACCATTACGAAGGTCTTATGATGAAAAATGCTATCTATCTCCAGAGAAAGAACTGCTAGAGTCTGAATACAGATAAAAGCATACTTTCTTTTTTACTTCTTTACTTTACTGGGGAGGGGGGTGTCTGTTTTCTTTCACAACATGGCTAATATGGAAATATGCTTTACTTGACTTTACATGTATAATCTTCAGCAAATTGCTTGCCTTCTTAAGGTGAGGAGAGAAGAAAGTAGGGAGATAATCTGTAGGTCAATTAAAAAAAAAAAACAAATGGGGTCTTGGGGCGGAGCCAAGATGGCGGAGTAGAAACAGCATTTCCAATGTGCTCTGCCCCACACAAATTTCAAACAATGTGAAAGGGAGCTCCGAAAAACTTCTGGAGCCACAGCACCCAAAGAACTGCACAGAGAAGCTAACCTCCTGCTGAGGACAGCCCAGCAGCCCTGCAGGGAGCGGCCAGCGCAGCGCTCTGAGAGCAGGCAGCACAGCGCACTGGGAACCAACAGCTCAGCCCGCAGAGCTGAGCCCAGGTCCGCGGTTTTAGCCCCAGGGTGGCCAGACCTTCAGCCGGCTGGTGGAACCCCAGAACATCAGCAATTGTGGCGATTCCAGAATTATCAGCACAGATATGCCTAGGACAAAGTGAGAGGTTAGTGCCCTGTGGACTTTGGGACCAGTATTTGGGGAACGCCTCGGCTTCCTCCCCTGGGGGCAAAAAGCTGCTGAAGAAACAGCTGCACAGAAGCCATTTTGCAGCGTCAGTAGTGGTTCTAGCTCCTGGTCTGCAAACTGTAGGAAGATCCAGCAATCAGTCTGCGGGTTAATTGCTTTTGCTTTAAACTGCCTGGATCTGGATTGTGGTCTGGGGAGGAAGTTTGGGGTGGGTATCCAACTTGCCAGAGTGGGTGGAGGCTTTGCAGAGGCCACCCAACTGGCGGAAGTTGTGAAGACCCCAAGTTTAGGCAGAAGCTCCCCTGTCTGGTAGCAGAGTCCTACTGTGGCAACAAGCCCAAAAATCAAGTAATTAAGTGGCAATATGCCTAGGCAAATGAAACAAAATAAACAGAAAAGTTCAATATTGGACTCCCATTTTAGGGGCAAAGAGGCTCAAAGCATGGAGGAGGACTGTGAGGTCAGAACTCCTGTACCAAAGGCCCCAAATGAAAATATGAGCTGGCTACAGGCCATAGAGGACCTGAAGAAGCAGATAAGAGAAGTGGGGGAAAATTTGGGAAGAGAAATGAAAAAGATGCAAGAAAAATATGAAATAACAGTCAACAGCCTGAGTGAGGAAAATAACACCTTAAGAAATAGAGTAATTCAAATGGCAAAAGGCTCAGAAAGGCAATGAGGAGAAGAATGCCTTAAAAAGCTGAATTTGCCAGATGGAAAAAGAATCTCAAAAGCTCACTGAGGAGATTCATTCCTTCAGAGTTAGACTGGAGCAAATGGAAGCTAATGACTTTATGAGAAATTAAGATGCTGTTAAGCAGATCCAAACAAACGAAAGATTAGAAGGCAATGTGAACTATCTCATGGGAAAAACCACTGACCTGGAGAATAGATCCAGGAGAGACAATTTAAAAATTATTGGACTACATGAAAGCCATGATCAAGGAAAGAACCTAGAAATCACCCTTCAAGAAATTCTCAAGGAAAACTGCCCTGATGTTTTAGATCCAGAGGGCAAAATAGAGGTTGAAAGAATCCACCGATCACCTCCTGAAAAAGATCCCAAAAGAAAACTCCCAGGAATATTATAGCCAGGTTCCAGAATCCCCAGATCAAGGAGAAAATACAAGCAGCCAGGAAGAAACAATTTCAATATTGTGGAAACACAATCAGAAAAGCCCAGGACCTGGCAGCTTCTACACTGAGGGATCGAAGGGCATGGAATATGATATTCCAGAGGGCAAAAGAGCTGGGACTGAAGCCAAGGGTCACCTACCCAGCAAAACTGAGTATCTTGTTTCAGGGGAAAATATGGTCATTCAGTGGAATAGAGGACTTTCAAGCATTCTTGATGAGAAAACCAGAGTTGAATAGAAAATTTGACATTCAGATACAAGAAGCAAGAGATGCTTGAGAAGGCAATAAAAGAAAAGAAATCAAAAGGAACTTATCAAAG
Organism: Gymnobelideus leadbeateri; assembly: GCA_011680675.1. NCBI lineage: Eukaryota > Metazoa > Chordata > Mammalia > Diprotodontia > Petauridae > Gymnobelideus > Gymnobelideus leadbeateri. The sequence continues at coordinate 253,340 of WOXC01003256.1, read as the reverse complement.
TTGGACTATTTACAGTCCTACATGGAAAAACAATAACTGTGTTTGATGAAACCTTTCTCATTATGAAAATAATTGAAGAAGGGTACATGGCATATGTTCATAGGTATACATGGATAGAGGGCACAGGTTGAATTTGATGGGGAGGGATGATAATTTTTTTTTTTGGAGGGCAATTGGGGTTGGGTGACTTGCCCAGGTTCACGTGGCTGGGTTTTTGTTTCTGTGTTGGGTGTCTGGGGCCGGATCTGAGCTCGGGTCCTTCTGGCTCCAGGCCCGGCGCTCTGCTTGCTGCGCCACCTAGCCGCCCCAAGGAAGGGATGATTCTTTAGGGGTGAAGTCAAGAGGTGTGAGAGGAAAGTGGCAGGAGGAGATGGAGAGAGACAGGGTAGGGCAAACTATCTCATATAGAAGAGGCAAGGGGAAGTAGTTGCAGGGGAGGGGAAGAACAGGAAGGCAAAAAGGCAAAAGCATATTCTCATTGAAGTTGGATCAAGGAGAGAATCACATACATACTAAATGGAATATCTTACCCTCACTCACTCTCCTGAGTAGGGGAAAGGGGGATGAGAGGGGGGATGATGGAGGGGAGGGCATTCTGGAGAGAGGGGAGGTTAGAAGTACCCACTATCAAAGAGGGACAGGATCAGAGTAGGAAATGGACTAGGTGGGAGGTGAGACAGGTGGGAGGGAAATATAAGTAGTCTTTTACAGTCTTTTATCTACTATGGTAATGCTTTGCATAGATATACATGTACAACACATACTGAATTGCTTATCTTCTCAGAGGGAGTGGGTGACAAGGGAGAAAGGGAATGGATCTGATAATCGAAGTTTTAAAATTAAATGTTTCATAAGATGTCCAGGCAGTGGGGCTCAGAGATTCACCTTGCCCTAATGGCAAAGTCGAAGGGGGTATGGGAGAAGATATGGGAGAAAGCAGATTGGATGAGGGGATATCTAGTGGGACTGCTATTCTGGGGTGGTGGGTAGGGAAAAAATGGGGGGAAAATGTAACTCATAATCTGGTGGAAATGAATGATGTAAACCAGAAGTTAATAAAGCATTTGTTTAATTAAAAAAAAAACAAATGTTAAAAATTGTTTATACATGTAATTGAGAAAAATTAAATTTTAACTTAAAAAAACCGATTTTGTGTCTTTTTAACTTGCCCTATTCCTTGTCCATGTCACCTAATAGTAGTCTCCCAATGATGCTATGACCACAAATCATAAATATTAGGATTACATCCCTTTTCATCCCTCCTCAAAACTCCCATGGCTCTCCCTCTCCTTGCCTTATATTTTACAGGGAAAAAAATATCCTTTTCTTTGTCCCCTATCACTCAGATCCCTTCTGCCACTATCACCTCCTTTGCCCCTGTCCTACATGATAAAGTGACCTAACACTTTAACCCAGGCTAACCCCTTTACTTGATCAAGGGATCTCATTCCAACCCATGCTTTCCAACAGATTGCCCCTCCCCTCCTCCTCCATGGGACTACGGATTATCATCACTTGTCATCCCTCTAATTTATTTTCAATTTTTCCTGTTTGTTCAAAGTACAACTCCAAAGATTACTACCCATATAATTTGGAGTTCTTTCTTTATTTAATATTTTATTGTCTCCAATTACATATAAAATTTTTTAAGTCTTTTTTTAAATTTTGAGTTCCAAATTACGTCTTCCCTCACTGAGAAGGCAAGCAATTTTATATACATGTGTATTCATGTGAAACATATTTTCATATTCGTTGTGTTGTAACAAAAAACACAGACCAAAAAGAAACAAATAAAAATAGTTTTAAAAAAAAACTATTCTTCAATCTACATTGAGATACCAGTAAGAGATTTTGTATTCTCTAAGGTACTATACTTAATCTTCACTTCTCTTGCTACACTTTATCCCTCAACTACCACATTTAATCACATGACTTTAACTAGTACTTCTATAAAAATGATTCTCAACACTATAATTCAACCTGACTTGATAATCATGACCTCAGATTCTATTTCTTCTCTCTCCCATATATGGGTGGATATTAAATTAATATGTTTTATTATATATTTTAAACTGTAATTTGGGGTGGCTAGGTGAAGCAGTGAATAGAGCACTAGCCCTGGAGTCAGGAGGACCTGAGTTCAAATCCGGCCTCAGAAACTTAACATTTACTAACCATGTGACTTTGGGCAGGTCACTTAACCCCAATTGCCCCTGCAAAAAGCAAAATAACAAAACCAAAAAAAAAAAAAATAAATAATTCAAGACCTAAACTCTTTCCCATGCTTTAGGCTCATGTCTTCACCTATCTAAAAAACATTCCACCTAAATGTCCAAAATCTCAACCTTGAGCTTATTATCTTTCCCTAAAAACTTTATCTTCGTTCTGACTTCTCCATTTCTATACATGGCACCACCACTCTGTCCACCATCTTCAAACTTTGAAGCTGCCCTCTCCTTTAACTCACATAGGTAATTAGTTATAGACTCCTACTGACTGCATTTCTACAAAATCCCTGTATCTATCTGTCCCTCTCTTTCCTAATTCCCACCCAATCAACTCACATAGCCCTTTCACAAACTTTTGCAAAGCCTTCTAACCTACCTCTATTCTAGTACTATAATTCACATATATCCCAGACTTAATTTAATTATGCATAGACCTGGTCATATTACTCAACTTGAGTTTTTTTTTTCTGTCCTGCCTACATAATAAAATCGAAATTAATCAATCACTGAAGTTCCTTGACAGTCTCAATCCACCTTAACCCAACTCCCTAGACTTAAATCATGGTATTCCACCCCATCAAACACTACACTATCGTCAAAACCTTAAGTTTCCTGAAGTGCAGCACAGTATAAAGAGCAATGGATTTAGAATCATGGAAACTGGGCTCAAAACATAGCTCTGCTATCTGTGTAATCTCTGACAAGTCAAACCTTTCCTAGGCCTCAGTTTCCTCAGCTCTAAATATAATATTTTCCACCAGGTAAAATCCTTTAAGTCTCATCTCAGATATAACTTGATCCATGAGTCTATTCCTTTTCTTTTTTTATTCTTTTTTTTATTTTATGGAATAAAACAAGCATTTCCATAACAAAATACAATAAAAAAGATTTGCACATAAAAGTGCAAATACACTATGTACAACTTGCTATGCCTTTAAATACACAAGGAAGTTATTCTAAGTTTCCTTTTTCCCCTTTTTTACCTTCCGTCCCCTTCCCTCCCCACTATCCTACCCCCACCTCAGAGATGGTTACCATTAAGGGTGCATATATAAAGAAATATATATGTATAAGTGTGTGTGTGCATATATATATATATATATATATATATATACATATATATGTATAATATTCTATGCATCCTTCTATTTATCAGTTCTTTCTCTGGAGGCAGCTAGCATATTTCTTTATAGGTCCTTTACAGCTAATCTGAGTATTTATAATAGTCAAAATGACTTATTAGCTCAAAGTCATTCTTAAAACATTATTGCTATTACTATATACAATGTTCTGGTTCTGTTCTTTCAATCTTCAACATTTCAAATGCAAGTCTTTCCATGTTTATCTAAGATCACTGAGCTTATCATTTCTTATAATACATTAGCGTTCTATCACAATCATATACCACAACTTGTTCAGACATTCCCCAATTAATGAATGACCCTGAAATTTCCAGTCTTTGCCCCCACAAAGAGAGTTGCTATAAACATTTTAGAACATAGAAGTTCTTTTCCATTTTTTCTAATCATCTTTGGAAAGTGACCTAGTATTGTTATTGCTGGGTCAAAGGGTAAAGTCAAATTAATAACTCTTTGGACATGGTGCTAGATTGCTCTCCAAAATGGCTGGATCAGTTCACAATTCACCAACAATGAATCAGTCTTCCGATTTTTTCCACATCCCCTCCAACATTTACCACTGGCCCTTTCAATCATCTTAGCCAATCTGACAGGTATAAAACAATATCTCAAGTTTGTTCTAATTTATATTTCTCTAATCAATAATGACAGATCATTTTTTTTCATATGGCTATAAATTGTTTTGATTTCTTCATTGGAAAACTGCCTGTTCATATCCTTTGACCATTTATCAACTGAGGAATTACTAGTATTCTTACGGATTTGACAAAGTTCTTCATATATTTTAGATATGAGACCTTTATCTGATAAACTGTCTATAAATTTTTTTCACAATTTTCTGCTTTCCTTTTAGCTACATTTGTTTTATCCGTACAGAAACTTTTTAATATAATTAAATTATCCATTTTATATCTTTGTCCTCTATCTCTTGTTTATTCATAAATTGTTTGCATATCCATAAGTCTAATAAGTAATTATGTTCCATGTTCTTCTAATTTTCTTGTAATATCTTTCTTTATATATAGGTCACATATCCATTTTCACCTTATCTTGGTAAACAATGTATATTGCTCTAAGCCCAATTTCAACTATAGTATAGCTTTCCAGTTTTTCTTTTCTCAAACCTCAGATATGTATTCATCATGTTCTATTTTGTATCATATTTATTTGTGTAGGTGAAATCAGCATGTTCACAGTTTAGCAGGGAAATAGGACACCAATGCAAATAAATCAGTATCTGATCTTTTTATCTTCCCTAACACTTAGCACTGTATTATACAAATAAGAGACACTTATTGCACATTTTTAATTGTTCTTCAACTTACATAAAGTAACTGTCAAGCATATTTTTTCAGAGATTCCATTCTGACAATTCATTATGCTAATAAGTATTGTTAAAGTAATTAATTGTTGCTTCACAAATGTTTTTGGTTTTGGTCATGTTTCCCACTTAAAGAAATATCATTAATTAACTATATGTTCATTTTGAGTTCCAAAACAATCTGATACTTTCAGAAATTCCTACTAAGCTATCAACTTCTTGAGAAAAGGGAAGTTTCATACATCTTTAAATCTCCCAAAGAATTATTTGGATATACTAGGCATGCAATAAATATTTGTTTAATATACAACTGTATCTTACCTTCTGAACATCAGCATCATGCTTCTGTTGTAATTTAAGCTTTTCCTCATGAAATTTACCTTCTAATATTTTTGTTTTCATCTTCAACTTTAAGGGAAAAAAGAATTTTAAATTGTAACAAATTAGTTTGCTCTTGATATATAAAATTAAATTTAAATTAAACTAAGCTCTTTCATGAGGAACATATATTTATTCCTGAAAATTATTATCATATTTCCGAGTAGCAAAAAATTTCAAATAAAGATTTTTATATACCTTTTACTTGTAATTTAATTTTAATAGGGTCACTTTTTAAAGTGAATTTTCTACCCAAAATTAATTTTATATATATGCTATATACCTACATATATATATGCATGCATACACACACACATATATATACATATGTGTGTATATATATATATATATGTGTGTATATATATATATGTAAAATTTCATTAACCATTCATGGAATATTTTAACTATGAATATCCTGTCTTCAACCCCACCCTTTCCACTTACATGTGTCTTCTGAATGTGCTCATGTGACTTTAAATACGCTATCTGTTTCTATGAGTGAAAAATATCAGAATAGGAAATTGACATTTCATTGTTATACATAACTTCCACATGAAAAAAATTCCTTCTGCCAATAGAGGTCAGAACTTTCTCTGCAACTTCCAGTCTTAGAGAGATGTCTAAAGCATTCACAGGTTAAACGACTTGCCCATGATCATATAGCCAGTAGGTGTTAGAAAACAACTTAAACCTATGTCCCCCTATTTCCAAGGCCAGATCCCTACTTGGTAGTCCATAATTCCTCTCAGAATGAGGCCTATCAGAGGCTTAGCAAAATGAGAATACATATCATATTCATCTTAGACATTTTATTCACATAGACAAATCTTAAAAAAGAAAAAAAAACCCTTCCCCAATACTTAACATTCTAAGATTCTTAAGGGGAATGATTTTGTTCATTTTATGTTTATTATAACTTTCAGTCCCCTTCCAGCAACATAAAATTTTCTTCACAAATATTTGTTGGAAATAATGGTAAGGTCTATAAAATTTAAGCTAACTTACTAAAATATTTAAAGAGAAAAAAATGAAACTGACAAATACAAAGTGTAGACAGGAATGGTTATTTGCAACTTTACTACATTCACTAAGTTGCATTCATAACAAAACACTTTATTAGGTAGATTTTCTTGCAAAGCATCTGCACTATATTCTACCCAGCTACAAATATAAAGCAAATTGTAACACTTTTAACACAGAGTATCTTTAAAAAATAAAAGTTTTAAATTAAAATGGCAAAACTAAAGATGAATTAAAAAGCACCTTTTCAAAACAAGCATATATTAGGACAGCTAAGTGGAGCAATGAAAAGAGCACCAGCCCTGGAGTCAGGAGAATCTGAGCTCAAATCCAGCCTTAGACACTTAGCACTTACTAGCCGTGTAACCTTGAGCAAGTCACTTAACCCCAACTGCCCTGCCTTCCCCCTGCAAAACAAAAAAAAAAAACAAAAAAACAAAAAAAAAACAAGCATATATCATATCAGTAAAATATAAACATATATAACTTTGCTGATAAAGATACAAATAAACAAAAGAACCATACAGGATAGAAACTTTATGATGGAACAAAGATGGGCTGGCATTTTTTCTAGTGCCAAGATAACTGGAATGGGCAAAAAATCTGAAGACACTTATAGGTTCTGAGCTGTGCTCAAGACTAATGATAAGCAAAATTTTGATAAACAGGAATCAACTCTATCAGGTACTATGGCAAAATTGTTCAGGAACTGAAGAGATTACAGTAAGGAGGAGTTAGTCTGGGGACATATTTGAAAAAAAAAGCCAGGTCACCTAATAAACAGCAAGGAGCAAGTAAGAATCAGGAATAGTCAGGTGAGCTGTGACCCAAGACTAAGAATTCCACATAGAATTAAGAGTTGTTCAAATGAGTCACAGCATGAATTATCTCCCCTTCTCTCCCACTCTTTTCAAGTCGACCACAATGTGCCACAATCATTAACCAAAATTATACCCACTCGCTCCCCTCCCCCCATTATCACATTCTATTTCTTTTTTTCCAAACTGGGAAGAACCACAAATCTCAGAGGACTTTGTAATGTGGTTACACATTCATAAGATTGAGAGGCTAGCTAGGTAGATAAGTAGGTTCCATTTTGGCTAACTAGAGGAATTAATAAGAGTCCATCATACTCAGGTGGGCTGGGGGGGGGTCAACACTGTGAGGTGAATAGCCATGTTGGCAAATTCACAACCATTCTCACATCATTGTCACTAAGAGTTGTCACTAATGCTGTGAAAGATGGAATGTTTATGCCTTTATATAGCTATCAGCACAAAGCAGCAGCCTGGAAAGATCTATGATTCTAAATAACATAGATAACTTCCTTCAGCAATGCAAATCAATACCAGTCCATGTTTTCTCTTTCTCTTTCTCTGGCTGTAGCCAGCTTTTCCCACAAATACTCCAAAAATGATCTATCCAAACTCAATGAAGAGTTTTCACTTTTTTTTAGTATCTTGAAGATACTAATGAATCAAATGAAAGGCAGTATGATATAATAGAAAAAAAGATTATATTTGGAATAAGAGGAACTCCTCTAAATCCAGGCTCTACAATTCCTGTGTGACCAAGTTACTTAAATTCTCTGGGCCTTAGTTTCTTTATCTATAAAAAAAGAAGAAGTACATAGATAACTAAGGTCTCTTTTAGTCATAAACTATTATCCAGTTTTTAGGATCTAGTTTGTTAATGTGCTCGTTCTTATTTTATGATCAATCCAACTCCTTTGCTAATTACACATATTTTTAATAATGTTTGTTATACTGCTTCTTGTATTCAAGTTGTCATGTGCAGCATGGTATCCCATGATTAATCACCATAAAGCATCACTAAAAGAATATTTAGGCTTTTACAGCTGTGAAAAGTTTATAATCACTGAAAACACTATGCAGTTTTCCAAAGGCGATTCTTGCCTGTCTCCTCCCTCTACTCAATGAATTCTGAACTTAGTTCTCTGTCTACCTGCAGCTTGCCACTTTATCCTAAGTGGAAGAATACAGTCCTGGGGATAACAGACATCACTCTCAAATCTTGGTAGACCATGTTCCACAATGTTAAATAAAGAGATGTTTGCCAAACATATCATATTATATGCTCTGCCTAAGTTCCAAACAAAAGAAGCGTTTCTTATTGAAATACTATTTGTAGATAACATTGTACTAATTATACCATGCCCTGTAACACTGCAAAGGTCCCTCAGTAAAAGCTACCATGAGGAAAAAGTTAATCTAATATTACACACCAAAGTATATAAGTATTGCCTAGATACTAGGCAAGCAGTCCAAGAAATTATTTTATCCATTTTACATATCATAATGTTCTCTATATCTGGTTTGATTCTAAATTCTTCCCTTACCTATATATCTAACATCTAAACTATTCCATGCTCTCCTAATTTGCTTATTGTATCTGAGGTTGTGCTTTTTTAAACCAGGAGCACAATGATCCATTTGAAAGATCACAAAACGTAACACAACTTCCTATTATAGGAAATTTGTAGGCTGGCTCCTGGAATAGACCACAAGAATCTGATTATTTATGGAAGATCTTCAACAAGGAAAAAGCAGTTAATTTACAAATTCATTCCAAATATTAATGATCAGTTGAGTAATTCCTTAGCATGAATCCATAAGTATAGGTACATTTTTGCGATAAATGGCAGGAACATCGTAGTAGTTCAGACTATCAAAAAAAAAAAAAAAAGCTAAAGAAAAGATTTCTACACCTATCACTGTTCCCAGGAGGAATCTTGACTTTTTTGTGCTCATAAAAGACTGAAGAATTAAAGCACTGTATCAATTTCATATATTAGGGGAAGTGGAGGGAATAAGCATTTATATATCACCTACAGTGTGCTAGATACTCTGCTAAGCACTTTTCACAAATGTTATCTCATTTGGTCTTCACAACTACCATACAAAGTAGGTGCTATCATTGGCCCCATTTCACATTTGAGAAGACTGGAGTAAACAGAGCTTAAGTGTCTTGCCCAGCATCACACAGTATTATGAGGCTGGATCTGACCTCTGGTCTTCCTGACTCCAAGCCTAGTGCTGCTCTCTACCCACTGCACCACCAGCTTCCTCTGGCTAAAATATGTTGTTGAATGAAGTCTTTGTAAATCCATTGAATCAAAATATTAAGGTTTGTTTACAGTAGACTGCATACATACTGCTTATTTTTCTCATGAGAACTTACATAAAACTAAGGTAGGTCGGAATAAGCAGAGCTTGAAAGTAGTGCTAAGTTGAAATTGTCCTCTTCAAAGTTCTCTGAAAGTGATTAGCAATGAAAGCCTAAGTGCAAACTCTCATTGCTGTCAATTAATTTTAGGTAAAAAAATAATAATTTTGAAAAGGCCAGAGCAAATCTTATCAAATCACAAAGAACAATTCAATACATGCTTCTGGAAGATGCAGGGTGAAGTCTTATGGAAAAACAAGAAGCCCTAAGATAGAACTGTGGATCCAAAGAGCCATTAACCTTGCGGTTATGGGAAACCCAGCTTTTTTTCTCCTTCTCAGGAACATATATTCTAACCCAGTTTTGGGGAACAGTTCAGGACAAAGTTGTCAGAGGGAAAGAGTGGGCGGCCAGGGGAGAGAAATAGAGCTGTATATACAGATGTATACAGATGTATACATTTTCCACCCTGCTGGATAGTGGAGTCCTGCTGCAACTATCTACAAGCTGTCTGCCCTCAGAAATGGTGACTGGTCATAGGCATAGAGGTGAGGCATAATCCTGAGTTAACTGAGCCATTTAGCATATGATAGCAGCCAAATGCTACCCATTCTGGAACTGTCTGTCCCAGTCTTAAAGAGCTTGTTCATCTAAATATCTAAGGTGATGCCTCTAACTCCTTCAGCCCAGGAGTCCTAATTGACTTGGAAAGCAATGCTTGGAATTAATAGAGCCTCTTCTAGGCCACAAATGGTTATGAAATTCCTTGGGACTGAGGGATCATAGCCAAACTCATAACTAACTTTTTTTATTTCATCTCCTAACATCATCATCCACTTCTAAGAGCTTTCTTGTAGGTGGAACGGAATCTAAGTTTATTGTGGTACTTAGAGGAAGAAGGCCTTCAATACCTAGATGTGGATAGCAGGAGTTTGGGCTACCCTAAACCTCATATGAAATCAATTTCAAGGTCACATCACTTCTACCCCCACAATTCTTCTATTTGTTCCTTTCTCTCAACTAACACTGCCATCTTCCTAGCTCAGGTCTCTATCACCATTAACCTACAGAGTTCATAGCACATTTTATTATGGTATCAGACATAAATCTAGGGCTCCCTGGTAGGACAAGTCCAATACAGTTCCAGTCAAACCTGTTAAGTTTTCATTATACTATCTCCCCCATCTATTTGCTCCTCCCAACTTGAACCAGCACCCTTCATGCCAAACCTGCAAGGAGACCACTGAGTTGGAATTTCCAAAATCCATACCCCAAATGGCAAAACTGAATCATCTTGGGAGCTCCTCCCTAAGGGCTCAATGCAGTTGACTGAAGATTGGAAGGAGTATGCACAAACTAGCCCAATAAGACAACTCTATCTACTGGGAAATCCTACACATCAAAGCACACTTCAGCATCACATCCTATCTGGACATCCACCTGCCTTGCTACTATGTTTTAGTGCTCACTCTCCTTTCCCTGGTCACCATTCCCTCATGTGTGTTGACTTCCCCTATTACAGGGGTTCTTAACCTTGAGTCAATTACCTTTTTTCCTTTTTATTTTGGTCTTCTTAAAATATTTTTTTTCAAGTTTTCAAACATATGTCTCCTTGAGCTATGCCCAAAAATAGATATGCCTCAATCTGATTATATCACCTCTTTATCTTTAACAGGATATTTCATCTTGAGTGTCTGGAATTGTGATTAATCATTGTGTTTACCAATGTTCCTAAGCCTTTCAAAGTTATTTGTCTTTAAAATACTGTTGTTACTAGGGGGCAGAGTAAAATTCTGTACAAATTATAGAATAGCAGAACCCACAAAATGACAGAGTGAAACCAATTTCCAGTCTAAGACAACCTGGAAGGTCGACAGGAAAGGTCTATTGCACCAGGCTGGGAGAGGAGCACAGACTAATACTGGCAATGCTGGCACAGACTGGGCCTGCCAAAATACTGTTGTTACTGTATAAACTGCTTTCCTAGTTCTGATAAGTTCACTCTCTATCAGTTCATACTAGTATTCCCAGGTTTCTCTGAAACCATTCCTTACATTGTATCTCACAAGACAACAGTACTCCATCATATTCATATATCACAATGTGTTCATCCATTCCCCAATTACTGGGCACCTCCTCAATTTCCAATTGTTTGTCACCACAGAAAGATGCCATGACACAATGACACATATAGCTATTGATTATTATCATCATTATTTTTTAGTGGAGGAATCCCTGATCATCTAAGTAACAGGTAACAAAAACAGTAAGGTGTTAGACTTTGCTCTTTTCACACTGGGAATAGTTGCATTTGTACCTTGAAGAATGAACTTCTTTAAGATTACAAGTGCGGCTCATCTCTCAAGATGGCAGACCAAAAGCCACCCAAGGAAAAGAAGGTCAAAAAGGAAAAAAAAGAGAAAAAAAAGGAAGATGTCGCTGAAAAGGCCAAAAAGTCTCGAAAGCATTGCAGTCGGAACCCCGTCCTGGCCCGAGGGATTGGTAGATACTCCAGGTCTGCCATGTATTCCAGGAGAACCATGTACAAGCGGAAATATGCTGCCCCCAAAACCCAGATCGAAAGGAAGAAGAAAGACAAAGTGCCTGCTACTATCTCAAAGCCTGTTGGTGGTGATAAGAATGGAGGAACTCGAGTGGTAAAGATTCACAAAATGCCTAGGTATTACCCTACTGAGGATGTGCCTAGAAAGCTGCTAAGTCATTGCAAAAAGCCCTTTAGCCAGCATGTGAGGAGACTTCGAGCTAGCATCAAGCCCGGTACGGTTCTGATCATGCTCACTGGCTGCCACAGAGGCAAGCGCGTGGTTTTCCTAAAGCAACTGGCTAGTGGCTTGCTACTGGTGACTGGACCTCTGACCATCAACCGTGTTCCTCTGAGAAGGACCCATCAGAAATTTGTCATTGCCACTTCTACCCGAGTTAACCTTTCAGGTGTGAAAATTCCAAATCATCTTACTGATGCTTACTTCAAGAAGAAGAGGCTCCGTAAACCTAGACACCAAGAAGGAGAGATTTTTGACACAGAAAAAGAGAAATACGAGATTACAGAGCAGCGCAAGGCTGATCAGAAAACAGTAGACTCTCAGATCCTACCCCAAATCAAGAAAATTCCTCAGCTCCTTGGCTACCTGCGTTCTGTCTTCTCTCTCTCCAATGGAGTTTTTCCTCACAAACTGGTGTTTTAAATGCCTTGCAGAGAACACTTATTAAAATATTTGCAATAGTTAAAAAAAAAAAAAAAAGATTACAAGTGCGGGGCGGCTAGGTGGTGCAATGAGTAAGAGCGCAGGCCCCAGAGTCAGGAGGACCCTGGATTGGTTCCAGCCTCATAGTTAACACACACACACACACACACACACACACACACACACACACACACACACACACACAAACTGGCCGTGTAACCTTGGTCAAGTTACTTAACCCCAATTGCTTTAAAAAAAAAAAAAGATTACAAGTGGATGGAGGGTGGCTAGGTAGCACAGTGAATAGAGCACCGGCCCCAGAGTCAGGAGCACCTGAGTTCAAATCCAGCCTCAGACACTTTACACAATTACTAGCCCTGTGACCTTGGGCAAGTCAACCCCAATTGCCCTCCAAAAAGCAAAAAAATTAAAATTAAAAAAAAAAGATTACAAGTGGATGATTTTGCTCCTGGTAAAGGGTATGAGACCTTCGGTAGCTAAAGCACTAAAGGGCCCATTCAAAATGTGAAAAGGGTGACAAACTGGGACATAAAGAAGTGTTTTATACATATGTAGCTTAAACAAAAGAGATGTTTATACTCCTTTATAAGTGAAGAAGAAGTTGCTCCACCAACCTGATAGCTAAATAGCTAGTGGCTGGCTCTTGGATCAGTCACACCATTGGTAGTCTTTAAAAAGCAAAGTTTCCAGCTCTGGAGTCAGTTGAGACAGAAGTGCTATAATTTGAGATAGTTATCTCTGGAAGCTGAAAAAAGAACCAGCTATGGGGGTAGAATCCAGTCCTTGGAAGAGAATAGGTCTTCCAGAGGACCAACAGGGCTGAAGGGAATTTCCCTCTCCTTTCTCCCACTATCAACAAAATAGCTTGCCCACTATCAACAAAGTAGCTTTGGGTGAAGCCACCTGTGCAATAGCTGTGTCTCCCAACAGAGAGTAGGACAAAAACGATGAACTACAGAGAAGATCAGGCCCAGAGATACAGAGATACCAGACTAGGAAAATATCATTCCCCATAGGGAGTAGTATAAGGATACAGAAGAAAAAAATATGAGGGCTCACTGCCGTGGCTACCTGTATTCCCTACATGTGTGCCATTCAGTGAGTGTGTGTGCCCATTCTTCCACTGGATGCTGTTTATTACTGAGAGGATGTGAGCCAAGTTAATGAGGAAAATGATTTGTTACTAATGTTCATGATACGCTACTCTACTAAGTGCCTTCTGTTGTGGTTGCTGTTATTGTTCAGTAATTTCAATAGTGACTAATTCTCTATCAGCTGATTTAAGGGTTTTCTTGGCAGAGATATTGGAGTGTTTTACCATTTCTGCTTCCAGATCATTTTCAGAGGAGAAACTGAGGCAAACAGGGTTAAGTGATTTGTCCATGATCTCACATCCAGACAACTCCAGAAGCAGAATAGAGCTCAGTACACAACGTCTGTAGACATGACCGAGGTTCTTGATGCTACCAGCTGAGAGAACCTGTGGAAGAACATGGTGAACTTGGGCTACCAAGAGAAGTTCAGCAGCACTTTATGCTAGTTTCATGATGGCATGCTCCCACGGGTTCTGGATGAAGAACAATGGTCTCATGCTTTCTCAGACACCAATAGAGTAAAGGAGATTTGTGTGCTTGCTTCTATGCTCTTCAATATAATGTTTTCCACAATGTTGTCAGATGCCTTCAATCAGTTTCTGCACTGATTGTAAGGTATTTAATTTTAACGGACTATAAACTAAGACCAAAGTGGAAGGGAAGTTGGTGTACAACTTTTTGTTCATGGATTCATTCAATGCAGTCTCTGAGGCCAAGATGCAGCCAAATTTGGATCAATTCTCTGCAGCTTGTGCTAATTTTGGCCTGACAATCAACATCAAGAAAACAGAGGTCATCCACCAGCCAGCGCAGCATTATCCATACCAGTCACAACAGATGGAGAAATTCTGAATGCTGTGGAAAAGTTCATTACCTTGGCAGTATACTTTCCATCTATTCACACAGATGATTAAAGGGATATACATGTTGCCAGAGTTAATTCAGTGTTTGAAAGTATGGGAGAGAAAAGGTATCAGGCTGCATACCAAACTGAAGATCTACAGAGTTATCATGCTAACATACTGTTGTGTACTTGGACACTCTATCAGTACCATGCCAGGAAACTGAACCACTTCCACTTGAATTGTCTCAGGAAGATCCTGAAGATTTCCTAGCAAGATAAGGTCCTGAGGTCCTCTGTAGGAACTGAACTGCCAAATATTCAAACCCTATTGCAGACAGTGCAAATCTAATAGTCTGGCAACATAGTTCAAATGCCAAATGCATGCATACCCAAAAGACTACTTTACAGAGAACTCCCACAAGGTAGGCACTCACAGGGTGGTCAGAAGTGGCATAAGGACACTCTCAAGATATCTCTGAAGAACTTTAGAGACATGGGAAACGCTGGCACAGGACTGTACAACATGGCATGCCCTCATCAAAGAAGTTGCTGTACTCCATGAGCAAAGCAGAATCATAGAAGCCAAAAGGTAACATGAGCTGCACAATTCAGAGCCACTTTCACTTTAAATGTTTTAATAGACCACTTATGCAGGATCTGTAAGGACCTTCCAAACTCACATTGGTCTGATCAGCCATAGCCCTGGAGTAGGAAGGACCTGAGCTTAAATCCTGCCTCAGACACTTAACACTTACTAGTCGTGTGACCTTGGGCAAGTCACTTAACCCCAATTGCCCTGCCTTCCCCCTCCAAAAATGAAGCAAAAAAAAAAAAATGAATCTATACTTTGACACCCAGTGCATTCAAAACAAAGGTGAGAATAGGTAAGGATAATGAAAAATATATTGGAAAGAAGCAGAAAAGAGAAAGCCCAGTGACTTACAGATAACAAAGATCCCTTAGGCTTTTACATCATGATGACTTTCTTGAAGAAGAGAATTGGGAGACACTGGGCATGTAAAGCCATAAACAGCATCAAAAAAATTGTACAACATTTTAAAATACAAGAGAAAATCATTACTGATATGGGAAGCATCTCTTAATAGGCTGCCCATGTTCAGTTAGACCACCAACTTGGCAGAGCAAAAATGATTAATAAAAAGTTAAAAGAAAAATAATGAAAAAAAGATCAAATATGCATCTGAAAACAAGTCAACATATTTAAATAAGTAATTAATAATAAGGCTATATAAATAATTAATTGATATAGAATATATAATGTTATTATATTAATATATAATATAAAATATATAAAATAAATATATAAGACAAATAGCCATTCCCCAATATAAAAGTGGTTAAATGATTTTACTATTATAGCATTATTCAAAATAATTAAAGGGACTGTACAGTCACAGAAACCTGGAATACTTGTATGAACTGATACACAGTAAAGTAAGCAAAACCAGAAAATAATTTATAAAATGACTGCAAAACTGTAAAGAAAAAGACTTAACTAATTTCTGCACCTCTGATTTATCATTTCTCTGCCAAGAGGTGGGAAGCACGATTCATCATCTATCTTTTGGAGTCATGACTGGTTATTGTTATTTCTTTCTAGTATCTCATAATAGTATGCTTCTGTCAAATATTTTAAAATGTAAATGTTCATTTCCAACATTAATATTGATCATAAAGAAAAATCCATGAAAATGTACATCTTTAATAAAGACCATTTCTCAGTCCTCATCTTTCTTGACTTCTCTACAGTATCTGATTCCGTAGACAGTTTTCATGACATTGTTCAACTAATCAGGCAACTGGCATTTATCAAGTACCTACCATGTGCCCAGCACTATGCTAAATACCATAGATACAGTCCCTGTCCTCTCATGGAGCTCACAGTCTAACAAGGAAGAAAATACACAAACAATGACATAAAAATAAGATGTATGAAGTTTATCCTATTAAATAGGATAAACTGGAAATAATATCATTGGGATGGCACTAAGATGACAGAGGACTGGGAAAGACTTCTTACAGAAGATGGTACTTAACTAAGACTTAAAAGAAGTCTAATTTTCTTTCTCTCTTTACTTTCTCCTTTGCTGGGTCATCATCCCTGTCGCATTGTTTTTGCATACTCCATCATTTGGGGCCCTCTTCTCTTCTAAATACTAGAGATTTCATCTATTCCTTTGGATTTAATTATCACCTCTCTGGAGATTCCTCCCAGATCTGCAAATCCAAAGCTTTATTCCCCAGAAAACATCTGTACCTAGATATTTCAAAGGTATCACAAATTTAACATATCTAAAACAGAACTCATCATCTTCATTAAAACCTACCTCACCATAGAAAATTAAGTAATATCAAAAAATTTTACAGCAAGTTTCTATGAAAAAGACCTGATTTCTCAAATATATAGGCAACTGAGTCAAATTTATAAAAAAGAGCCATTTCCCAATTGATAAATGGTCAAAGGATATGAACAGGCAATTTTCAAAAGAAGACATCAAAGCTATCTATATTCATATGAAAAAAATGTTCTATATCAGAAAAATGCAAAATAAAATAACTCTGAGGTATCACCTCACACCTATCAGAAATGACAAATGCTGGAGGGAATGAAGGAGAAAATAGGTATGCTAACAAAATGATGGAATTCTGAACTGGTCCAACCATTATGCAGAATAATTTTAAACTATAGAGTTATAAAACTATATACCCTTTAACTCGGCAATACCACTACAAGGTCTGTACCTCAAAGAAATCAAAGAAAAAAGAAAAGAACCAATATATACAAAACTATTTATAGAAGATCTTTTTGTGGTAACAAAGAATTAAAAATCAAGGGGATACTCATCAATTGGAAAATGGCAGAACAGCTGTGGCAAGTGATTGTGATGAAGTCATACTGTACTATAAGAAATGATGAGGGCGTGTGGTTTCACAGAAAACATAGCAAAAACTAGATAAACTGATACAAAGTGAAGTAAGAAGAACCAGAAAGAAGATAATTGTGTGTAGAGGACCACAGGCCAGTGGAATTCTGACCCTGATGGCTGAACACTCCCTCTCAGGTGCTTGGCCTGCTGATGGGCCTGGATCAGTTCCAGAGCTCAAACACACAGGTGTGAGGATTAGGTTCTCAAGATAAGCGTGGCATTTACCAGCCTGGGAACAGAGAAGTGTGCAATGTCCTCAGAGGAAAACAATTATGGAGGATTATGGCTCTATAAAGCTTGTGCCTGGAAGAAAAAAACATTGGCTCTCTACTTTCACCATTCCAGAGTCCTGTCTCTTTTTTTATGCACCCACTAGCAACCTCTGGGTATGTGATTCTTTCTCAGCCCTGCTTAGGGGCTCCCACACTTTCTCAGTCCTGCTATGGGACAGCAGGGCTCCTCACAACTGGCTCCCCACAATTGTGAACAGTAATAGCAATGTTGTAATGATGATCAACTGTGAAATACTTGGCTACTCTGACCAATACAAGGATACAAGACAATTCCAAACGATTCATGATGAAAAAATTGTATCCACTACCAAAGAGATAATTAATGAACTCTGAGTGCAAAGTGAAGCATAATTTTCTTTCTTTCTTTCTTTCTTTGCAATATGGCTAATACATAAATATGTTTTGCATGATCTCACATGCATAATTGACATCATGTGGCTTGCCTTCTCAATGGGTGGGGGAAGGGTAGAAGGGAGAGAATTTGGAACTCAATATTAAAAGAAAAAAAGGTCAAAATGCATTTTTAAAAAGTTAGAAAAAGAAAAGAAAAACCTGCCTCCCAACTAATTTCCCAATTTCTATTAAGAGTACCACAATCCTTCTAAGTCACCCAGGTTCTCACTCTTTGAGCATTCCTTGATTCAACTCTCCCTTACACTTAATCAGTTCCCAAGTCTTATCATTTCTGCTTCTCTAATATTTCTCACATATATACCCTTTTCTCCATTCACATGGCTACACCTAAGTCCTTCCTATAAGTCTCTACCCTACAGCTGGCAAGTTGGTACTCCTAAAGGAACAGTCTGACCATGTCACTCTACTGCTCAAGAAGTTTCATAAGCTCACTATTGCTTCTAAGAATAAATACAAATTCCTCTGGCATTTAAAGCCTTTCAAAAACTGGTTATAACCCCGCCCCCCCCAAGTGTGTATATGTGTGTATGTGTATGTATATGTATATAAGTGTATGTTATAACACTTATATATATGTATGTATAAATATATATATGTATATACACACATATATGCATGTCATAACCTATTTTTTCCAACTGATTTTTTTTTATTCCCTGTCACACACCTGACAATTTGGCTGGCATACATACTGGCCACAGCATTACATTATATGTCCTTCCATCCATACCTTTCCACAAGCTATCCCTTCCCTGCCCATCCACCCTCATCTCACCTCCAAAAGGTAGCAGAATACAACAATCATTGTACCAAAATGAGCTCCTTATATAATTTGTAAATACCTCAAACATTTTTAATTCCAAAATGGCACTAGGCACAAACTTTATCTATCTTTAAATTATAGCAACTGAATAACAAACAGTTTCACAAAAGTAAGAGTGAACAGGGCTTACATAGTAGAAAAAATTTAAAAATAAATATTCTCAGGGGAGGCTAGGTAGCACAGTGAATAGAGCACTGGCCCTGGAGTTAGTGGCCTCAGACACTCAACACTTACTAGCCATGTGACCTTGGGCAAGTCACCTAACCCCAATTGCCCTGTCCTCCCCCCTTCAAAAAGCAAAAAAAAAAAAACAAAGAAAAATCCCAAAATAAATATTCTCTCCATTATCAACAAAATAAACTTACTTGTTATGAAATTGCTTAAAATATTCTCCAATATTAAGATGTCATTTTCTTTTGTAGATGTTTAGTTTTCATTTATAAACAGGATGCTTAAGGAAGCTACATCTTCTTGAAAAGTACAAACTTTTAAATGTCAATTTATGAAATGAATGCCCTTTCACAAAAGGAAAAGAAAATTTTTAATTCATAAACAAAAAACCCTTTCCATACCTAATTCCAGCATTCTGCATTTTGTGATATTTAGTTTATGATTTAAGGGGGAAAAAATCAATGAAAGTCAAATTTACCTCACTAATTTCTCAGTCCATAACACTTTAAGAGTCTCAAAGTGTTTTGGATCTCAGTAATCTGGCTACCAATACCACTCAATTTTAATAGCTCTCTCCAAAGCTATCAATGATCTCTCAGTTTTCCTTGTCTTATCTTAGTCATCTTCTTTCTCAATCCCTTTGTAGCAGGTAACACTCTTGATCACCTTGATCATTCCTCTCTGGATTTGTGATGTTCTCCCCTTTCTACTCTAACCTGTTGGATCAGTCCTTTTCAGGCTCCAAGGTTGGTGGACCACCAATGGTGATTCCCACTAACAGTATATCCCCTAAGGCTCTGTCCTGGCCCTTAATCTCTTTATTTACTTATAAGGTTCAATTGGTTCAATGATCATCTCAGCCAAGGACTCCCAGACCTGAGTATCAGGCCAAGTCCCTCTCCTGAGTTCCAGTCTTACCTCAGAATGACAAAATGGCATAATAGATAGAGCAATGAACCTGAAGTCTGGAAGACCTGGGTGCAAATTCTGACTCAAGACACCAACTGCTAATGTGAACCTGCCCAAATCCCTTAGTCTGGGAGCATGAGCTTCTTTATCTATGAAAGGAGGGTGGACTTTGACATTTAAATCAGTTCTAAATCTATGATTTGGGATCTCTTCTCCACCCTGCCCCCCTCAAACCATGCTTCTGTGGAGGGCACCACCATCCTTACCTATTTTGTAACTCATGACTCTCCCTTACCCCCTATAGCCAATCGATTGCCAAATCTATCCTTTCTATCTCCACTAAATCTCACTTCTGTTCCTTCCCTTTTTTCTATCCATAAGGCTGCCACCTTAGTTCAGGTCCTTATCATATCACCTGGACCACTATGCTACTGTTTAGTCTTCCTGCCTGAAATCTCTCCCATTCCAATACATCTTCCAAATTGATGTTCCTATAGATTTTATAATACACATACCCCCTGAATAAACTCTAGTAGTTTCCTATCATCTCAAGAATCAAAGAGAAATTCCTGGGAGTTATTTACAACGGGTCCCCTCCTATTCTTCTTCTCTGTGCTCTAGTCATATTCACCTCCCTACTATTGGCTCATACAAGACACCATAGCTCCTCCCTGCACTAGCTAATCCCCAGGACTAGAAGGTGCTCCCGGTGTTACTTCTGCCTCTTAGAACTCTTAGTTCCTTCTAGACTTAGATCAAGCACCACATTCTATAGGAAGCATTTCCTGACCCCCCCCACCTGATAGTGCCCCCTCCTCAAAACTAGGGTTCTATCCATTTCTTATATACATATATATGTATGCATGTGTGTGTATATCTATGTCTATATATATACATACATGCATAGATATACACATCTATACATGTATATATATCTATACATGTATAGATATAGATATAGATATGTTGTGTGTGTTTTTTTAAAACTTTAAACTCCACTAAGACAGGACACTTTCTAGGTATGTCTTGTCTCCCTCATTAGAATATAATTTAGGACTTTTATCACTTTTCTCTTCATATCCTCAACATTTAGTTGAGCATCTGTTTTTTATTCTGCATGAAGCTTCTAATTAAAATTATTTGGTCAACAGAAAGGAGGGAGAGAGAGAATATGAATATAAATACTTTCCTGGAAAAAAAATATCACCAGAATGATATTATTTGAATGTCAACCTGTTACCCAAAACAAAAAAAATTAGCTCCTTTCAAACCTTCTACCCCATATTCTCCTAAAATGGAGAAGATTATTCTCTTATGATCATCTTTTTCTTCCCCAGGAGAGGAGGTAAAATCTCTCTTCAAATAAATAAATGAAAGGCATTTATTAAGTCCTTGCTACTTGCCAGGAACTGCCCTCAGCACTGGGAGCTTACATTACAATAGAGAACACATACACACATAGTAAGTGGTAGCCAGGGAAGGGAGTGTTTAGGGTAACAGAGACAAAAAATTGATTCATGGGTCATTTATGTGATACCCCCTTTCCAGGAATAATGGTAGTATAGTCAAATTGACTATACTGAGGGGGCAGAGTATATAGCAAGATGCTCAGTATGGATAAGGGCTAGATGGGATATAAAATATAGTCTGCTCTGCTAGGCAAAATTCTTCCTTTTTCTACTTTCTCTATGAGAAATCTGTGTGTCTCTCTGTGTCGCTATCTGTGACAAAGTTTTGTCAAGATTGGATAACAATCTTCATTGCTACCTGAGCTAAATCCAGGTCAGTATTTCCAAATTTGTCACATCATCACTGCCACATACCTAATAATATAAAAACTGTGTAATACACTTCATGAAAACTGCTACCATAAATCTAATAGAGTTAGCATTATTGGAAAATAGACAGAGTCAGCACCTACATAGCAGCTTTTAGAGGTCCCGAGAAAGCTTATCTCATTCAAAAATATCCCCCTTTACTTCCTACAGAAGTGCCACTACTGTCAGTAAGTCAACATACCTCTAAGCATCCCCTTTTAAGCCTCTAAAGAGAAGCAACATATTATATCCTTATTAATTATTAAATGTATTAGCTTCTCAGTTTAATCATTTAGGTGACAACAAATTAATAAGATGAAATACACAACAGGTAGGTTCTGATAAGGGGGAAAGTGGAGCAATAGGTATGAGGCAGACTCCTTGAGAAAGACAGTCCACCAAATTACACCATATTACCAGTCTTTAGACAGCTAATACTTTAGGGGAGGATGTGTGGGAGGGAAAAGCAAAGGTATAAGAAAGAAAAATAAATATCACATGACAGAAAAGAAATGGGAAAAGGAAAAAAACATCAATTATAAACAAGCCATCTCACAATTTTGTCTAACTACTACTACTAATATTGGATCAAATACTCACGTTATACTTCCTATTATGTATTTCAGAAATATCTCAATCCTACCTCTTTTTCATGCATTAGAAAGAATAATTGTTCATCTCGGAGACTGCTGGCTTTCCCCAGATTTGATTTGGCAGTCATCTGCTGAAAAATAAAGATTTAGTTCAGCAAACTTTAAATACTTTTTAAGGCCTCTTATATACTTAAGCAATATATTTATGAATATTTGCATTATATTGTTTTTAATTTGTAATTGAACGAGATCTTCATTGGTAGATGTAAAAATGCTTGAATGATGTCAATAAGACAAACAGGAATTATCTGAATCACGTTTAACTGATTTACAGCAGAATTCATTTTCATTAGACAGACTAATACCACTTATTAACATATACTTTATAGGAAAATATTTGTCTCTGAAGAAAAACCAAGACATTCAACACCTACCAAAGACATTGGAATGGGCTTCTCTCGTAGATACCTTGGATTTTCTATCTGAAATCAGAAAATTAAAATTAGATTTTATTATGTATGAAGTTTTAAATAATTATTTCTTAGAATGCAAAAATGAACTGCGACATGAAAATACCATTTATGTTCTTTAATATTTAAACTTCTTTCATGATAAATCTGTAATACTCAAAAAAGTTAAAAAGCAGAAGAACAAAAGGTCCAGAATATATTAAGGGAATTAATTAAAAGAAATGCTAGGGAAGGTGCTCTAGCTATACCATATCTTTAAAAGTGTTATGAAGCGGGAATCATCGTAACTACATAGTATTGGCTAAGAAATAGAGGGGTAGATCAATGGAATAGGTTAGGTACACAAGACACAGTAGTCAATGATTATAACAATCTACTATTTGATAAACCTGGAGATCACAGCCTTCTGAGATAAGAACTCAATATTTGACAAAAACTACTGGGAAAACTGGAAAACAGTATGGCAGAAACTGGGCATAGATCAACATCTGATACTGTATACCAAAATAAAGTCCAAATGAGTACACAATTTAGGTATAAAGGCTGATACTACAAACAAATTAGGGGAGCAAGAAATAGTTTATCTGTCTGATTTATGGAGACTGGAGGAATTTATGACCAAACAATAGAGAATATTATGAAATGCAAAATGGATAATTTTGATTACATTAAATTGAAAAGTTTTTGCACAAAGCCAATGCAACCAAGATTAGGAGGGAAGCAGAAAACTGGGAAAGCTGTCCTCTGGTATCCGTTACATTATGGTATAGTCAGTAGGATTAATGGGAAGCCAAGCACAAGCAGCTTTCCAGAGTATTGCTGCTATGAATAGCTTTCAAGGTTCTGATTATACAGTATAGTGAACTCTCTATTTTTTCAGGAACAAATTAGAGCAAAACATTCACAGAAAACAAAGTACAGCATTTGGAATGTTTTAACTTTACAACTTATCACTAAAATGGCCACATAGTTTTCACCAAAGTGATCACATAGTTTTAAGTAAAAGATAACATTCATTTAGTAACTCAATCATTCTTAATCCAATCACCCTTAGGGAGGCAAATCTCCTTAACTGACACAAAGTACAAAGATAAAAGTCCTCCACCCATGGGGTGCAATGAAGTTATAATATCATCAGTCACTACTAAATACTCTCTTAAGGGGTAGTGGAAAGTACAAAGGCCATCTATGCCTAGGTCACAAGTAAATTACAATCTCATCTGTCAGCATTAAATACCCAAGGAGAAGTCTTTTCATCTTGACTCAGGGAAGGCTCTCAGCTTCCATGGTTCCTCTTCCATGGTCCCAGATCCTGCCCAAATCTAACCAATTGCCATCTGAGTGCAAAGGCAGACATCTCCCAGTTCCTTGTCTAGCTCTCTGAGCAGTTCCTGTTCCATATTGAAGCTCACAGTGTCCAGTCTACCCCAGATCCCTCACAGTCTCTGTTGCTGGGAAGACAAAGCTCAACAAAGCCACAACAATATTCAAAAACATTAACAAAGTCACAACAATATTAGTTCACATTGCCAGCATCCTTATCAATTCACTTTCTGCCTGTGGAGTCAACATAGATCCAGAACAGACAAACTACCAGCACCACAGTCATGCTTCTTCAGTCTTTGGCAGCTCTGGCTGGCCCTTGGAAGCTCTCAGCAGAAGTTTTTGCTGGTTCTCAGTAGAAGCTCCACCACCATAAGCTCCATTCTCAAATTCAAAATCACTTTCTCCAGCCTGGACCTCTCCTTCTCAGCCTCCACACTGCTTGCTCTAAGAAATGCTGGCCTCTCTCAGCTTGTGCTTTTCCTTATATAATGTATTAGCCCCTCCCTGTTCAGCCCCTTTCTGTTATGTCAACAAGTCCCTCCCACCATGGGATTCACAAGTTCTGGGTCTTAATACTTAACTTGAAACTAAGTGCTAAGTACTTGTTAGCTTGCCAATACAAAGGGATCTTCAAATTCCATTACTATTACAGCTACAAGGAGAATCTGTATCTGATAACCATTTCATACAATAAGCACCTTTCAAGATGGGACTTTTCCTAAATTCTACTCCCAGTTGGGGGTAAAACAAACTAAAATGTGAGAGAAAAAGCCTGATCCCCTCACTTTGGTTTTAGACTCCTAAAAGACTAGACCTGCAGTGTGGATCTGATGGGGTGATGGCACCTGGACCCCTGAAGGAAAAGACCATGTCTCTAGAAGCAACCCAGTCCCTGAATTTTCCCATACTTTCCAGTAGCCCATATCACTAGAACCTCTACCCAAGGCACCTACCCCACCACAGACTACTAGAATATATAAACCATTCCTCAATCCCATGCAGATCACTTGACATTCTTTTCACTTGCACCTAACCCACCCAAGACTACTTACAACTTCTTAATCTCACCCAGATCCTTTCATGGTCCCTTCTGTATTTATAAGCATAAGCCTCATCCTCATTAGTTTGCATGTTTCCTGAGAACTTTGCCTGCCTTATTGACATTATTATAAACTTTGCCACTTGACTGGAAGATGGTTTGAGTTCATGAATTCATTCCAGGTGGACTCTGCCTTGGATACCCTGACATTTTTATGGATTCTAGCAACCCCAAACCAAGTCAGGCACATGGCCAGATTCTTTCTCCAGACAAGAAAGCTCTTAAATCCAGATTACCCAGAAAAGGACTCTTCCTCTGTGCTCGAAGAGCAGACTTTAATCCTGGGGAGCTTGGCTACTCAAAGAGAGAAGTTAGGTTTTTTTACCTCTGACTAACCTCCTATGCCCAGATCCCTAGAGTTCTAGGAGAAACAATGACAACAAAGCTTAAGTATGGTTCATGCCCACAGCCTTCCATAATAAGTACTAAGAGGGTTCCTTTTAGAAAAGGCACTTGGTCATCTGAATTCTAAGTTGCAGCCATTGTAATGGCAGGAGCGGGAGCACAGGCTGGGCAGGGGAAATGACTCTCCACCTGTCTACTGTCAGCTCGCGTGGGAGGCGGGTACTACAGCTGGGCAGGAAGAAAAGGGTACCTGTGCTTCTCTTCTTACATCTTACTCTCATTCCACTCCCCCAACAGACCATCTCACACACCCAACCTTAGAGACCACTACCCTAAATTACTGGCCATCTTCAAAAACGCAGTCTTTAAAAAGTATTCCATATTTAAAAAGAAATATCATCAAGCAGCAAAAGAAGAAATGAAGAGGGGGCAGCTCAGTGGCACAGTGAATAGAGCACCAGCCCTGGAGTCAGGAGGACCTGAGTTCAAATTCAGCCTCAGACACTCAACACAAAAACTAGCCATGTGACCTTGGGCAAGTCACTTAACCCCAATTACCCTACCTTCCCCCCTCCAAAAAAAAAAAAAAAAGAAATGAAGAATATTTTCTTTAAAAAAGACAATAATAATCATTACAGTCAGCCAATACATATTTATTAAGTTCAAACTATATCTTAGACACTGTGCTAAGCCCTAAGGATACCACCAAAAAATTTTAAAGACAAATACACAGTTGCTGCCCTCAAGCAGATCACATTCTAATGAGGGAGGAGCAATAAATATAAGGCATGGCCAGCGTAAATGGAAGGGAATTTGAGAGGGCAGGTACTGTCAGTGGGAGTTGGGGGTGGGGGAGGCTGAGAATGAACATAAAAAGGCTTTCTACAGAAGGTAGGATTTGATCTGAGGCTTGAAGAAAGTCAGGGAGCCAGGAAGCAGAGGTAAGGAGAGATAGCATTTCAGGAATGGAGACAGCCAGTGAAAAAGCAGTAAGTTGGGAGGTAGGAGTATCATTTTATTCGTTGGCAGAACCATGTTAGAGTTCTGAGAAATAGATCTGAGAAATAATCTAATATAAACCCCTCATTTTTCAGATGAGTAAACTGAGGCCCAGAGAGACAAGGTAACATCCAAAGAATTAATCCTTAAACAAATGGACCAAAAGCTAAGGTGTCTGCAGAAAACAGCTTAGGGGCAATTTGGTGCCAAAAACCTCAAAAGTTCATTATAAAACACATTCAGAGTAAGAAGGGTTACTCTAATCATAAAAGATTGGACAGGGGCTGTATTTCCTTTTGTTTTTATATGCCCTGTATGTCACCAGGTCTTTCACAGAAAAGGTACTTAATAAATATTTGGGCCAGTTTGTAAAATATTAGGTTTAAATTAATTTTATGCTGACAATAAAGAATTAGCAACAAAAGTGTTTCTATTACAATCTTACTCTACAAAAATTTGCTATTTCTGCTTTGACCAAAAAAAAATTTAGTTAAAAAATAGGAAAGGGAAAGTTCACACTTGATGTGAATCTCTAATAAAACTATTGCCTTCTAATTTGAACCATGGATGGAGTAATTGAGGTACTGCTGCTGCCTGGTGGCAGCATGCTATCACTGAAGAAAAAAGGTAGAAAACCACAATAGATTAATTCACAAATTCAGCGTTTAAAGACAATGGCACACGACGATTATATTTACTTTTTAAATGCTGACACATCACATAGTAAATAGTAGTATAGATCCACGGATTCGTGGTTAGTACTCAAAATATTTTTGTTTAATGAAAAACAGATGAAAGTATTAACACTGCAAATAAGAAATATTTCAAAATTGCATCATTTTTGCAAGGATCGTTCTAAAAAAGCAATAGTCCTGGGATTCTACTTTCCTCAAATATTTGGCTGAATGGTGACCTTCATGAGGATAGCAAACAAGGACTTTTGAATTTGGAGAGTTTAGGAACAAACTTATACCATAGGCTGGGTCCTTGGATAAGCTTTAACAGAAACCTATACTTAAGACCACTTTAAAACTCATGACCAGATGATGTTCATGAGACCAGTCTATGAGCTCCAAAGATGAGATAATGAAATTCCAGGAAGTTATGGCTCACACACACACAGGACCAGAGAATGGTAAACTCCTAGATCACTGATAGTTACAAAAGAAGCATTTTACAAACCCTGAAATACTTTACAAATATTAGCTACTATTATTATTGCTGTTATAAATTATCTATGGTATGTCCCAATCAAATAATCCAAGAAGCCATTGTTATGATATAATATATTTGCTTCCCTAAAACCAAGTATACTAGTCTAAAGGTCACTAGTATCAATTTCTGCTCTGATAGTGCCTTAAACAACTTCTGTCTACAATCTGGAACCCTGTCTTTCACTGTATGTTTATACCTCTAGGAGAATGTCAAACGTGGCTCCAGTATTTGCCTAAATCAGGGGGGTTTGTGGCACTGATACTATCCCTACTCCTACTAATGCTACTGACATCACACCTGCTATCCTTCCCATTAATATCTGGTGCTTACTCTTTCTTTGGTCCTTTGAATACTCCTATTCTCACTCACACCTTGTCAATGCATTCACTCTTGTCAATGAATTTAAAATACAAATCCCATAGGACTGAATCAGATTCTGTCTCTTAGATATTGGCAATACAAATGAAAGAACAAGAAGTTACCATAAAAATTCCAGAAGATATATTTTTAATTAAACTTGAAATAAAAATCAATAAATAAATTAACAAGGATTTCTTAAGTATCTATTGCATATACTATGAAAAGATCCAGGAATACAAATAGAAAGAATGAAACAATTCCTACTCTCAAGGGTATTACATTCTAATGAAAACTACCTGTCAGTTAATTTAATCTATGTCAATGGTCCAGTAATAATTGCTTTGTCTACTCATCAAATTAAATAAAGTCATTAAATAAATCATGGACTCTATATGATTCTGATTTTTTTCCTCAAGTAGCCATGTCAGAAAAAAATAAAATTTTATTCTAACTGAAATAACAAAGAATGCAAATCTTTATTCACTGATAATACCTTGATTTATCTATAATCCTTTTGTAGTGAACAATATATAATATTCTCATTGTTAAATCAAAAGGGGATACAACAATACATATTTTAGAGAATAAGGAATCTGTTTTCTGATTTTTGTAAAATCAGTCAGATGTGCTTTGAAGTCAAATGTTTCCATTCTGGAATGTACAAGTAGCATGAATTTCAAGTGATATGTAAATATTTAGTCTAAATATTAACTTCTTTTCTGCTTGTTTTCTTCAAAACTTAGTATTTTCTTATAACAGTTTAACAAAAAATACCACAATAAAGAATAAACAAAAATAAAAAGGGAAAAAAACTTTTATAAAAAATATGAAAATCTAACAATATCATATAAATGACGAGACTAAAATCAATTAAAAACATATACATGAAGTTGTTCAACTTACAGTTATTAATTTTAATCACATAACAGTCTTCTGGATATGAAACAAATAAGTATCACAATAACAAAAATACATCTTTATTTGAACTACAGTTGAGCTCTGCTAAATGCTTTCTTTCCTTAATGTCCTATATGCACGTGGTAGGGAGGGCAGGAGACAAAATGGTGAGGGTATTTTTTTCAGTTTATCTATGACTTGATCGAACTGATATAAAGAGCAGAACTGCATTTCAGCTGGGAGGGGGCAGATGATGACTTTTAAAGTCTCAGCCATTAAGTAAGGGTGTAATATAAAGAGATATATGAATTAAGGGAGAGACTCCTTCAAAATAATTAAATTCTCATTGAAAAGGAAAGAAAACCATTATAAGTACTTCCTCCCTTACAAAATTCAGTTATGCTGTTGAAAAATCAGTCTCTGAGAAAAATAAAAATAAAGCAATAGATCACAAATCCAGACTGTGGTGAATGTATGTATCTTTCTGAAAACTGTCATTCAAATGGCTAATACATTCAACATACTCCTCCCAAAAAAATACGTATAACATACTTCCAATACTTCAAGGTGGAATGTCTCAAAAAAGCGGCAGAGCCTCCAATAAAGGTAGCAATGTGTAGTTATAGTTGTATTTAATTTCCCTAACATCACTAAGGGTTTGAAAGGTTGGCAGATGAAGAAATTATCAACAAAAACCAAAAGGAGAACCTTAACAAGTTCCTACATCCAGTCAAAGACTATACAAGATGAAGCCTTCAAGTACTTTGGTGTGGGACCTGCTAACACACCCTCAAGACAAGACAATCTCTGATAAGATCACCAGGATCTTAATGCAGACCTCCTGGGGCCCCAGGACAACATGAATCAAGTTACTGGTAGGTTTACACAAGGAGACTAAAAGGTTCTATCCAGGGCTATCTTTTAGAAAGAATGCGTAAATCACCCTCTAAAAAAAATCCCAAACTGAGAATGCCCAGGAATATCATTGCCATTATACAGAGCTTCCAAGTCAACAAAAAAAAAAAAAATTTCTAACAACTATAAAGAAAGAGTCTAAGAATCAAGATCCACAATTGAGATCATTCGAGGTTATGCTGGAACAAATACAAAGAAGAGGAAATTGCAGAATAAAGTAAACCAACAGAAAATTATTTAGAAACAAAAATAACTTTTTCATGCAAAAAAATTAGAAAAATCTCACAGAGTGAAAAGCAGGATTGGAGTAGGAGGATCAAAAGGCAGATTTTTGCTGATTGAAAAAAATAAAAAAGAATTTAAGGGGAAAAAATAAAACAAAGAGTAGAGAAGTCTGCTGAAAAGACCAAAGCAAAGAAGACTCTTTCAAACGCACTAAAAACAAATGAAACCTAGAAATGTAAATACATTTGAACAGCTGATGGAGAATAAATGATAATAAAGACATACATTCTAATAGGCAGAGAAGAAGTGTCCTTTCAGAATCCACCTGTCTCCAAAAGTTATAGAGGAAGGATAAACATGTAAGGCTTTGTTCTGTGGTTTTATTTTATACTGTTCATTTAAAAAGACCATAAAAAGGGAAGCAAAAATGAATGTACTAAGGAGGAAATTATGATTTCTTATAATGGAGGTGCTCCAAAAGATAAGTTTACAAAAAGGAAGAAGGGTAGGAGAAGTGACAACTCATGAATCCCATTTGTATGTGAAACAAGCAAAGGAAGGATGAACACACATGGCATTTGGTGAAGAAATGCATTGATGTGAACTGGGAAATAGGGAAAAGAAGAAAAAGGAGAAGGGTTTAATAGAAAGGGGTAGGTTGAGATTGAATGAATGAATGGAAAGCATCTATTAAGAATTTAGTATGGGGGTGGCTTGGTGGCACAGAGCGTCGGCCCTGGAGAAGGACCTTAACGCACACACAAACATACCAAAAAAAAAACCTAGCTGTGTGACCTTGGGCAAATTACTTAACCCCAATTGCCCTCCAAAAAGCAAAAAAAAAAAAAAAAAAAAAAAAAGAATTTAATATGCACAAAACACTGCAATAAACACTGGAAACACAAATAGAAAAATAAGATAGGCCCTGCTCTAAATGTCCAACAAGGGAAATAGCATATACAGTAAGTTTCAGCTGTAAGTCAAATAAGAAGGCACAAAGGTCCTTAAGTTTCGTCAGTTAAAGCAGACAGTACTATATCTTATGTAATATCATGTCAAATGATAAAATCACCATGTGTTTCTAATGTTGAACTATTTGATAGTATCAAGGACTTTACTTACTAGTTAATAATTATTAATAGTTGAAATTTGCTAATACTTGAAAAGGATGCAGACTGAGAAAAGATCATTAGATTTGGCAGTTCAGTCATCATTGGTAATATGGGAGACTATAATGGCAATGGGAATTTGAAGTTCTTCCCTGCCCCTTAAGAAGCCTAATAGAATTTGAAAATCTTTCCTGATTTAAGGATCTTCCCTGCCCCCTAATATGCTGAATGTAATCACATGGAGCCTGTGGTGGGGGTTGTTTGCTGAAGGGTAGAGTAGAGCCCACAGGAATCTGGGAGTCAGAGCAGCTAGATAGTGGGGGAGAAAAGATGTGCCCAGGGAGACAGCTAGGCTTGTGAGTGTTTGCCCCCTGTTGTGACAGCTAGGTTTGTGAGTGTTGGTTGTGGAAAGGCTAAAGGATTGTGTGGCTCCATGCTGTTATGGTGTACTCACTTCTTTGGTGCTATGATGGATTCACCTTTCTCATTTTACGATTCAGTTTTTGCTTCTGTCTTCTGTATGGATAGTCTGTTATATTATGTAATTAAGCACTATGCTGGCATATTTACTTTCACCATCGGTGCTGTGAATATTGTGTATAAGGAGAGGAAATGAAGGCAGTGAGCCTAGACAGCTTTTTCAAGGAGTTTTGCTAAGAAAGGGAAGAGATATAGAATGATAACTTAAAGGGATGGTAGAGTCTAGTGAAGAACTTTTTGAGGCTTTTCTTTTAAAGATTCAGAAGACTTGAACATCTTTGAAGGCTATAGGGAAGTACCAGTAGGTTGGGAAAGGTTGAAGATTTGATAACAAGGGGATAATTGAGATCAAAGAAGACAGGAGGGGATAGGATCAAGCCACATGTCCATGTATTGGCATTGGCAATAAGAGCTACTTCTTTCAGAGACTGGGAGAAAGGAAGAGAGTGGAGGATAATGTCAAGGAGTTTTTAGAAGGAAATAGGAGAAGAATATCATTCATGCTTCACTGCCTCAATTCTTTCATTAGAATAAAAGCTAAACTCTTTAGCTGGAAGAGTCGGTGGGTAGTGAATTAAGGACGGAAGAAAAGAAATAGCTTACATAGGGAGTAGTTTGCTGAATGGGTAGAGCAGGAAGGGTGGAGCAGAATGCAGAGGAAGCTGGAAATCAGACCAGTTAGTACAGTGGGAAACAAAGGACACAGGCAAGGAGACAACCAGACTTGTGAGTGTTTGTGGGAAGGCTTTGGGATAGTACTGTTCTCTGCAGTATTATTTTGTATAGATTTCCTTGTTGTTATGATGAATTTGGTTTTATGGTGTTGGGATTTGGCTTTCTGGAGTCTGAATAAATGTTTTGCTTCTGTTTTCTATATGCTGAGTCTGTTATATTTTGTGATTCAGAACTATGCCGGCATATTCATAGTCGCCATTGCCTTGGAGCTACAGCCAGTGAAAATGTATGACTATTATAAACAATTTTTTTTCTGGTCATCATTTTGCTAATCTCCAAAATAAGAGGGTTTGACTAGATGACTTCTAAATCTCTTTTCCCTTTTAAGAATTCTCAAGCTGTTATCTATAAAAAAGTTTTTTTTTATATTTTGATAATTATATTTCAGTATAACTGGCTTCCTCTATAATCCTACATATTTTACTCATTTAAATATATTATTCTGGTGAGTACATAGATTTGAACTGATTGCCAAAGAGTTCTATAAGACAAAAAAGGCTGAGAACCTCTGATCTAAATTATCTACTGAGAGGCATAAGGGCAAAGGGGAAATTTTAAAAATGGTTTAAGAAGAGAAAGAGAGAGAGAGAGAGAGAGAGAGAGAGAGAGAGAGAGAGAGAGAGAGAGAGAGAACACCTAGAAGTACTATATTTTAATCCAGACTACAAAGCACTAATCATCAAAATTATTTTGGTACAGGAGGAGAGCCAAGATGGCAGATGAGGGGCAGCCACCCAGTTGAAGTCTCCCAACATTCTCCCTCTTAACAAATTTAAAGTAACACCCCAAATCAAACTTTGCAGCAGAAGAGACAACAAAAAATCAGGGTAAGAAATTTTTCTGACGTAAAAAATTTAAAGAGGTCATCAGGATAAGACTGGGACCCTGTGGTAGAAGCCTGTCCAGAGCCCACACATGTAGTTTCTGGAACTTTTGGCCCAGAGACAGTAAGGGGGTCAGACAACTAGTCAAAAAGAGATTACAGGAGAGCTTTTCCTAGCATTGGGTACAGATGTAACTGATTAGCAATAGCCCATACACAGTTGTAGGTCACAGTTCCAGGGTGTTGAGGTATACTGGTGGTCTCTCAAAAGAGCACAGGAGCCCTGGTCACAGTTCTCAGGCAGAGTGCTAGTACTTGCAGCTGCAGGGAACTAGGGGCCATTTCTGATAAAGAACAGAGCACAGAGCAAGAGAGCAGTGACCATACCTCTCCTAGGATCAAACCACCTTGGAAACACAAAAAACAGATCCCAAGCACTAGTACTGAAAAGAGCAGCACAGAAAAGTCTGCAGTTTGGGACACTGATTCCCCATCTCTAGGTGAGCAGAGCCCAACTTTAACATAAAGTTCAGAGCCAAGGAAGTGATTGGGAAAATGAACAAACAAACAAACAAACAAAAAAGAATAGGCCCAAAAAGCTACTATTTGGCAGAGAAGACCAAGATATCCAACTCAAAAATCTCAAAGAATATTGCTAATTGAACCTACTCCAGAAAAATTCCTGGAAGAGTTAAAGAGAGAAGACTGGTACAGCAAAAATTGTGAAAAGAATGAAAGTGATAAAAAAAAAACATAGACAAATACAGAGGGAGGGGGAAGAGTTAACAGCTTGCCGAAATAGGCACAAAAACATACTAAAGAAAATAATACCTTAAAAAACAAAATTGGCTGAATAGTAAAAGATGCACATAAAAGAGAAAACTGAAGACAAAACCTCCTTAAAAAACAGAATTGGCCAAATGTAATGGCAAGCAAAGAAGTATTTAGTGCCTTGTTTCAGTTATTTAATTATTTAGCACCTTGTTTCAGTTCAAGTTTCTTTTAAGCCTCGGCCATGATTACGTCAAGCAGAAGTTAATGACTCCAGGACTCAGTAAGAAACAGTAATGCGAAGTCAAAAGAATAAAAAAAATAGAAAAAATGTGAAATATCTCACTAGAAAACAACTGACCCAAAAAATAAATCAAGAGATAATTTAAGAATTCCTGGAGGGGAAGCTAGGTGGCATGGTGAATAGAGCACCAGCCCTGAAGACAGGAGGACCTAAGTTCAAATCCAGCCTCAGACACTTAACACTTACTAGCTATGTGACCTTGGGCAAGTCACTTAACCCCAATTACCCAGCCTCCCCCCCCCAAAAAAAAAGAAAAAAATAATTTGGACTACTTGAAAGTCATGATCAAAGAAAAAGTTTAGATATCATATTTCAAGAAATTATCAAAGAAAACTTTCCTTATATCTTAGACCAAGGGGTAAAACAGAAATTGAAAGAATCTACCAATCACTTCCTGAAAGAGATCCCAAAATGAAAACTTACAGCAATATTATGACCAAATTACAGAGTTCCCAGGTCAAAGAGAAAATACGTCAAACAACCAGAAAAAAACAATTCAAATATCATTAAGCCACTGACAAGATCACACAAAATTTCACACTTACCACATTAAAGGAGTGGAAAGCTTAGAATAAAATATTCCAAAGAGCAATGCAGCTAGGATTATGACCAAGAATCACCTACCAAGGAAAATGAGTACAATCCTTCAGGGAAAAAAATGAACATTCAATGAAACAGAGAACTTTGAAGCATTCCTGATGAAAAGACCAGAGAAAATTTGAAGGTTTGAAAAAGATGGATGCATCAGGAGATGGGGGAAGGAAGGAAAAAGTAGAATGGGAGCAATTTTCTCATATAAAAAGGTTGCACGAGGAAGAACTTTCATAATAGAGGAAGAAATGGAGGAAGGGTGATAATGGGCAATACTTAAATCTCCCTCTCATCAGAACTAGTTCAAAGGGGGAAAAAAAAAAATACACACACACACACACACACACACACACACACACACACACACACACTCTATTGTGTATAGAAATGTAACTTACCCAATAGGGAAACTGGAGAGAAATGGGATAAAATTAAAGATGACAAAAGTAATAACAGATTAAAGGAGGCAATGTTTAAGAGCAAAATAGACTTTTGAGGGGGGAAATGATTAAAAAAAGAAAAGAAGAAAGAGAAGAAAATAGGATGGAGGGAAATACAGTTAATAGTCATAACTGTGAATGTCAATGGGATAAACTCACCCATAAAACTGAAGTAGATAGCAGAATGCATTAGAAACCAGAATCCAACACAATGTTGTTTACAAGACACACTTGAAAAGGAAAGATACTAGACCACATAAAATAACTACACAGTATAAAAAAATGAGAGTATAGCTACCCATACAGACATAGGAAATATATGCATATAAATACATAAACCTTTTTATACAAAGTTAGATTTAAATTACTGAAGTAATATTTATCATGTATGGGTAAGTAAAAATGAGAATTTTACCTAACTAAGCTATTTATGTTATGTCATCCCAATTAAATTATTAAAAAATTATCTTACTAAATGAGAAAAAAAGTATAACATAGTTCATTTGGAAGAGTAGAGGGTCAGGAACTTCAAGGAAATCAGGAGAAAAAGATGTGAAGGAATGAAATTCATTAGTATCAGACCTTAAACCATATTATAAGATGAAAGCAGAATTGAAGTATAAAATGGATAATTTTGATTATTTTAAATTAAAAATTTCCTGTATATATAAAACTTATGTTGCCAAGAATGGAGGGAATGCAGAAAATTGGGTAAACACTCTCATAGACAATCTCCTAGACAGAATATGATTGGGTCAGAATATTGTTGTAGTATAGGAAATGATGAGCTAGTGGTTTTAGAAAAATATAGAAAGACCTGGATATATGAAGGAAGATGCTAACCACTTGGATATATGAAGGAAGCTGTAAACAGAAGACAAGTGAAAATAAACATAATAGGGTCTTAGGCATATGCATTTGAGAGGATATATGTGTATATTTGTGGATATCTATGTATGTGTATGTATATGTGTGTATATACATATATATCTGCACTTAAATGTAGGCTTCTTGGGTGGTGTAATGGTAATGGGAATTTGAAAATCTTCCCCACCCCATAATAAGCCTAAGGGGATTTGAAGATCTTCCCTGCCCACTAATAGGCCAAATGTAATCACATGGAGCCTGTAGTGGAAGGAGTTTGATGAAGGGTGGTACAGAGCCCATAGGAAGCTAAGAGTGAGAACAGTTAGAACTGGAGGGAAGAGAGGATACACCCAAGGAGACAGCCAGGCTTGTGAGTGCCAGTTTGTGAGGCTAAATGATGGTGTGGCTCCATGCTGTGTTATGGTACATTAACTTCTTTGGTGCCATGATGGATTTGTTTTTCTAGTTTGGGGATTTGGTTTTCTGGTGTCTGAATCAATGTTTGGCTTCTTTCTTCTATGTGGAGAGTCTGTTATATTTTGTGACTGAGAACTATGCTAGCATATTTGTAGTTACCATCAGTGCTGTGAATACTGTGTTGGTGCTACATTTGGCAAATATTGTGTTGGTGTGTAGCGGCAAGCACCCCAACATCTGCAGGGTGGATGCCAACACAGGTTCTTAGATCTGCTTTTCAAAAGGAAAGCAACTCAAAATCCGTTAACAAGCTTACTTTAACCAAACAAACATATATCATTTACCTAGTTCAGGGGAAAAAGGTCAGCACCCCAAACTTAAGAGTATACAGACAGATCAAACAGACAGGCTTCCAAACTGTCCAACCATTATCAATACCAAAATCACAGCTACCAGAGAGGGAAACATCAACATCTGGGTTTTCAAAGCCAGGGGGCTCTCAATGGCTGCCCAGAGTCTCATCTGGTCAAATCACAGAACACTTCTCAAAGTGAGCCCCAAAGCAAAGCCTCACATCAGGAATTATATAGCCTTCTCCTGGGTCAGAGAATGTAACCACCCTCTTGAACCACTGACCAATCATACAGGATCAAGGTGTGGTCATTCCTGAAAACCAAGCCTCCGACCACAGGCTCCATATGACCACATTCAGCCTATTAGGGTGCAGAGTATATTTTCAAATTAAAGAAGGTTCTCAGAGTCACTTAAGCCAATCAAAGGGCCTAGGGGCAGGGAAGATCTTCAAATCTGTATTTCCATTACATGGCACTACAGATGAAGGGGTGAAAGAAGGAAAGTGCATAGCAGAGGACAAAAGAAAACATACAAGGAAGCAAAGATGGACAGCTTTGAAAATAATATGAAGTATTCATTATATAGATTTTCTTGAAAGAGAAATTTAATGCTTTATATTAAACCATCTCTTATGTTCTGCTTTGTACATGGTTAATTTTTTTCCTTTTTTATTTTGTATTTGTTTAAATTAAATTTAAAACATAAAAAAAAAAAAAACAGAGAGAGATGACTCTCTCAGAGTCGAAATAAAGGGCAGGAACAGAATCTAATATGCTTCAGCTGAAGTAAAAAAAAAAAAGATAGGGGTAATAATTATGAGACCTAACAAAGCAAAAATAGACCAGATAAAAGGGAAACTACATTATGCTAAAAGATAACATAGACAATGAAGTAATATAAAAAAAAATTATGGTAAGTTTCTCTGACAAAGGCCTTATTTCTCAACTATGTACTGGATATAGAATGGAGTCAAATTTATACAAGAGCCTTTCTATATAGAAGGTTAGATATGCAAGCCTCTTTTCTGTTCTTTGTATATTGAAACAGATGAATTGTATATATAGACACTGTATAATGAAATACTTGGTGCTTATTAAGTTCAAAATAAAATTTACATTAAAAAAACTACTTGGTACTGGTTAGAAAATAAATCATTCAGAGGTGGGGCCAAGATGACAGAGTAAAGGCAGGGACTCGCCTGAGCTCTCCCCGAAACCCCTCCAAATACATTTTTAAAAAATGATTCTAAACAAATTCTAGAGTAGCAGAACATGCAAAAAGACAGAGTGAAACAAATGTCCAACCCAAGTCAACTTGGAGAGTCAGAAGGAAAATTCTGCTGCATCAGGGTGAGAAAAGAACATAATCCAGTACAGGCCATGCCAGTGCAGACCAGTCCGCAGCAAACCAAGAGCAGGCCTCAAGGTGACTCAATCACTGGCAAAAGTGGCAATTTCCGACTTCTCAACCCACAGGCACTAAAGACAAATTGGAAGGTTGACAGGAAAGGTCTGTCACACCTGAGTCAGAGTGGAGCACAGTCTAGCACAGGTCATACCACCAACCCCAGCAAACCAGGAACAGACCTTGAGAATTACTGCAGCAGCAACAGGAGGGGCAGTGGCTGCTTCTAGAGTTCTCAGCCCACAAATGGTAAGGGGACTGAACAACCAATCTGAAGGAGATTACAGGGGTCTCTTTGCTAGCATTAAGGAAGGAATCTGCTGCTTTGCCCATATTCAGATTCAGTTTGTAGTCCTAGGTGGCAATCCCAGGAGGAGAAAGAACACTAGCATAGCAGACTTTGTGGCAACAGTGGAGGGGAGACCCTTGTTATAGTTCCAGAGCAGAAAAGAGTACTTGTGGTCACTCACAGACCACAGCACAAGTCAGGAGAGTAGTAAACACCTCTCTTTAGATCTCATCACATTGAAAAAACTGAAAACTTACAGCTCCCTAGAAGTATCTCTGAAAATAGCTGCACAAAAGCCCTGAAGCTTGGGAGAGTGCACGCTCTGTCTTGGAAACACAGCCCTAGTTTAAGAAACAGTTAAAGTCAAGTAATAGGCTGGGAAAATGAGCAAATAGCAGAAAAAAACTTTGACTCTTGAAAGTTACTATGGTAACAAGGAAGGTCAAAAGACAAATTCAGAAGGAAAAAACAAAGTCAAAGTTCCTACATTCAAAGCCTCGAAGAAAAATATGAATTTGGTTCAGGCCATGGAAGAACTCAAAAAGGATTCTGAAAATCAAGTAAGGGAGGTAGAAGAAAAATTTGGAAGAGAAATAAGAATGATGCAAGAAAACCATGAAAAATGAGTCAATAGCTTGGGAAAGGAGACACATAAAAATTCTGAAGAGAGTAACACCTTAAAAAACAGATTAAGCCAAAAGGTAAAAGAGATCCCAAAAGCCAATGAAGAGAAGAATGTCTTAAAAAGCTGAACTGGCAAAATAGAAATGGAGGTCCAACAGCTCAATGAAGAAAATTATTCCTTAAAAATTAGAATGAAGGAAATGGAAACTAATGACTATGAGAGAGCAAGAAACAATAAAACAAAACCAAAAGAAGGAAAAAATAGAAAACTGAGAAATCTCTCATTGGAAAAACAATTGCCTTAGAAAATATATCTAGGAGAGATAATTTAAAAATTATTGGACTACCTGAAAGTCATGATCCAAAAGAGAGCCTAGACATCACAGAAATTATCAAGGAAAACTGCCCTGATATTCTAGAACCAGAAGAGAAAATTAGACATTGAAAGAATACATGGATCACCTTCTGAAAGAGATCCCAAAATGAAAACTCCCAGGAATATTGTAGCCAAATTCCAGAGTTCCCAAGTCAAGTAGAAAATATTGCAAGCAGTCAGAAGGCAACAATTAAAGTATTATGAAGCCACAGTCAAGATAACACAAGATTTAGCAGCTTCTACATTAAGGGACCAGAGCACTTTGGAATACGATATTCTGGAGGGGAAAGTAGCTAGGATTACAACCAAGAATCACCTACCCAGCTAAACTGAGTATAATCTGTCAGGAGAAAAACTGGACATTCAATGAGATAGATCACTTTCAAGCACTCTTGATGAAAAGACCAGAGCTGGATAGAAAATTTGACTTTCAAATACAAGACTCAAGAGAAGCATAAAAAGGTAAACAGGAAAGGGAAATCATAAGGAAATTATTAAAGTTAAATTGTTTACATTGCTACATGGGAAGATGATATTTGTAATTTATAAGACCTTTCTCATTATTACGATAGTTAAAAGGAGTATATATAGGGGCAGCTAGGTGGCGCAGTGAGTAAGAGCGCCGGCCTTGGAGTTGGAATGACCTGAGATCGAATCCGGCCTCAGAAAATGAACACCCACACATAAATAATGACTAGCCGTGTAACCTTGAGCAAGTTACTTAACCCCAATTGCTTTAAAAAAAAAGCAGTATATATAGACAGGGGGCACAGGTATGAGTTGAATATAAAGGGACGAAATCTAAAAAATAAAATGAAGGGTTAAGAGAGGAATGTACTAGGAGAAAGAGAAAGGAAGAGGTAGAATGGGGTAAATTATCTCACATAAAAGAGGCAAGAAAAAATTTTTACAGTGTAGGGGATGAGGGGAGGAAATGAGGGGTAGTGAGTGAACCTTACTCTCATCAGAATTGGCTCAAAGAAGAAATAACATACACACTCAACTGGGCATAGAAATCTATCTTGCTTACCCTACAGGAAAGAAGGAAGGGAAGGAACTAAGAAAAGGGGGTGGAGGTGATATAAAGGAGAACAGATTTGTGGAGGGGGTAGTCAAAAGCAAAACACTTTTAAGGAGGGACAGGGAAAAGGGATAGAGAACAGAAAAAATGGGATGGGGGGGAAGAGGTTGGAGGGAAATATGGTTAGCAATAGTAACTGTGGAAAAAAAATTTGAAGCAAGTTTCTCTGATAAAGGCCTCATTTCTCAAACATATAGAGAACTGAGGCAAATTTATGAAAATAAGAGTCATTGTCCAATTGATAAATGATGAAAATATATGATCAGTTTTCAGATGAAATAATCAAAGCTCTCTATACTCAAATGAAAAAAATACTCTAACTCACTACTGATTAGTGAAATGCAAATTGAAACAATTCTGAGGTACTACCTCACAGCTATTAGATTGGCTAATAGGACAGAAAAGGTAAATGACAAATACGATATGGATATGGGAAGAATGGGACTTTAATGCACTGATGGTGGAGTTGGAAACTGATTCAACCATTCTATGGAGCAATCTGGAACTATGCCCAAAGGGCTATAAAACTAATTTGACCTAACAATACCACTACTAGGTCTGTATCCCAAAAAGAGATTTTACAAAAAGGAAAAGAACCTGTATGTACAAAAATATTTATAACAGCTCTTTTCTGGGGATAAAAAATTAAAAGTTGAGGGGATTTCCACCAGTTGGGTTATGGCTACACAAGTTGTGGTATGTGATTATGATTAAACTATAAGAAATGATGAGCAGGATGTTCTCAGAAAAACCTGGAAAGACTTACATGGGCTGATGCAAACTGAAATGTACTATGTACAAAGTAACAGCAATATTGTAAGATGTTCAGCTGTGAAGGACTTAGCTATTTTCAGCAATACAATAATCCAAGACAACTCTGAAGGACTTATGATAAAAAAATACTAACCATCCCCAGAGAAAAGACTAATGGTGTCTGAATACAAATTGAAGCATACTTTTTTTAAATTTATTTTTCTTGACATTTTTTTAATCCATGTTTTCTTTCACAACATGACTACTATAGATGTGTTATGCATGACTACATATGTATAACCTATATCAAATTCCCTTCTCAATATAGGGGGGGAGGAAGAAAGGGAGAAAATTTAGAACTCAAAGTTTTAAAAATTAATGTTAGAAATGTATGTAACCAGGGGCAGCTAGGTGGCACAGTGATTAGAACACCAGCCCTAGAATCAGGAGAACCTGAGTTCAAATCTTGCCTCAGAAATTTAACACAAAAACTACCCATATGACCTTGGGCAAGTCACTTAACTCCAATTGCCCTATCTTCCCCCCTCCAAAAAAAAAAAAAAGAAAAGAAAAGAAAAGAAAGAAAGAAATTATGTAACTGAGGAATAAAAAACTAAATAAAAATGCATAGATAAAAAAAGAAAACAGGTTATTCGTGAAAACAGAAGAGGTAAACAACATACAGACGAAAATGAGTACAACTGCACAGTGTTCAAGAAATACAAAGACACCCGTTACAGGAGTAAGGACTCACTATTTAACAAAAATGCTGGGAATATTAGAAAGCAGTGAACAGAAAATTAGGGGCAGAGTCAAGATGGCGGAGTAGAAACAGGACCTCTGTGCAGCTCTGGCTCCCACCTTCTCCAATTCATGTAAAAGGGCACTCTGAACAAACTTTGGAGGTACAGAACCCACAAAATGACACAAAGGAGCTAACCTGCTGTAGACAGTTAAGCAGGCCAGCAGGGAGCAGTCAGCACAACACTCTTAGACCAACCCCAGCCCTGGGGGAACTGGAAGTTTTAGACACAGGGCAGGACTGACAAACCACCAGCTGGAGGGACTCCAAATCACCAGCAGCTGTGGTGGTTTCCAGACTTATAAACACATAAATGGTAAAGATAAAGTGAGAGGTCAGGGCAGTGTGAACTTTGGGATCCAGTAGTATGGAGTGCATTGGCTTTTTCCCCCGGGGGGAGAAGCAGCTAAGGCGCTCCGGCCATGCAGCCGCCCCCACATGGCAGCTTCCACTCCTGGCCTGCAGAGTGTAGGGGGACCAAGCGACCAGTCTAAGGGGTAATTGCTCTTGCTTTAACCTGCTTGGATCTGAATTGCTGTCTACAGTGGAGATCCTGGGGTGTGTGACCATCTTGCCAGACTGTGTGGAGGCTTCAGAGAGGGCACACAACTAATAACTTTGGCAGCTGAGAAAACCCCAGTGTTTGGGACAGCAGCTTCCCTGTATGGTATCAGACTTCTACTGTGTCAAAAAGTCCAGGGATCAAGTGAGTGGGTGGTGACACAAGCATGCAAAGGAAGCAAAATAAACAGGGTACCCCAACTTTACACTCCTATTTTGGGGACAAAAAGGATCAAAGCATGGAAAAGGAGGAAGAGAGTGAAGTCAGAACTCCTACACCAAAAGCTTCAAAGAAAAATACAAGCTGGTTACAGACCATAGAGGACCTTAAGAAGCAAATAAGAGAAGTGGAAGAAAAATTGGGAAGAGAAATGAGAATGATGCAAAAAAAGCTATGAAATGAGAGTCAACAGCCTGTCTGAGGAAAATAACACTTTAAAAAAACAGACTACAGGCGGCTAGGTGGCACAGTGAGTAAGAGCACAGGTCCCAGAGTTGGGAGGATCCAGGATTGGTTCCAGCCTCAGATACTTAACACGCACACAAAAACAACTGGCCTTGTAACCATGAGGAAGTTACTTAACCCCAATTGCTTTAAAAAAAAATAAACTCAAATGGAAAAAGAGACTCAAAAAGCCAATGAGAAGAATGCCTTGAAAAGCCAAATTTGCCAGATGGAAAAAGAATCTCAAAAGCTCACTGAGGAGAATCATTCCTTCAGAATTAGATTGGAGCAAATGGAAGCTAGTGATTTTACCATGATCATAAAAAGAATATAGAAATCATCCTTCAAGAAATTCTCAAGGAA
This sequence comes from Gymnobelideus leadbeateri, assembly GCA_011680675.1. Classification (NCBI taxonomy): domain Eukaryota; kingdom Metazoa; phylum Chordata; class Mammalia; order Diprotodontia; family Petauridae; genus Gymnobelideus; species Gymnobelideus leadbeateri. The sequence goes on along the minus strand of WOXC01003256.1, from coordinate 209,495 downwards.
AACTGCCCTGATGTTTTAGAACCAGAGAGCCAAACAGAGGTTGAAAGAATCCACCGATCACCTCCTAAAAAAGATCACAAAAAGAAAACTCCTAGGAATATTATAGCCAGGTTCCAAAATTCCCAGATCAAAGAGAGAATATTACAAGCAGCCAGGAAGAAATAATTTGAATATGGTGGAAACACAATCAGGATAACACAGGATCTGGCAGCTTCTACACTGAGGGATCAAAGGGCTTGGAATATAATATTCAGGAGGGCAAAGGAGCTGAGATTAAAACCAAGAATCACCTACCCAGCAAAACTGAGTATCATGTTTCAGGGGAAAATATGGTCATTCAGTGGAATAGAGGATTTTCAAGTATCCTTGACGAAAAAACCAGAGTTAAATAAAAAATTTGACATTCATATACAAGAAGCAAGAAAAGCTTGAGAAGGTAAACAGGGAAAGCATAAAGAACTTATCAAAAGAACTTATCAATGCTGAACTATTTACATTCCTCCATGTAAAAACAATAACTGTAACTGATGAAACTTTTCACAGTATGAAAACAGTTGAAGAAGGGTATTTGGGCATATGAATACATATGTGAATGGGCATATATATGTTTACAGGTATACATAGATAGAGGGCACAGGACCAATTTAATAGGAAGGGATGATACTTAAAAGGTGAAATTAAGAGGTGAGAGAGGAATATTACAAGAGGAGATGGGGAGACACAGAATGGGGTAAACTATCTCATATAGAAGAGGCAAGGGAAAATGGTTACAATGGAGGGGAAGAACAGGAAGGCAAAAAGGCAAAACCTTATTCTCATTGAATTTGGCTCAGGGTGGGAATGACATACACACTAAATACAGTATCTCACCCTACAGGAGAGTAGGGAGGAAGGGAATGAGAGGGAGGATGATGGAAGAGAGGGTAGGCTCCCTGCCCTGGAGGCTAGAAGCCCCTGAGGAGACACACCATTTTGTAGTTTTCAGAGGCAGCTGCAGCTCCAGCTCCTGGCCTGCAAATCGTAGGGAGATCCAGTGATCAGTCTTGGGGGGTAATCACTCTTGCTTTAACCTCCCTGGATCTGGATTGTGACCTAGGGTGGAAGTCGTGGGTGGGTTTACAGCTTGCCAGAAACGGAAGTTGCCCCCCACACGTTCGGGACGAAAATTCCTCTATCTGGCCTTAAAGCCATAGTGTGGCAACAAGCCCAAAAGTCAAGCAATTAAGTGGCAACATGCCAAGGCAAAGGAAACAGAAAAATGCAACCCTAGACTCCTATTTTGGGGGCATAGAGCAGGAAAAGGACTGTGAGGTCAGAAGTCCTGCTCCAAAAGCCCCAGGGGAAACCATGAGTGGGTTGCAGGCCATAGAGGACCTTAAGAAGGACTTTAAAAATCAAATAAGAGAAGTGGAGGAAAAATTAGAAAGAGAAATGAGAAGGATTCAGGAAAAGTATGAAATGAGGGTCAACAGCCTGACTCAGGAAAACAACACCTTAAAAAATAGACTAACTCAAATGGCAAAGGAGGCCCAAAAGGGCAATGAGGAGAAGAATGCCTTAAAAAGTCAAATTTGCCAGATGGAAAAAGAATCTCAAAAGTTCACTGAGGAGATTCATTCCTTCAGAGTTAGACTGGAGCAAATGGAAGCTAATGACTTTATGAGAAATCAAGATGCTGTTAAGCAGATCCAAACAAATGAAAGACTAGAAGGCAATGTGAAATATCTCATGGGAAAAACCAGTGACCTCGAAAATAGATCCAGGAGAGACAATTTAAAAATGATTGGACTACCTGAAAGCCATGATCAAAGAAAGAACCTAGAAATCACCCTTCAAGAAATTTTCAAGGAAAACTGCCCTGATGTTTTAGATCCAGAGGGCAAAATAGAGGTTGAAAGAATCCACCAATCACTTCCTGAAAAAGATCCCAAAAAGAAAACTCCCAGGAATATTATAGCCGGGTTCCAGAATCCCCAGATCAAGGAGAAAATACTACAAGCAGCCAGGAAGAAAGAATTTCAATATTGTGGAAACACGAGGTTGGCGGGCGATCGCCCTTAGCTGTGCGCCATGGATCCTGGGCCCGTTGCGCGTTTCGCACCTCGATTGGGCATCACGGACCCCTCTGTCCTGAGGAAAGCTGAAGAATACCTGCGACTGTCCCAAGTAAAGTGTACTGGATTGTCTGCTCATACTACAGAAACAAGTAATGCAGTCATGTGTCTGGACCTTGCTGCTACCAATATGAGATGGCCTTTAGACAGAACTTATTTAGTTAAACTTTCTGGTTTGAACAAGAAGATGTATCAAAGCTGTCTTAAGTCTTTTGAGTGTTTGCTGGGCCTGAATTCAAATCTTGGAATAAAAGACTTAGCAGTACAGTTTAACTGCATGGAGGCAGCAAACATTGCTTCAAAGATACTACAGAGGTATAAAGCCAGCCTTCCCCAGATACAGAAAGTAGATCTAGATTTATCCAAGCCCCTTTTCACAACAGCTGCACTGTTTTCAGCATGCAGGGTTCTAAAGATAAAAGTGAATAAAGACAAAATGGTGGCCACCTCTGGTGTAAAGAAAGCTGTTTTTGATCGACTCTGTAAACAATTGGAAAAGTTTGAACAGCAAGTTAAGGAGGAACCTAGCAGTTCGGCTTCTCTGCCAGCCAAAAGACAGAAGATTATAGTTGAACATTCCAAGAAAGAAATAGAGGATGAAGCAGAGTCTCTATGTAAGCAGCAGCTAAGTGAAGATTTAAAACAAGATTATGAAGAGTGGAAGAGAAAAATTTTAGAAAATGCTACTAAAGCCCAAAAGAAGTGATTTCAGTTTCCAGAAAGCACCAACCGTGACTCTTTCTTCCCCAGTGAGCCTTGAAATAGGTCATTAGCATTTGCTCAGAAAGCACTACCTTAATATGCTTGGGGTTCTTTTTCCTGACTAGTACCAAACATGTTATGTCAAGGAAAACTCTTTTTTTTTTTTGGAGGGCAATTGGGTTTAAGTGACTTGCCCAAGGTCACACGGCTAAGTTTTTGTTTGTGTGCATTAAGTGTCTGAGGCCGGAGCCAAGCTCGGGTCCTTCTGACTCCAGGGTCGGCGCTCTACTCACTGCGCCACCTAGCCGCCCCAAGGAAAACTCTTTCGCCTCCACTCTGAGTTTCCGTATTTTGGTGAGGTTACTTAGAGAAGGTAGCACAGAGGACACATCCAAGGCAGTGGGACCTGGCTCCTGACACTGGAAACAAGCTTGACACAATTAACCATCGTGGCATTCGGCGTACGGCTCCCACTTATTCACCAAGCATGTTCCAAAGGAGTCTAAGGAAACTCAGTACTCTAGTTTGTGCTTTTGACAATGCACTAATCAAGGGTGGGGAACCCATGGCCTCGGGGGCTTCTAGGCCCTTGGATGTGGCCTTTTGACTGAGTCCAAGATTTACGGAACAAATCCAGTTATTAAGGGAATTTGTTCTGTGACGTTTGGATTCAGTTACAGGGCTTTACTTGAGGGCTGAAAGGCCGAAGGTTCCCTACCCGTGACTCATTTTGAAGCAATACAAATGTGTTTTTATACGATTTGATGCCTACTTTTAATTGTTTATGCCGTTTTTTAGAATCAGAGAATCTTTTAGTTTAAATAAATACTGAAACCCAGGATAATAAAAAAAAAAAATATTGTGGAAACACAATCAGAATAGCCCAGGACCTGACCTCTACACTGAGGGATCGAAGGGCATGGAATATGATATTCCAGAGGGCAAAAGAACTGGGACTGAACCCAAGGGTCACCTACCCAGCAAAACTGAGTATTTTGTTTCAGGGAAAAATATGGTCATTCAGTGGAATAGAGGACTTTCAAGCATTCTTGAGGAAAAAACCAGAATTGAATAGAAAATTTGACATCCAGACACAAGAAGCAAGAGATGCCTGAGAAGGTAATCAGGGAAAAGAAATCAAAAGGAACTTATCAAAGTTGAACTATTTACATTCCTATATGGAAAAGCAATAACTGTGACTGATGATATCTTTCTCACTATGAAAATAATGGAAGAAGGGTATGTGGTCATATGAATACATATGTGAATGTGTGTGTATATGGTTACAGTTATATATGGATAGAGGGCATAGGTTGAATTTGTTGGGAAGGGAGAATACTCAAGGGATGAAATTATGAGGTGAGAGAGGAAAGTGGCAAGAGGAGATGGGGAGAGACAGGGTAGGGTAAACTATCCCATGTAGAAGAAGCAAGGGGAAGTGGTTGCAAAGGAGGGGGAGAATAAGGAAGGCTAAAAAGGCAAAACCACATTCACATTGAATTTGGTTCAGGGAGAAAATGACATACATACTAAATGGGATATCTCAACCTGCAGCAGGATAGGGGGAAGGGGGATGAGAGGAGGGATGATGGATGGGAAGGCATCCTTGGGGGGAGGGGAGGTTGGAAGTACCCACTATAGAAGAGGGACAGGATCATGTAGGGAATGGACCAGCTGGGGGGTGGGATGAGTGGGAGGGAATTATAAGCAGCCTTGTACAGTATATCTACTATGGTAATGTTTTGCATAGCTAGACATGTACAACATATACTGAATTACTTATCTCCCAAGAGGGAATGGGTGACAAGGGAGGAAGGAAATGGATCTGAAATTTGAGTTCGTAACATTAGATGTTTCAAATATATATAAATACTATTATTAATACTCTTTTGCTTGTAATTGGGAGATAAGATGTGCAGGCATTGGGATGCAAAGATTCATCTTCCTCTAATGGAAAAGTCGATGGGGGTATGGGAGAAGGTATGGGAGAGAGCAGATTGGAGGAAGTGATATCTTGTGGGACTGCTATTCTGGGAGGTTGGGTAGGGGAATAATGGGGGGAAAATGATTGTAACTCAAAATCTGGCGGAAATGAATGATGTAAAACAGAAGTTAATAAAGCATTTGTTTAAAAAAATAAAAATTAAAAAAAAGATCAAAGAAAGAAGAAATGGTCTTTTATGTGCAAAAAATTTTTATGTACACAAAATTTCCAGCAGCAATTTTGTAGAAGTGAAAAACTGAAAACTAAGCAGGTATTTAACTAATGGCAAATGGCTAAACAAAATATGGTTATATGAATGTAATGGAATATTATTGGGCAAAAATTAAATAACAAAATGTATGGCTTCAGAGAGTACTGGAAAGACTTCTATGTATTAATGAAAAATGAAGTGTGTAAAATCAGAACAAATTACACAATAATATTTAAAAGAAAACCAACTTTGAAAGACTTCAGAAATCAGAACAACAAAATGACAAACCAATATTTCAGAGGATCAAACAGGAAGTATTATATTCATTTCTTAATAGAGGTAATAGATTCAATTTGCTTCACATGACTGCATATTTGTTATAAAGGCTTTGTTTTAGTTTTTAAACAAATGGTGGGGGGGGAATAGGAGGGAAAAAACAAATGCTTTTTAATTGGAAAAAATTAAGACAATAAAAAAATTTAAAGGAAATGCTCAGGAGAAATCACATAAGGATATAAACAAAGAGACTTATGATTGGAAAAGAAGATATAGGAACCATATAGTGAAATTGAGAGATAACTGACAAGTAGCCCACGATATCCACTGGTATCCACATAATATTAGCAGATCCAGAGCACTATACATATATGTGTGTGTATGTATGTATATGTATATATATGTATATATGTATATATATGTATGTATATACATAGAGAGAGAGAGAGAGTAAAATGATAAAGCAGATTTTCTATATAAGTTACAAAGAATCTACAGTTTCCTAGGCAAATATAATGGATTAATTGCCCCAAAGCTTCAGCAGTCCTTGGGAATCATCCACTTCCTTCAAATACAAAGGAGTAGGCTACAAATTATTTGAGGCAACTTCAAATAGCCATAGAATATTAGAGCAGGAAATAAGCTCAAAGATGACATTCTTATATCCTGATTTTCCAAATAGGAAGTCCAAGCATAGAGAGATTTAGTGACTCATTAAAGCGCTCTAAATTATGCTACCAGCAAGACAGCGAATCACTTTCTCCAGACTTCTTTAACACTAACACTGGATGAAGAAAAGAGAATTATGAATTAGATTACAATTGAATCCAAAAGACAAAAAAGAAAGACTCCATATAAGGTAAAATCTTTATGAAATAGCAGGGAAGAATGTTCATCCTGAAAGCACTTACTCTTAACCCCTCCTCCAAACAACCTTCATCCTTATGATAGCTAGGACCCAAGCTATATATGACTTGTGAGTTTGTGCCTTGGCCCATCTTTACATTCCCCCTACTCTACTGGCACATTTTTCTCAACCTACCCCATCACCACCACCCTACAATAAACATTAAATAATAACTTTGCCCAAGCACTTGAAGAGAAAGTTAGGGAAGTCTGAGAGTGTATTGCCTTATGTATTGAAGATCTAGGTTAGGAACCATGTTGGCAATAGAGAGTTAGCCTGAAACAATCTCTCCCAAACTCCCCCAACCCTGCAAAAAGCAAAAGAAACTGATGCAGCCCTGGCATAAGAAGAGAAAGAGAAAAGCTAGGGGAGGAAATGGGTTGAGGGGGTCATTAAGTATAGCCATATACTATATCTGAAGTAAAGGAAATGGAAATATGGCTAGGGTCAACTCTGTCTTCCCAGATGCTATTCTGGCAGAAATCATTGCCATAGAACCTAATACCCCAACACATAAAGAGGAGTAGTAAGGAAGTAATCGGTCATATTTTATGTAAAGCTAAAATAACTAAGATTTCAAGAGAAAAACTTTGGATAAAAGTCCCCAGAGAACAAGCAGATATATCAACAGAGAGGTTTCTAAAACCAGAAGGAAGAATGAATGCATAATCTTCAAGAGATGACAAAATTTTCTTGACAAATATCATAAGACAAACTAAACCATTGCCAAATGCAATACTCAATCCTAAAGATTTCCCTAAAGAGCATGGAACAACAAGAAACTCTGGAGTGGCTCAAAAGAGAAATATGATGTGCAAGAGAAGAAATCAGTTAATAAAAGTAAATTAGTACTTTTAACGTTTAATGCAAACTTTAAAAATTCAATTAACAGGGGGCGGAGCCAAGATGGCGGAGTAGAAACAGCTCGTCCAAGCCTCTCTGCCCCCAGATTCTCCACAAACTATGTAAAAAAGGACTCTGGAAAATCTTCTGGAGTCCCAGCACCCACAGAACGACACAGAGAAGCTAACCTCCCGCTGAGGACAGCCCAGCACCCTGCAGGAAGGACCAGCGCAGTGGTCTGGGAGCTGGCAGCGCGCAGAGCGCAGGAGCGGGGGGTGTGAGCCGAGGTTTTAGCCCCAGGGCGGCAGGGCCAGCAGCCGGCTGGAGGAACCCCAGAACACCAGGAACTGTGGGGACTCCAGAATTATCAACATAGACTTGCCTAGGACAAAGTAAGAGGTTAGTGTCCTATGGACTTTGGGACCTGTATTTGGGGAATGCGTCAGCTCCCTCTCCTGGGGGCTAGAAGCTGCTGAGGAGAAACGCCATTTTGTAGTTTTCAGAGGCATTTCTGGCTCCCAGCCTACAAATCGTGGGGAGATGCAGCGATCAGTCTTGGGGGGGTAATCGCTTTTGCTTTAACCTCCCTGCATCTGGATTGTGATCTAGGGTAGAAGTTGTGGGTGGGTTTACAGCTTGCCAGAAATGGAAGTTGCCCCCCACACGTTTGGGACGAAAATTCCTCTAGCTGGCCTTAAAGCCATAGTGTGGCAACAAGCCCAAAAGTCAAGCAATTAAGTGGCATCATGCCAAGGCAAAAGAAACCAGAAAAATGCAACCCTAGACTCCTATTTTGGGGGCATAGAGCAGGAAAAGGACTGTGAGGTCAGAAGTCCTGCTCCAAAAGCCCCAGGGGAAAACATGAGCGGGTTGCAGGCCATAGAGGACCTTAAGAAGGACTTTAAAAATCAAATAAGAGAAGTGGAGGAAAATTAGAAAGAGAAATGAGAAGGATGCAGGAAAAGTATGAAATGAGGGTCAACAGCCTGACTGAGGAAAACAACACCTAAAAAATAGACTAGCTCAAATGGCAAAGGAGGCCCAAAAGGGCAATGAGGAGAAGAATGCCTTAAAAAGTCGAATTTGCCAGATGGAAAAAGAATCTCAAAAGTTCACTGAGGAGATTCATTCCTTCAGAGTTAGACTGGAGCAAATGGAAGCTAGTGACTTTATGAGAAATCCAGATGCTGTTAAGCAGATCCAAACAAATGAAAGAATAGAAGGCAATGTGAAATATCTCATGGGAAAAACCACTGACCTGGAAAATAGATCCAGGAGAGACAATTTAAAAATTATTGGACTACCTGAAAGCCATGATCAAAGAAAGAACCTAGAAATCACCCCTCAAGAAATTCTCAAGGAAAACTGCCCTGATGTTTTAGATCCAGAGGGCAAAATAGAGGTTGAAAGAATCCACCAATCACCTCCTGAAAAAAATCCCCAAAAGAAAACTCCCAGGAATATTATAGCCAGGTTCCAGAATCCCCAGATCAAGGAGAAAATACTACAAGCAGCCAGGAAGAAACAATTTCAATATTGTGGAAACACAATCAGAATAGCCCAGGACCTGGCAGCTTCTACACTGAGGGAGAGAAGGGCATGGAATCTGATATTCCAGAGGGCAAAAGACCTGGGAATGAACCCAAGGGTCACCTACCCAGCAAAACTGAGTATTTTGTTTCAGGGGAAAATATGGTCATTCAGTGGAATAGAGGACTTTCAAGCATTCTTGAGGAAAAACCAGAGTTGAATAGAAAATTTGACATCCAGACACAAGAAGGAAGAGATGCCTGAGAAGGTAATCAGGGAAAAGAAATCAAAAGGAACTTATCAAAGTTGAACTATTTACATTCCTATTTGGAAAAGCAATAACTGGGACTGATGATATCTTTCTCACTATGAAAATAATGGAAGAAGGGGGTGTGGCCACATGAATACATATGTGAATCTGTGTGTATATGGTTACAGTTATATATGGATAGAGGGCATAAGTTGAATTTGTTGGGAAGGGAGAATACTCAAGGGATGAAATTATGAGGTGAGAGAGGAAAAGTGGCAAGAGGAGATGGGGAGAGACAGGGTAGGGTAAACTATCTCAGGTAGAAGAAGCAAGGGGAAGTGGTTGCAAGGGAGGGGGAGAATAGGAAGGCAAAAAAAGCAAAACTACATTCCCATTGAATTTGGTTCAGGGAGAAAATGACATACATACTAAATGGGATATCTCAACCTGCAGCAGGATAGGGGGAAGGGGGATGAGAGGAGGGATGGTGGATGGGAGGGCATCCTTGGGGTGAAGGGAGGTTGGAAGTAACCACTATAGAAGAGGGACAGGATCATGTAGGGAATGGACCAGGTGGGGGGTGGGATGAGTGGGAGGGAATTATAAGCAGCCTTGAACAATATATCTACTATGATAATGTTTTGCAGAGCTAGACATGTACAACATATACTGAATTACTTATATCCCAAGAAGGAATGGGTGACAAGGGAGGAAGGAAATGGGTCTGAAATTCGAGGTCGTAACATTAAATGTTTCAAATATATATATAAATACTATTATTAATACTCTTTTGCCTATAATTGGGAGATAAGATGTGCAGGCATTGGGACACAAAGAGTCATCTTCCTCTAATGGAAAAGTCGATGGGGGTATGGGAGAAGGTATGGAAGAGAGCAGATTGGAGGAAGTGATATCTTGTGGGACTGCTATTCTGGGAGGTTGGGTAGGGGAATAATGGGGGGAAAATGATTGTAACTCAAAATCTGGCGGAAATGAATGATGTAAAACAGAAGTTAATAAAGTATTTGTTTAAAGAAAAAAAAAATTCAATTAACAGATTTTAAAATTTGAATCTATGATGGAAAGTATCTCCAAAGAAATAAAAAAGAAATTAAAAGATTTGGAAACAAAAAATATGGAAGTAGATAGAACTCTAGTCATCAATAAAACTTTAGGAAAATACAGTAAGATATTTAACATAAGATTTGTTATTAGGTAATTCAAATATTTATTCATACAGTAAACTTTTATTTAGTGCCCACACAAGCATCTGGAAATGAGAGAGACACAAAGATAATAAGACATAGTCCTGCCCAGAAGAAGCTATAATCTAGTAATATATTGATAAACTTTTAAGATCCTTAAATGTAAAGGTAATATAGAATTATAAGATATATATAGATATATATATAGATATATATATGTGCATATATGTACCTTTCTTAAAGTTACTATGAGGAATTCTGACCTAATAGAAATAAATTAGAAAATGGGCTGTTGGTATAAAATGATAGCCTGCTTCATGAAAGGAATGTTACCACTTTTATTGGAATGAATGCCTTATAAAGGAGAGGAGATAAATAGGTCACGGTAGCCACAATCTGCTAAGCCAGGGATTCTTAATTTGTGTATGTGTATATTATGGATATCTTTGGTAGCTTGGCAAAACCTATGAACCCCTTCTTAGAATAATGTCTTTAAAACCTAAAATATGTCAGATCACAAAGGAAATCAACTATATTAAAATAGTTCTCCAGGAGCAGCCAGGTGGCCCCAGCCCTGAAGTCAGGAGAGCCTGAATTCAAATTCAGCCTCAGACACTTGACACTTAACTAGCTATGTGACCTTGGGCAAGTCATTTAACCCCAATTGCCTTGCTTTCCCCCCCTCCAAAAAACTATTTAGGTTTTTTTTTTTAGATTAGGTCTCCCTATTTCCAACCCAAGAGAAGAAGCTACCATGGGTACTCACTGGTCCGATACCACCACTAAGTGGAATGGGAACTTTGACCTGTTCCATTTCCAACCTAAGTTGGTTCAACGTGATTCCTTTCTCCCCAACACACATACACATACACACACACACACACACACAAATAAACACACACAAATACACTCTATAAGGGGCCTTACAATACTGGTAGGGCAGGTAGGTGATGTGGTGCATAGAAAGTTAGGCATGAAGTCAGGAAAACTCATCTTCCTGAGTTCAAATCCAGTCTCAGACATTTACTAGTTGTGTGACCCAGGGAAAGTAACTTAACCCTGTTTGCTTCAGTTCCTCATCTATAAAATGATTTGGAGAAGGAAATAGCGAACTACCTCAGTATCTTTACCAAGAAAACCCCAAATAGGGTTAAAAAATACAAGACATGACTGAAACAACTCAACAACAACAAACTATATTGGTGCCAGATTTAATGAGGATATCTGATCAGCTTAGCCTATGGCAGCTCAGAACTCCAGAGCTCAACTGAACCTTCAATCTCAGGCTTCTCACATTTCAACTTTTAAAAATTAGTTTATGGATCTCAGTTTAAGAACAATTGCTTGAAAAGTTAATATTGAATTATATTTTTAAAAAATTGGGGCAGCTAGGTGGCACAGTGAATACAGCATTGGCCCTAGAAGTCAGGAGGGCCTGAGTTCAAATCTAGCCTCAGACACTTGACACAATTACTAGCCCTGTGACCTTGGGCAAGACACTTAAACTCAATTGCCCTCCAAAAAGCAAAAAAAAAAAAAAAAAAAGATACAATTGAAGTATATTGTTCAATAATCTATTTAGTATGAGTACTAATCAACTTAAAAACTCAGCTATGGTACCCCAGAGATAGCAAACTAAAACATAAGGAAACTCATTTGTGTGATTAGTACATAATTATTTGATTAAATGTTAGTCTAATAATTGGATTAATCAAGGATAAGTTTAGGTGATTGATATTTACAATTGTTAGTAAAAGTAAATAAGGGTAAAAGTTATACATTATTCTTACTTTTTTCTGGCTGACCTGCCTTTTTTTTTTCTGAGAAGATAACTGTTTTCAAGATTCAAGAACTAGGCCTATTTCATTTTCTGTCTTTGTATCCCCACCATCTAACAGTAAAATCAAGAAAGAAAAAATGGAACTGTCAAAAGTGAGAAAGTGGGAAAAAGGTAAATTATGGGGGCAGAGTCAAGATGGTAGAGTAGAAACAAGACTTCTGCAGGGCTCCTGCTCCCATCTCCTCCAATTCATGTAAAAAAATGATTCTAAACAAACTTTGGAGCTACAGAACCCACAAAATGACACAGAGAAGCTAACCTCCCACTGAGGGCAGCCTGGCAGGCTGGCAGGTAGTGGACAGCACAGAGCTTTGGGAGCCAAGGACAGCCCTGCAAGAGCCCAAGGTTTTAGCCTCAGGGCAGCCTGACCAGCCACATGCTGGAGGGACTTCAGATTGCCAGCAGCTGTCGCATTTTTCAGAATTATCAACACATAGAGGGTAAGGACAAAGTGAGAGGTCAGTGCAGTGTGGACACTGGGATCCGGTAGTTTGGGAGTGCAGTCCAGAATTTATCCCCTGGAGGGAGAAGCCACTGAGTCAATGCAGCTGTGCAGCCATTGCAACATGGCAGCTTCAGCTCCTAACCTGCAGATTGTAGGGGAACAAGAGACCAGTCTAAGGGGTAATTGCTCTTGCTTTAACCTGTTTGGATCGAGATTGCTGTCTAGGGTGGAGATTCTGGGGTGTGTGACCAGCTTGCCAGAGCCTGCGAACGCTTCAGAGAGGGCACCCAACTAATACCTCCGGCAGCTAAGAAAACCCCAGCAAATGGGACAAAGCTCCCCTGTCTGGTACCACAGTCCCACTATGGCAAAAAGTTCAAAAGTCAAGCAATTGAGTGGCAACATGATCAAGCAGAGGAAGCAAAGCAAGCAGAGCAATCCAACTTTACACTCCTATTTGGGGGAGAAAAAGGATCAGGAGGAAGACAATAAAGTGAGAACTCCTGCACCAAAAGCTTCCAAGAAAAATATGAGCCAGTCACCGGCCAGAGAGGACCTTAAGAAGGATTTTCAAAATCAAATAAGAGAAGTGGAGGAAAAATGGGAAGAGAAATGAGAACATTGCAAGAAAATTTATGAATTATGAAATGAGAGTCAATAACCTGACTGAAGAAAATAACATCTTAAAAAATAGAGTAACTCAAATGGCAAAAGAAGCTCAAAAAGGGAATGAGGAGAAGAATGCCTTAAAAAGATGAATTTACCAGATGGAAAAAAAATCTCAAAAACACACTGAAGAGAATCATTCCTTCAGAATTAGATTGGAAAATGGAAGCTAGTGACTTTATGAGAAATCAAGATGCTGTTAAACAGATCCAAACAAATGAAAGAATAGAAGGCAATGTGAAGTTGGGAAAACCACTGACCTGGAAAATAGATCCAGGAGAGATAATTTAAAAATTATTGGACTTCCTAAAAGCCATGATCATAAAAAGAACCTAGAAATCATCCTTCAAGAAATTCTCTAGGTATGGGGGGTTTTGTTTTTTGCTTTTTGGAGGGCAACTGGGGTTAAGTGATTTGCCCAAGGTCAACCAGCTAGTTTTTGTGTTAAGTGTCTGAGGCCATATTTGAACTTAGGTCCTCCTGACTCCATGGCTGGTGTTCTATTCACTGTGCCACCTAACTGCCCCTCAAGAAATGCTCAAGGAAAACAGCCCTGATGTTTTAGAACCAGAGGGCAAAACAGAGGTTGAAAGAATCCACCAATCACCTCCTGAAAAAGATCCCAAAAAGAAAACTCCTAGGAATATTATAGCCAGGTTCCGGAATTCCCAGATCAAGGAGAAAATATTACAAGCAGCCAGGAAGAAACAATTTGAATATTGTGGAAACACAATCAGGATAACACAGGATCTGCCAGTTTCTACACTGAGGGATCAAAGGGCTTGGAATATGATATTCCAGAAGTCAAAGGAGCTGGTATTAAAACCAAGAATCACTTACCCAGCAAAACTGAGTATCATGTTTCAGTGGAAAATATGGTCATTCAGTGGAATAAAGTACTTTTCAGCATTCTTGATGAAAAAACCAGAGTTGAATAGAAAATTTGACATTCAGATACAAGAAGTAAGAGAAGCATGAGAAGGTAAACAAAGAAAAGAAATAATAAGGAACTTATGAAAGTTGAACTACTTACATTTCTACATGGAAAAACAATAATTGTAACTTATGAAACTTTTCTCACTATAAGAATAGTTGAAGGGAATAGAAATGTGTTTATATATACACATATACATATATATATATGTATGTGTGTGTGTGTGTGTGTGTGTGTGTGTGTGTGTGTCTATATAGGAGGGTATATGGGCATATGAATACATATGTGAGTGTGCATATATATCTGTACAGGTATACATGGATAGAGGGCACAGGACCAATTTAATAGGAAGGGATGATACTTAAATGGTGAAATTAAGAGGTGAGAAAGGAATATAATGAGAGGAGATGGGGAGAGAAAGAATGGGCTAAACTATCTCATATAGAAGAGGCAAGGGAAAATGATTACAATAGAGGGGAAGAACAGGAAGGCAAAAGGGAATGGATCAACCTCATTCTCATTGAATTTGGCTTAGAGAGGGAATGACATGCACACTGAGTGGGGTGTCTCACCCTACAAGCGAATAGGGGAAAGGAGGAAGAAAGGGTGGATGATGGAAGGCAAGGCAAGCTGGGGCAGGGGGAGGGAAGTTGGAAGCACCCACTTTTGAAAAGGGACAGGATCAAAGTAGAGAAAAGAACAAGTGGGAGGTAGGATAGGAGGAAGGGAAATATAGGCAGTCTTTTACAACATATCTACTATGGAAATGTTTTGCATAGCTACACATGTACAACCTATATTGAACTGCTTATCTTACCAGTAAGGGCAGGTGACAAGGGAGGAAGTGAATGAATCTGGAATTCAAAGTTTTAAAATCAAATGTTTAAAATATATACATATATATTATTATTACTAATATTATTTTACATGTAACTAGGTAATAAGATATACAAGCAACAAGGGCATAGAGATCCACCATATCCTACTGGAAAGTCAGAGGGGGTATGGTAGAAGATATGGAAGAGAGCAGATTGGATGAGGGGATATTCAGTGGGACCGCTATTTGGGGGTGGTAGGTAGGGGAAAAGCAAGGAGAAAATTTGTAACTCAAAATCTAGCAGAAATGAATGATGTAAACTAGAAGTTAATAAAGCATTTGATACATAAATAAATAAAAAGGAAAAGGTAAATTATTATACTAATACTTATGCAATGATTAATATATAGCCTGATAATTTTATTGCTATATTATTTTTAATATCATGTTCTTATTAAGAAAAACAATTATCTGGACTACTAAGGCATTTTTCCACATTTCCCTCTAAGATTCCCCAAAGAAAAGTAATGTTCGTAATGTTCACATTAAAAGGAAGACACTATCTGCATCCAGAGAAAGGAACTTATAAATAGAACTATGTATAGAATGATTTTATATATAATAAGTATCTATTGGTAGCCATAGGGGGAGGGAAGGAAGAAAAAAAAAGGAAAAAAAGAAATTTATGTGATAACTTTATTATGTATTTAAAAGAAATAGCAAGTTGCACAATATAGATTTGCAGTTTCACACATAATCACCTTTTTTTATTCTACTATGTTATGGAAAGGTTTCTTTTATTCTATAAACTAAAAATAAAACACATTAAAAAATTTTTAAAGTACAGGAAGACTGGGGCAGCTAGGTGGCTCAGTGGATAGAGCACCGGCTCTGGAATCAGGAGGGCCTGAATTCAAATCCAGCATCACACACGTGACACACTTACTGGCTGTGTGACTTTGGGCAAGTCACTTAACTCCAACTGCCCTCCAAAGAAAAAAAAGGACAGAAAGACTAAATAACTAAAATGAACCTTGACCTAAGATCTAATTTTAATCTAACAGGTTTCTTCAAGCAACATATTCACAAAAGAAGTTCATCATGAAGTTTCCCAAAAACAAAAAGATATTCTTATCTAGCACAATCATTTATAAGGAGGCTTCTAATAAAGATAGACATATGAGGGTTGCAGCAAAGCCCAGCACCCCAACAGAACAGCCACAGATTCATGAAATGGATTGCTACACAAAATAAGAATCATACAAGGGAGGAAAAACACCATTAAGACTCTACAATCCCATTTAGAAATGCATCTGAAGCCAGCCCAGTCTCTAGCCACAACAGATAGCTAGGATGTTAGCTAGAAGAAGGGACTCAAAGCCATGATTTCTAGGAAGATAACTAAAAACAAGGCGCAAAGTCCTCCAAGAATTAGGAATGAAGTTTACAGAGGTCCAGTAAAAAAAATTAGAACAAAAACATAAACAGAAAAAAAGCTCTTAGTACACTGAAGAATTACTATGGATTAAAAGAAATCCAAGATAAACTTCAGAAAAAGTCAGTTTTCTAACAATAACAATTACAAGTAGAAACCTGGAAAAAAGTAATTGGCCACAAAGATCCCAAGAGCTGAAAAAAGAAATAAAGAGAAGAAATGAGATAAACAGTGAAATTAGAATACTTGGGGGGTTTGAAGAAAAAAATGGAAAACCATATACAAGAAAGATTAGAGCAGAGTCAAAAGACTGAAAAATTAGAACATGTGGATGTCTACTATCAAACAACTCTGATATGAAAGACAGAATAAGAAAGGAAAATTTAATTACTATACATGCTGAAAACCATTACCAAAAAACCAAAAGCCTGGATACCCTATTTTAAGAAACCATAAAAGAAAATTCCACAGAACCATTAGAAACATAAAAGAAAATGAAAATAGAGAGAATCCATATGTCACTACCGGAAAGAAATTTCAAAGTGGGAAAATACAGAAGTACCATAGCCAAAATCTAGAACTTCAAGGTCAAAGAAAAAATATTGCAAGGAGCTAGGGAAAAAAATCAAGTATCAAAAATATACAAAGAATGGTATGTGTAGCATATTACGATATGTGTAGCATATTACTACATACAGGGAAATTATTTTTTTCCAATTTGTTTATTTATTTAGATTTCAACATTCATTTCTACAAGATTTTGAGTTAGAAATTTTCTCCCTGTCTTTCCACTATCCACCACCCCAACACAGTGAGCCTACTGAATAACCCTTCACCCAATCTGCTCTTTCTTATATCCTCCCCCATCCACCCTCTAACTTTCTAATAGGGCAAGATGGATTTTTATAACCCAGTGCCTGTATATTTTATTTCCGAGTTGCATGTAAAAAAACCAAACAAATCCAATTTTTTTAAACGTTTGTTTTTAAAATTTGATTTCAAGATTCTTTCTCTTCTTCCCTCCTCACCCACTCCCACTACAAAGACAAGCAATTAAATATAGGTTGTACATGTGAAGTCACACAAAACGTTTCCACAGTAGTTATATTGTGAAAGACCAACTATATTTCCTTCCATCCTACCCCACCCCCCACTTATTCTGTTTTCTCCTTTGACCCTCTTTTTAAAAGTGTTTGCTTCTAACTAACCTCTCCCACAATCTGACCTTACTTCTATCATCCCTCCTTTCTCCCCTACTTTCATGTAGGGTAAGATACCCAAATGAGTGTGTTTGTTATTCCCTCCTTAAGCCAAATCCAGTGAGAGTAGGGTTGACCCATTCCCTTTCACCTTCCTGCTCTTCCCCTCCATTTTAACACTATTTTCTTGCCTCTTTTATATGAGATAATTTACCCTATTCTATCTCTCCCTTTCTCCTTCTCCCAATATATTTCCCTATCACCTCTTAATTTTATTTTTTAGATATCATCCCTTCATATTCAACTCATCTTGTGCCTTCTGTCTATATATACATATACACATATATACATATGCTCACATATATATATATTATATATATACATATACCCTCCTATACATACATATATATGTATGTATGCATAATTACATATATATTCCATTCAACGATAATCATACTGAGAAAAAGTCTCATGAGTGACAATTATCATGTTTCCATGTAGGAAGGAAAATAGTTCAACTTTAATAAGTTCCTTATGATTTCTATTTCCTCTTTACCTTCTCATACTTCTCTTGCTTCCTGTATTTGAAAGTCAGATTTTCTGTTCAACTCTGGTTTTTTCATCAGGAATGTTTGAAAGTCCTCTATTTCACTGAATGACCATATTTTCCCCTGAAGCATTATATGCAGTTTTGCTGGGTGGGTGATTCTTGGTTTTAATCCTAGCTCCTTTGAGCTCTGGAATATCATATTCCAAGCCCTTTGATCCCTTAATGTAGAAGCTGCTAGATCTTGTGTTATCCGGATTGTGTTTCTATGATACTCAAAGTGTTTCTTCCTGACTGCTTGCAATATTTTCTCTCTGACCTGGGAACTTCAGAATTTGGCTATAATATTCCTAGGAGTTTTCTTTTTGTGATCTTTTTTCAAGAGGTGATTGGTTAATTCTTTCCATTTCTATTTTGACCTCTGGTTCTAGAATATCAGGGCAATTTTCCTTGAGAATTTGTTGAAGGATGATTTCTAGGCTCTTTTTTTGATCATGGCTTTCAGGTAGGCCAATAATTTTTAAATTATGTCTCCTGCATCTGTTTTCCAGGTCAATGGTTTTCCCAATGAGATATTTCACATTGCCTGCTATATTTTTCATTTGTTTAGATCTTTTTTATAGTATCTTGTTTTCGCATGAAGTCATTAGCTTCCATTTGCTCCAATAAAATTTTGAAGGAATTATTCTCTTCAGTAAGTTTTTAAAATTTCTTTTCCATCTGGCCAATTTGGCTTTTAAGGCATTCTTCTCCTCATTGGCTTTTTGGGCCTCTTTTGCCATTTGAGTTAGTCCATTTTTTAAGGTGTTATTTTCTTCTGTCAGGCTGTTGACTTGCTTTTCATGATTATCTTGCATCATTCTTTTTTTTAAAACAAATGCTTTATTAACTTCTGTTTTACATCATTCATTTCCACCAGATTTTGAGTTACAATCATTTCCCCCCACTGTTTTTCCCCTACCCACCCTCCCAGAATAGCAGTCCTGCAAGATATCACTTCCTCCAATCTGCTCTCTCGCATACCCCCTTCGACTTTTCCATTAGAGGAAGGTGAATCTTTGTGTCCCAATGCCTGCACATGTTATCTCCCAATTACAAGCAAAAGAGTATTAATAATAGTATTTATATATATATTTGAAACATTTAATCTTAAGACCTTGAATTTCAGATCCATTTCTTTCCTCCCTTGTCACCCATTCCCTCTGGGGAGATAAGTAATTCAGTATATGTTGTATATGTCTAGCTATGCAAAACATTATCATAGTAGATATATTGTACAAGGCTGCTTATAATTCCCTCCCACTCATCCCACCCCCCACCTGGTCCATTCCCTACATGATCCTGTCCCTCTTCTATAGTGGGTACTTCCAACCTCCCCTCCCCCCAAGGATGCCCTCCCATCCATCATGCCTCCTCTCATCCCCCTTCCCCCTATTCTGCTGCAGGTTGAGATATCCCATTTAGTATGTATGTCATTCTCTCCCTGAACCAAATTCAATGAGAATGTGGTTTTGCCTTTTTAGCCTTCCTATTCTCCCCCTCCCTTGCAACCATTTCCCCTTGCTTCTTCTACATGAGATAGTTTACCCTACCCTGTCTCTCCCCATCTCCTCTTGCCACTTTCCTCTCTCACCTCATAATTTCACCCCTTGGACACATCTGGGTTAACATGGCTGAGGCCGGGGGACCTGTATTTTGGCTGGGGAATGAAACCTTGAGAGTACCACGGGCCCTCTTCTCCTTAAATAGGCAACGTCTCTGTGATCGTCTGAGGAAGAACCCAGCTGTGCAGAGATGTTCTTTGGTCCTCCTGCAGGGAGGAGAGGAGAGTAATAGACTTCCTGAAAGCCACGCCACCTGGATGGGAAAGATTTACTCCCGTGAGCACTTCAAGGACAAATATGCCGTGGACGATGTGCAGTATTCAGATGATATATCGAAGGTCTTGGCTTCAAAGACTCCATCGGTTCTTCTCACCCTGCGTGGTGTTAATACGGATAGTGGCAGTGTCTGCCGGGAGGCTTCCTTTGAAGGCATCAGCCAGTTCAACGTCAACAACACCATTCTTCACCCAGAAATTGTGGAGTGCCGTGTGATTAAAACTGACATGGAGTTGGAGGTTTTGCGCTATACCAACAAAGTCTCCAGTGATGCCCATAGGCAGGTCATGAAGGCAGTAAAAGTGGGAATGAAGGAATATGAGTTGGAAAGCCTGTTTGAACACTACTGCTATTCCCGGGGTGGGATGCGCCATACTTCCTACACATGCATCTGTGGCAGTGGAGAGAATGCTGCCATCTTACACTATGGACATGCCGGAGCCCCAAATGACAAGACAATTCAAGAAGGAGACCTATGCTTATTTGACATGGGAGGTGAATATTACTGTTTCTCATCTGATATCACCTGTACCTTTCCTGCTAATGGGAAATGCACCCCTGACCAGAAGGCCATCTATGAAGCTGTACTGAGATCCTCCCGGGCCATCATGAATGCCATCAAACCAGGAGTATCCTGGCCTGACATGCACCGCCTGGCAGACAGAATCCACCTGGAGGAGCTCACTCGCATCGGCATCCTGACCGGCAATGTGGACGATATGGCTAGGGTCCACCTGGGCGCTGTGTTCATGCCTCATGGACTCGGGCACTTCCTCGGGATTGATGTGCATGACGTTGGTGGCTACCCTGAGGGTGTGGAGCGTATCGACGAGCCAGGCCTGAGGAGCCTGCGGACAGCTCGGAATCTGGAGCAGGGGATGGTGCTGACCGTGGAGCCAGGCATTTACTTCATTGACAACCTCCTAGACCAAGCCTTGGCTGACCCAGCGCAGGCCTGTTTCATCAATAACCACACACTTCAGTGCTTCCGGGGCTTTGGCGGGGTTCGAATTGAGGAGGATGTGGTGGTGACTGCCAGTGGTATGGAGCTGCTGACTTGTGTGCCTCGGACCGTGGAGGAAATAGAAGCGTGCATGGCAGACTCCAGCAAGGCCTTCGCTCCTGTTCCTAGCCAGAACGAGTAGAGCCTGGGGGTTCCCAGCCCACTCCCTCCTCTGAAATGAGATAATCCATGGGGAGTCACTGCCTCACATTTATGGCTTTTTACGAAATCAGCAGAGCAAATCATAATATTAAGTACCAATGCCTTATTACTAGAATACCAAGTTTTCTCTGGATGGTTAATCTGCCCTTCCAAGAATGCAATCCCAATTCCTTGGGGGTGGGGGATAGGGAATAAATGTTGATTTAAAAGAAAATAGACCAGACAAATGTTTCAGTACATGCTGAGAAGACAGGATTGTTTTCTCAGGAAAGATACATTCCTGATTTTTTCTTTCTCAAAAATCAGCACTTTTTACTCAGTTTTTCTTCAGTCTTTCCTGTTCCAGCCCAAATCTACATTAAAATTTATTTCCTTAAAAAAAAAAATAATAATTTCACCCCTTGAGTATCCTCCCTTCCCAACAAATTCAACCTATGCCCTCTATCCATATATAACTGTAACCATATACACACACATTCACATATGTATTCATATGACCATACTCCCTTCTTCCATTATTTTCATACTGAGAAAGATTTCATCAGTCACAATTATTGTTTTTCCATATAGGAATGTAAATAGTTCAACTTTGATAAGTTCCTTTTGATTTCTTTTCCCTGATTACCTTCTCAGGCATCTCTTGCTTCTTGTGTCTAGATGTCAAATTTTCCATTCAATTCTGGTTTTTTCCTCAAGAATGCTTGAAAGTCCTCTATTCCACTGAATGACCACATTTTCCCCTGAAACAAAATACTCAGTTTTGCTGGGTAGGTGACCCTTGGGTTCATTCCCAGTTCTTTTGCCCTCTGGAATATCATATTCCATGCCCTTGATCCCTCAGTGTAGAAGCTGCCAGGTCCTGTGCTATTCTGATTGTGTTTCCACAATATTGAAATTGTTTCTTCCTGGCTGCTTGTAGTATTTTCTCCTTGATCAGGGGATTCTGGAACCTGGCTATAACATTCCTGGTAGTTTTCTTTTTGGGATCTTTTTCAGGAAGTGATTGGTGGATTCTTTCAACCTCTATTTTGCCCTCTGGATCTAAAACATCAGGGCAATTTTCCTTGAGAATTTCTTGAAGGGTGATTTCTAGGTTCTTTCTTTGATCATGGCTTTCAGGCAGTCCAATAATTTTTAAATTGTCTCTCCTGGATCTATTTTCCAGGTCAGTGGTTTTTCCCATGAGATATTTCACATTGCCTTCTAATCTTTCATTTGTTTGGATCTGCTTAACAGCATCTTGATTTCTCATAAAGTCATTAGCTTCCATTTGCTTCAGTCTAACTCTGAAGGAATGAATCTCCTCAGTGAACTTTTGAGATTCTTTTTCCATCTGGCAAATTCGACTTTTTAAGGCATTCTTCTCCTCATTGCCCTTTTGGGCCTCCTTTGCCATTTGAGTTAGTCTATTTTTTAAGGTGTTGTTTTCCTCAGTCAGGCTGTTGACCCTCATTTCATACTTTTCCTGCATCCTTCTCATTTCTCTTTCCAATTTTTCCTCCACTTCTCTTATTTGATTTTTAAAGTCCTTCTTAAGGTCCTCTATGGCCTGCAACCCGCTCATGTTTTCCCTTGGGGCTTTTGGAGCAGGACTTCTGACCTCACAGTCCTTTTCCCGTTCTATGCCCCCAAAATAGGAGTCTAGGGTTGCATTTTTCTGTTTCCTTTGCCTTGGCATGTTGCCACTTAATTACTTGACTTTTGGGCTTGTTGCCACACTATGGCTCTGCTGCCAGATGGGAATTTTCGTCCTGAACGTGTGGGGGACAACTTCCATTTCTGGAAGCTGGAAACCCACCCATGACCTCCACCCCAGATCACAATCCAGATCCAGGGAGGTTAAAGCAAGAGTGATTACCCCCCAAGACTGATCACTGGATCTCCCTACAGTTCTCAGGCCAGGAGCTGGAGCTGCCTCTGAAAACTACAAAATGGGATGTCTCTTCAGTGGCTTCTAGCCCGCAGGGGAGGAAGCCGATGCATTCCCCAAATACTGGTCCCAAAGTCCATAGGGCACTAACCTCTCACTTTGTCCTAGGCATATCTATGTTGATAATTCTGGAATCGCCACAGCTGCTGGTGTTCTGGGGTCTCTCTAGCCGGCTGCTGGCCCTGCCGCCCTGGGGCTAAAACCTCGGCTCAAGGGGACCTGGGCTCAGCTCGGCTCAGCTCCCCAAGCTCTGTGCACTGGGCGCTGACGGCTCCCAGACCTCTGTGCTGGTCCTTCCTGCGGGGCTGCTGGGCTGTCCTCAGTGGGAGGTTAGATTCTCTGTGTCGTTCTGTGGGTGCTGGGGCTCCAGAAGTTGTTCAGAGTCCCCTTTTACCTAGTTTGGAGGGAATCTGGGGGCAGAGTGGCTTGGATGAGCTGTTTCTACTCCACCACCTTGTCTCCGCCCCCTCTTGCATCATTCTCATTTCTCTTCCCAATTTTTCCTCTACTTCTCTTACTTGATTTTCAAAATCCTTCTTGAGCTCCTCCATGGCCTGCAACCAATTCATATTTTTCTTGGAAGCTTTTGATGCAGGAGTTTTGACTTTGTTGTCTTCTTCTGGTTCTATGTTTTGATCCTGTTTGTCCCTAAAAAAGGATTCTACAGTCTGACTGTGCTTCCTCTATTTGCTCATCTCAACAACCAATTACTAGACTTTTGAGCTCTTTGTCACAGTAGAACTCTGGTTCCAGAGTGGAGAGAGCTGTGTCCCAAATTGCTGGGGTTTTCTCAGTTGTTGTCAGAGCTATGAGAAGGGCGCCTTCTCTACAGCCACCACAAGCTCGGGCACTCTAGCATTCCTCACCACAGGATCACCACCTGTAGAGCAATTACCCTCTGAATGGTCACTTGTCCGCCTAATTGGTCCTTCCACCCCACAGGCCAGGAGCTCCAGAGGCAGCCACACTGCAACAGCTGCAGCCATGCTACATCTCCATCACCTCTCACCCTGGGGGCAGGGGCTGGACCATGCTCTTCTCTCACCCAGTTCCAACAGAGTTCCCTACTGACCTCTTACTTTCTTTTTGGCATTTATGGGTTGAGAAGTCTGTAAACCACCATAGTTCCTGGTGATACACCTACCTGAAGTCTACTCCTGCCAGTCTGTGCCACTGGTCAGGGTCACCTCAGGTCTGGGCCTACTCAGGTCACTTGGGAATGCGCTTGGCTCCCAGCACAATGCAATAGACCCATCCTGTTGGCTTGCCATGCTACCTTCAGTGGGTGATTTGTTTCTCTCTGCCACTTTGTGGGTTTTATAGCTTTAAAATTTTTTAGAGACATATTTTACAGATTGGAGGTGGTTGGTGTGGAGTTCAAGCAAGTTCCTGCTTTTACTCTACCATCTTGGCTCTGTCCCCCAATTGTTTTTTGTTTTTAATTGAAATATAATATATCAAAAGGCAAAAGAAAAAAAGGTTCACAACTAAAAATAATATATCGCAAAACTGAATATAATCCTACAGCAATAAAAAATAGAACTTGAATAGAAAAGATGACTTCAAAGCATTCCTATTGAGAAAATCTGAGTCAAGTAGAATCTTCTAAATGGAAACAAAAGAGAAAAGAAAAACCTTGCAAGGTAAATACTGTTGAGTAATGTGAAGAGCTAAATGATCAGGTGCTTGCAACGTAGAAAGGGAAGGAAGAGACCATTATCCCTTCAGAATTCCACTCTCACCAAGAGTCAAAGAGAGAACAAAGGAAAAAAAAGTCTCAGGGAATAAGGGTGGATTTCTATTGCTTTGTTTGCTTTTTTAAAAAGTAAGGAAAAGGAAAGAGAAAAGAAATATCTAAGGGAAACTGTTTCACTTTGTGTCTCCAGAATTTCATTCTTGAGCATCTTCTCTCTCTTTTGGGCTGACTTCCCCCATAGCATTTTAGGCCATGAGCTGCTATTTGTCTTTCTGCTTAAACTCTGAAATCTGCTTTCCCAAATTTAGCATGTATATCAGATTATACCTGAATTTCCTCTACTTCTTCTACCACAAACTCTAGGAAGAGGTAATACTTGCATCAGGGTTCTCATCATTTCTAAAATAGCAACCAGATCTCCCCTGTTAGTGTAAAGAATATCAATAATGATATCAATAATCAATCTTCTTATTGGTTCCTTTATTTTTGAAGGACTGAATTGTTATTAAATATTTTATTATTGAATAATTGTAATTATTATTGAATTATTATTATGGCAACTCAAGAAGCTAGCTATTAGTTACTCTGATTTTAGCTATGGAAGAATTCCAGGAAAAGTCTGGAAAAAAGGAGTCTCTCTATTTCATCCATATCTACTCTATGATACCTCTGGGCCAGGATTGTGATCTATTTCCAAAATTCCTCATCTATTTCCTTGTTTTGTCCAGGTGGCTGGCCAGTAGTCTTATCCCCAGTTCCACATATAATAGGTGGTTAAAAATTACTTGATAAATTAATTTTGTATAACATGTCTCACATGGCATAACCACATCCATCCTTACCCCCGAATTTTTGCTTCTAAATCCTGCCTTGATTACCTTCTCCTACCAATCCCTAAAAGTCTATGCATGAATTACTTCCCAATAATTCTAGTCCATAAACATCTCTTTTTCCCCTATATTCCTAGAGCACCCAATCATGAGGATCAATCATCTAGACACTTAGTCATGGGCAGTCTTTACTATTATTTAAAATTTTCATCTGTGCCTGTCTCTCCAATTCAACAGTAAATTTCCTAAAGGCAATGGCAATGCCCGTGCTTTTTACTTCTGAAACAGCACTCAGAGATAAGAACTCATATTCATATAGTGCCATAAGTTTTGCAAAGTGCTTGCTCACTGTTTGCTCACAACAATGCTACAAAGCATGTAGTAAAAGAAGTAAAAGAAGCAGGGAAACTAAAGTTATAAGAGTTTAAATAATGTGCCTGTGGACCCTTAGCTGGGAAGTGTAGTAAGCACTTGGTTCTAAATAAATATTTATTATATATGAGTAACTTTGGAAATGGATTCTATTCAACATATTGTTGTACCAAAAATAAAACTGTAAAATTAAAAATAAAATGGAATCATAAAATTTCTTTTACCCCAACATTCCAACTATTAAGACGAGCTTCAAGTTCACTGTCATCCATAGATATGGAAGGTTTTTTGACATAATCTTTCTGAAATATAAACATTTCAAAGAAAAATATTAGGACAAAGCAATGAAAATCAAAAATAATGTCATGGGTCTTGTGCTTTTTTTTATGTGAGACTATCTTGGCCTTGAGGATGTTTCTGATAAAGGTAATAAACAGAGATTATGATCACTTAGGGCTATGATATAACACATTTTACTATAATATAATATAATAACTTAATAATTTAGCATTAAAGTATTAAATACTAAACTTTTACAAAAAGTTTAACTGTACATCATAGCAGTTTTTAAAAAACAATACTTATAGAAAGATGATGCTGTCTCATTACATCTGTTGAAAAGGAAGTTTTGTTAGTATCTAAGAATATCTTTATCCTGATATGTATCCTCATTCAGGTATTAGGAATATATGCAAAAATGTGTTTTAAAACATTAAATTACCTCTAAACTACCTCCCTAGCTCTATAATTATATGACCACTACCACTATGGCAGTTCTTTCCTTCTTTTATAAATAAAAACTCCACTATATCAAACATTAACCAACCCAAGAAAACCTGGCTAAATGAATATACACAAATGGTCTATATAGTGGAACTCAGGAAAAACTTCTCATGTATACATCAACTTAAGATAGGTAAGTCTACAAAATAATACTAACAATCATAATACTAGTTATTTTACTCCCCCATAAAAGATGCTAAGATAACTGTTTTATAATATAACATATCTTATTTTTAGGGAAGAGGCATGGCATAGCAAGAGTCAATCTCAGAGCAAGAGAGAAATGGGTTAGTTCTTTCTTCCAACTCATACTGACTATAGATCACTTAACTTGACACTTCTCCATGCAACTCTCTAGGAGTAAAAGTTGCATAAAAGATAAAGACCTGCATTGTTAGAGATTCGTGCCCAGGGAATTCCCTAAACCAGTAAAAATTTATCCAATCTAGACCATATAATTATCTAACTCAATCCAATACCTACCCCTATCCCTAACAATATTATCTTGAAGAAGACTTCAGTGCTGACAAATCTCTGCCATTTTTTAAGATAACAAATATTAAGTTAGCATTTAGAGGTGAGTAAACATAATTATTATCAAAGTACCACAAGTGTCTGAGAAGTACTGAACTTTATATACAAAGGTAATTATAAAATAAATCATCATGATGTAAAACATAAGCTTTGAATTACTTTTCCAGAAGGAGCATGCTAAACTATCCAGAACTGCCTCATCTGATCCTCTTTGGAACCAATGACATATATTTGTCAAACAGTTTGCCAGAATTAGGGAATGGAATATGTAATTATTACCAGTGCTATTTTTTTTTAATTCAAAATTTACTCCAGTAGAAATCAAACCTATAAACCCTGCTGCATTAGCATCATGCTCTAAGGAATTAAACTATATTAACTAACTAGATGCAAAAAAAACTCAAAAAACTGACACTTAAATAACAATTTAAGATTTGCAAAAACTTTACAAATGTTGTCTCATTAGATCCTTGCAGGTGACATGTAGTTCTTTCCATAAAAATGCCTGCTCTTAATCTACCTCAAAATTTTCCTTAGTGTATTAATTAAACTTAATCCCTCTTTTTGATTTTAAGACTACTATATGTGTCTGGATAATGCTGCACATATGATGTTGTGAACAGAGATCTATCAGTTTATTGATAATGATAATGCATACGGAGCTGAAAAAGCCCTAAGAAGCAATCTAGCCCAAACTCCTCATTTTACAGTTGAGGTAACTTAGGCTCAAGGTAACAAAGATAGGTAAGTTAAAATGGTAAAATTAGAATTCAGGTCTTCCAAATACATTATGCTGTACTAGACTGGTCTTACTCATTACTTGAATGCAACCCTTTAAAATCTTGGAACATGGTATGAAAACATAGTGGGGACTTAAGCTCAGTTTTTAAATACAAGAAATAATAATAATGAAATGTGATCTTACAGAAATCTGTGTGGCAAGATTCTCTTCCTCTGATCTGTGTATTGGACTCACAGAATGTGATCTCACTGGCAGGTGCCCAGTATATCGTTGTTTACTGCTAAACCACAAAATAATAACAATCAGTATTTGAGGAATTCAATTAATTTGATCTAACATATACAAAGCTTCTTGTATTGGAATGTGGGATTCATATGAATGATGGCTGTTAGGGAATTAGTACAATTTTACAAATGGTGTACCTATAGCAAATGGAAAAGAAAAACAATATCAATGCATGTCACTTAAAATTTGCTTCATTTATACAATAGATATATTTAAGTTTCCCGAAAAGAATATCCACATCCTAAATCCAGCCACTACTTGTATGTCATATTTTTTCATGGTATTTTGATAGGCTTGTTTCAATATCTATAAATATGTCATATATCTAAGTATAAAATAATAAGTATATTTGAAACGTCATCCTCCTTGTGTTAAATAAGAGAGAAGAAAAGAGACAAATATTCTCTAAGGAGAGAATGAACTAGACACACCACCATAGGTTTTATCACCTGAAAAAGATATTATGATAATTTATGTTTATATAGCATTTGGAGGTTCATAGCACTTTCCTCATAATCCTGTGATAATGAATGACAAGCATTAACATCACCATTTCACAAATAAACTGAGACTCAGAGAACACTGAAATCACATAGCTACTGGGTATCTGAACCAATATTCGAACTCAGATGCCCCAAATCCAAGTCTGATACCTTTACTATTGCTCCTATTCATGTTCTACAGTAGGTAGACAGCAAAATTTACCAAGCAATGCCATATTCACATGCTTTAGTCTCTGTCAGTTACTCAGAAGGCATGTCAGAAACTGCAAAATTCTCTTCCAAATAGTTTAATTAAAATTTAAGCTTCACTAATTCAGCTAAAAGTTGATAAGCTTAGCTTCTGGGAAGCTTAGTCTTTCAAATAGCTATCAGTCTCAGATACAGTATGTAAAATCTTACTTGAAGTCTATTTTAAATACTTTTATATTTAAAGCTATTTAAGTTGAACTTTCATGAAATTGTGAAATATCTCATTTCCCAACAAATAAAGCATTATTTTGTTTGGTCTAGACCTATTGATTCATCTCAGTAGGGAGGGAGATCTTAGTGAGAGGTAACCTCCTTGCTTCTTCCTAAGAAGAGGTAAACTCCAAGCAGTTAGGCAACTGTTCTTCAACTTACAACTATAGATAGCTGACTGAGGCACTCAGGAGTCAAAAGAATAACAAAGTCAGATTGAAAGTTCTGATTCTGAGGTCAGATCTTTAATATTTCAGTATAAGAGATATGAAATTAAAATTAACCATGTTATAGTCATTAAAAATGATCAACTTTATGCCTCAAAACCAAATCAAGATCTTCCCAATAAAATATGACACTCTTCTGAGGGCAAATACATAGTAAATATTTTAAGAAGCTCTTGTAATTATGTCAAAAAGGATTTTTTTTAAATATCAAGGTTTTTATTATGCCACTCTCCATCAATTAGCAGTATATATAATGACTGCAAAGCAATACAGAATGAATGAAGGGAAGCTATTTTTATTTAGAGATGACTATTCCAACTACTTCTCCAAAGAAAAACTTTTTTATTTATCACAGACACATAACCCAGAAGTCATCAAATTAAAAAGCAAGAAATAAAACAGGTTATATTATATATTATATTATATAAATACAATAGATGTAATTCTTGGCATTGTTTCAGATTATACAAGCTTTCTATATATAAGGACTAATTTATTTTAAAAGATATTGTAGTTTAAGTAAATCATACTATTTTTCACTTTCTTTTGTTTTTGGTCAATATATATTATACGTTAAGGGAATTTGAAGATCTTCCCTGTCACTTAATAGGTGAAATGAAATGTTAAGGAAATTTGAAAATCTTCCCTGCCCCTTAACAGGCTTATGTTGGAGACAATGGTGGGAGGAGTTTGCCAAGGAGTGGCACAGGGAGGGGTGAAGGAGGAAGTGGGAGTGAGACAGAGCTGGGAGAGAGTAGGCAGAGCAGAGCAGGGCAGCTATCCTGAGTTAGGGAGAGAGTGAATTTTGCCTAAGAGAACTTGTTTTGTGGGGAAGCCTAATAGAGGGAAGGCTTGGTATGTTGGAGGTTCTCTGCATTAGTGAAGTGTGTGGACTTTGTCTTAAAAAGAATGCTTGGTGTCAAGATGGTGGAGTAGAAACAGGACTTCCATGGGCTTCCGTTTTCCCCAATTCATGTAAAAGGGAACTCTGAACAAACATTGGAGCTAAAGAACCCAAAAAAATGATGGAGAGAAGCCAACCTCCCACTGAGGACAGCCCAGCAGCCCAGCAGGGAATGGCCAGCACAGCACTCTGGGAGCCAAGCCCAGGCCCCAGGGGAGCCAGAGGCTTTAGCCCCAGGGCGGCCCTGATAAGCTGCCTGCTGGGATCACCAGCAGCTGTGGTGCTTTCCAGAATTATCAACACATAGATGTGAAGGACAAAGTGAGAAGTCAGTGCAGTGTGGAATTTGGGATCCAGTAGTTGGAAGTGCGTTGACTTTTGCCCCTGGAGCGAGAAGCGACCATGGCCCTGCAGCCACAGTCACAAGTGGCTGCTTCAGCTCCTCGCCTGCAGACTGTAGGCGGACCAAGTGATTAGTCAGAGGGGTAATGGTTCTTGCTTTAACCAGCTTGGATCTGGATTGTAGTCTAGGGTGGAGGTCCTGGGGTGTGTGACCAGGTTGCCAAAGCATGTGGAGGCTTCAAAGAGGGCACCCAACTAATACCTCCAGCAGCTGAGAAAACCCCAGCATTTGGGACAGAAGCTCCCCTGTCTGGTGGCAGAGTCGTACTGTGGCAAAAAGCCCAGGGGTAAAGTGACTGAGTGGCGACATGACCAGGCAAAGGAAGCAAAACAAACAGAAGAATACAATATTAGACTCCTATTTTGGGGGGAAAAAAGGATCAAAGCATGGAAAAGGAGGAAGACAGTGAAGTCAGAACTCCTGCACCAAAAGCTTCAAAGTAAAATACAAGCCAAAAAGCCAAATACAAGCCAAAAATCCAAACAAATGAAAGAACAGAAGGCAATGTGAAATATCTCATGGGAAAAACCACTGACCTGGAAAATGGATCCAGGAGAGACAATTTAAAAATTATTGGACTACCTGAAAGCCATGGGCAAAGAAAGAACCTAGAAATCATCCTCCAAGAAATTCTCAAGGAAAACTGCCCTGATGTTTTAGAACCAGAGGGCAAAACAGAGATTGAAAGAATCCACCAATCACCTCCTGAAAAAGATCCCAAAAAGAAAACTCCTAGGAATGTTGTAGCCAGGTTCCAAAATTCCCAGATCAAAGAGAGAATATTACAAGCAGCCAGGAAGAAACAATTTGAATATTGTGGAAACACAATCAGGATAACACAGGATCTGGCAGCTTCTACACTGAGGGATCAAAGGGCCTGGAATATGATATTTCGGAGGTCAAAGGAGCTGGGATTAAAACCAAGAATCACTTACCCAGCAAAACTGAGTATCATGTTTCAGGGGAAAATGTGGTCATTCAATGGAATAGAGGACTTTCAAGCATTCTTGAGGAAAAAACCAGAGTTGAATAGAAAATCTGACATTCAGATACAAGAAGCAAAGGAATCATAAAGAACTTATCAAAGTTGAACTATTTACATTCCTACATGGAAAAACAATAATTATAACTGATGAAACTTTTCTCAATATGAAAAGAGTTGAAGGGAATAGAAATATGTATATGTATATGTGTATATATCAAAGGGTATATGGGTATATGAATACAAAAGTGAATGTGTGTATAAATGTTTACAGGTATACATAGAGGGCACAGGACCAATTTAATGGGTAGGGATGATGTTTAAAAGGTGAAATTAATAAGTGAGACAGGAATATAATGAGAGGTGATGGGGAGAGACAGAAGGGAGTAAACTATCTCATATAGAAGAGGCAAGGGAAAATGGTTACAATGGAGGGGAAGAACAGGAAGGAAAAAGGGAATGGGTCAACCTAGGCTCAGGGAGAGAATGTCATATACACTAAATAGGGTATCTCACCCTATAGGAGAGTAGGGGGTAAGGAGATGAGAGGGGGAATGATGGAAGAGAGGGCAGGCTGGGAAGGGAGGGAAGTTGGAAGCACCCACTTGTGAAAAGGGACAGGATCAAAGTAGAGAATAGAAGAAATGGGAGGTGGGATAGGAGGGAGGGAAATATAATCAGTCTTTTACAGTATATCTACTATGGTACTGTAGCATTAGCTACACATGTACAACCTATACTGAATTGCTTATCTTCCCAGTAAGGGTGGGTGACAAGGGAGGAAGGAAATTAATCTGGAGTTCAAAGTTTTAAAACCAAATGTTTAAATATATATTAAGAATAGTATCTATACATACTATCCTTAATACTATTTTACATGTAATTGGGAAATAAGATATACAGGCACTGGGGCACAGAGATCCACCCTGCCCTCCAGGAAAAATCGAATAAGGGGGAAGATAGGGGAGACAGCAGATTGGAGGAGTGGATATCATCTGGGACTTCTATTTTGGGGTGGTGGGTAGGGGAAAATGGGGAGAAATTTTGTAACTCAAAATCTTGCAGAAATGAATGATGTAAACCAGAACTTAATTTGCATTAAAAAAATAATAAATGCTTTCATTGGTGATAGTTAAAAAAAAAAAAAAGGATGCTTGGAGTGTTGGTGCTCCCTACATTTGAAATGTGTACACATTTCTTCATTACTATGATGGATTTGGCTTTCTGGTGTTTGTCTTGGTTTTATTTTCAAGGAAGAGAGTCTGTTATATCTTGAGATTCAAACCTGGCAATATGCCTGCATATTCATAGCAGTTGCTATGGGTACTGCATTAGTGAAATATTACACAAGCTTTCTACATATAAGAACTGATTTACTTAAAACGATATAGTACTTTAAATAAATCATAATATTTTTCACTTTCTTTGTATTTTTTGTCAAGTCTTTTTTTTTAATCAAATGCTTTATTAACTTCTAGTTTACATCATTCATTTCTGCTAGATTTTGAGTTACAAATTTTCTCCCTGTTTCTCCCCTACCCACCACCCCAAAATATCTCTTCCAATCTGCTCTCTCCCATATCTTCTCCCATACCTCCTCTGTCTTTCCAATAGGGCACAGTAGATCTCTATGCCCCAGTGCCCATATGTCTTATTTCCCAGTTCCATGTAAAATAATATTAATAATACTATATATATACATATTTATATACTTTAAACATTTGATTTTAAAACTTTGAATTTCAGATTCATTCCCTTCCTCCCTTGTCACTCACCCTTACTGAGAAGATAAGCAATTCAGTATAGGTTATACATGTGTAGCTACATTTCCACAGTGGATACATTGCAAAAGACTGACCACATTTCCCCCACTCCCATCCCACCTCCCACTTGCTCCATTCTCCACCTTGATCCTGTCCCTTTTCTAAAGTGGGTGCTTCCAATTTTTCTGCCCCCCAGCCTGCTCTCCCTTCCATCATTCCCCCTGTCATCCCCTTCCCCCCTACTCTCTTGTAACGTGAGACACCCCACTCAGTGTGCATGTCATTCTCTCCTCAAGCCAAACTCCATGAGAATAAGGTTGACCCATTTCCTTTTGCCTTCCTGTTCTTCCCCTCCATAGTAACCATTTTCCATTGCCTCTTCTATATGAGATAGTTTACCCCATTCTGTCTCTCCCCATCTCCTCTCATTATATTCCTCTCTCACCTCTTAATTCCACCTTTTAAGTATCATCCCTCCTTATTAAATTGGTCCTGTGTCCTCTATCTATGTGTACCTGTACACATATATACATATATTCAGATATGTATTCATACACCCATATATCCTCCCACATAGACATATACATACATATATATATATATATATATACATTTCTATTCCCTTCAACTATTCTCACACTGAAAAAGTTTCCTAAGTTACAATTGTCGTTTTTCCATGTAGGGATGTAAATAGTTCAACCTTGATAAGTTCCTTATAATTTCTTTTCCCTGTTTACCTTTTCATGCTTCTCTTGCTTCTTGTATCTGAATGTCAAATTTTCTATTCAACTCTGTTTTTTTTTCATCAGGAATACTTGAAAGTCCTCTATTCCACTGAATGACCATATTTTCCCCTGAAACACGATACTCAGTTTGCTTCCTTCACATGATACATATGCAGATATTGATCCAAGAAGAGAAGTCAGAATGCTTTATTCCCCACTGCCACTTCCACAATCTCCCTTTACCACCATCACTTAGTAATATCTCATCCTCTGAAGTTCACTATTAAAAAATGTCAACATATATAGATTATGGTGGCTGCTGCATACAAGTTCCAAAGTCATTCTTTTTTTTTCTCAAAGAAGTTCAACATCTGGCTCTGTATTTCTCTCCTGCCTGACTCCAGACCTTACTCTAGGGGACTTTATCCCTTATATTAATGCACCTTCAGCTGCTAAACGTCCCAATTCCTCAATCTCCTTAAATACTATAATTTTCTCCTATTATTTTACTTCAGCCACACTGA
Source organism: Gymnobelideus leadbeateri (assembly GCA_011680675.1). Classification (NCBI taxonomy): domain Eukaryota; kingdom Metazoa; phylum Chordata; class Mammalia; order Diprotodontia; family Petauridae; genus Gymnobelideus; species Gymnobelideus leadbeateri. The sequence continues at coordinate 174,883 of WOXC01003256.1, read as the reverse complement.
GGGATGATCATAACCTGCATCTACTACCACTGTCTTAATAAAAAACTCCTTCTTCTACCCAACAATATTTTCAGTTTCTCCCTATGCTTTACACTGCTAAAATCCATTCTTCTTCCCCATCACAACCTCCAGTCCCTCAGTCCACTACTCCCCTCACCTGACTACTTTCTTCCTTTCCCAATATTGAACCTGCAGTTAAGCAATACAACTCCTCACTGCCCCCACCCTCTTTAAATCCTCATCCCCTTGCCCTATCTCTGCAAAAGAAATGTCAAAATTCAGTCCAATATTATCCCCATCATGCAAATCTCTCCATTCCTATGCATGTACTGTTAAATACTGTTGTAGGAAGTCACACTGTTTTGACTAGGTACACTATCAATTTATATTATCTATTTCAACTGCACTCTCACTGCAAAAAGAAAATATTTTTAATTCTCCCAATTATATGATCCATCTCATTCCCCACAAGAAGCTATTTCAAACTTTCTCTCCTCATGCCTCCTACACATTCCACTCTTCCCATTCCCTCAATTGAGGACATGACATCTTATTTTGCTGAAATAATTTAGGACATTCACCATGAGCTTCCTTATCTCCTATTCTCTTCCCCCAAAAGCCCTTTAATATCATCCCTAACATACTTCTCCTTGACAAGGCTAACCCTTCTATGTTGTTTATCTCAAGTCTGTTCTAGTAGATTCTGATCTCAATTATCCCGTATAGCTTTAATATTTAACCTAGTGGTACCTTCCCTACAGACTTCGAACATGCTCAAGTCTTTCAATTCTTAAAAAAAAAATAACCTCCCATCCCATTAAGCTATCATGTATTTCTCCTTCTCTATGAGCCAGATTCCTAGAGAAAGCTGTCTATGCCCATTGCTTCTACTTTCTCTCCTCTTTCTCACTCAACCTTCTGCAAACTGACTTCTGACCCCACAACTTAACTGAAACTGTTCTTTGCAAAGTTACCATACATTGCCAAATCTAATGGTCTTTTCTAAGATTTGGTCTTTCTGTTGTATTTGACACTGGTGGCCATCCTCTCCTCCAAGATATTCTCACCATTGGTTTTGGTAACATGCTCTTGCTTGATTTTCCTATCTGAATACCCCTTCTCAGTTTCTTTCCTTACCTCATAATCTACAAGACTTTGTCCTGAGGCTTATAATTTTTCTAAACTCTTTCTCAATGACCTCATCAGTTCTCATGAGTTTAAGTAGCCTATCTATGCAGATGAATCAGAGACCTATACATCTGGCCTTAGTTTTCTCCCTGAGCTTGAGTCCCACAACACCAAATGTCTACTAAACATTTCAGACTGGATATCCTTGAGACATATCAAATTCAATGAATCCAAAATTCTTTCAAACACATATCTCTTCCAAACTTCCCTATTTCTGTCAAATGCAAAACCATTATTCAAACACCCTAGGTTAATAACCCCAGCATTACCCTTAACTCCATACTTTCTCAATTCCATATATTGTCATTCATTCAGCTAATGAGCTTTTACTAAATGTTTATTATGCTCCATGATAGGAATACAAAGAAGAGCAAAAACAGTTCCTGCCCTCAAAGAACAGACATTGCAATGGAGTAGAAAACATAAAAATAAGTACACACAAGTATATATATATATATATGTGTGTATGTATATATATGTGCATATTTGCATGTATGGGTATATATTTATAGGTGGATTTGTTTATACATATATACATACATATGTGTATAGAAAGTAGGTGGAATATAATTCAGAAGGGAAATGTACTAGCAACTAGGAGGACAAAGAAAGGCCTCAAGCTGAAGTTGTGACCTGAGCTGAGTTTTGAATGAAACCCAGGAAACTAAGAGGTAGAGGTGAAGGGGGAAAGCATTCCAGGCACTGGGGAGAGAGAGGAAGTAGCCAGAAAAAAGTAAAGTAAAATACAGGAAACGGAGTATGATGTTTAAAGAACTGCAATTAAGACACTGAGTAGAAGGAAAATATAAGAATATTAGATAGGTAAGGAAAGGCCAGGTAAAGAATAGCTGTAAATATCACACACAGGACTTTTTTTAAACCTGGAGGTAAGAGGGAACCACTGGAACTCATTAAGCAAGGATGTGGTATGGTCATACTTAAACTCTAGAAAAATCACCTTGGCAGCTATGTTGGGAAGGAGAAGAGAGGGACAAAAGGAGAAATGAAGGCTGTGTAAAAATAAAATCTATCAATTTAAAAATCTACATTTTTTTAAAGATTGTTGGCAACTTTGATGAAAGCAGTTTCACCTGCCTGATCAGGTCAGAAATCAGACTACAGAAAGTTTACAGAAGAGAATGAGATGGGAGGAAGTGGAGGCATCTAGTATATACGGTTTTCTCAGGGAGTTAAGTCATGAAGGTGGGAAGAGGTAGAGAATGATAGCTAGCAAAACCAGCAAGATCAACTGAATCATTAAGGATGGGGAGACATGAGGACATTCAGAGACAATTAGATGTTAGAGTGAATAGAGTGCTGGGCCTAGAATCAGAAAGACCTGGGTTCAGATTTCCTCTCAAACACTAGCTGTATGACCCTAGGCAAGTCATTTAATTACTGTCTGCCTCAGTTTCCTAAGACGAAGATAATAATAATGCCTACCTCCCAGGGTTGCTGTAAGGATCAAACAAGATATTTGTAAAACACTAAGCACAATATCTGACACATAGTAGGCACTTAATTCGCTGGAGGAGTACAGAGGAAATAAGATGAGAGGGATCAGACTTTAAAAGGGCACTTCTTCACCTGAATCAGGGGTGAAAGAAGAGATAGTGAAGATGTCTAAATAATGTGAAATGAATAAGGGGTGGACAGAGAAAGAGTTCTTGGCAAATAGCCCCAATTTTTTGGTGGAGTAAAAGGCACTCCAGAGGTGCTTGCAGTGATTTTTCAGACTGGTAGCACATGTCAGGTAAAGTACTGTACTATTTTGCGGGGAACCTAAGCCTGGGTTTACAGCAGCCTCTTCTGTATTTGTTCTTTCCTGAGTAAGTTAACCAACTAGTGATTGCAAGATAGATGTGTTCTGTCTGAGAAGCAACCTTTTAAGTTAGAGAGATTTGAAGATCCTGAGTCCTCAGTTCAAAGTGACAGGTATCAGGTGGGATGTTTGCATCAGAGAGGATACTACTTCCAGGAAAGTAGCTCAAACCCAACGCAGTCTAGCTTGCCAGAAGACATAGACCTGGAAAGAACTATTTGGACAGTGAAGTGCCAAGGTGAAATATAAAGTGCTTATGTAGAAATCACACAAACTAGGTAGGTGTTTTAAGCATCAACCTCATAAGAAAGTATAACAGTAATTATAAGTTACTATGTCTTTGTTTTATGCCTTTCTTTTAATGTAAGCTTGTGTGAGTCTTTTGTGTTAACAATTTCATTTGTGTGTAAGAAATACCTCTCTCATACAGTATTTCCATTGTACACTGAGTACCTTCCTACTCTCAACTTTAGGAGAGACCCTAGATAAAAGCTTAAATCTAAGCTTTAAGCTTTAGGGACAACTTGGAGGTAGGGGGTTCAGGTGGGAAAAAAATCTAGTCAAATAACACAAAGAGTCTGATGCTTCTTTGAGTTGGTCAGGTTCCTCCAAGGACTGAATCTGACCCAGTTACCTTGTATGATCCAGGGCAGATGAGTCCTTAGTAAAAGGAAGAGAGAATAGCACTCCACTCCCTGGGGCCTAGGGTTAGGTTAGATAGCTAGACAGACAGATAGATAGATAGACCTAGATATGTACGTGTATATACATATATATATATATATATATATATATATATATATATATATATATATATATATATATATATATATATATATATATATACACATACATACATACATATACAAACAGAGATATTGTTAGTCCTGAAAGAGTGTAAGCTCCTTTAGAACAGGGATTGTGTAATTCTTTGTATGTGTGCCCCAGCTCCTGTTACAGCATCTGGTACAAGACGTCGTTTCTCATGCCTTACAATCTGGGCTCCTAAAACTTAAAATTTCTGAAATACTCAACTGAAATTGTTCCTACTTTAATTCTCTGAAGTTTGACATTTTAGAGCACTTCTTTCCTCCAAATACTCTCTTTCCTCTCTTCCTCCATGTTATTGGTCTTTCTTGTGAAAGACTCAAAATTCAGTGGGGAAAGTGCTGGATTGCAAATCAAAGTATCTGAGTTCAATTTCTGATTCCATCACTGACTTCCATGTGATCTGTTTCCTCATCTGGAAATTGAAGGGGTTGAACTAGATGACCTCAAAAATCCTTTCCAAATCTAAGTCTATGATCTTACGTTCATCCTACCTTTTAGATCATTCCCTCATAGTCCTCACAACTGAGTTTTTTATCCTTCTCACTAAGTATGGGCATCTCTCAGCTCTTTTCTCTATATATCCTCTCTTGATGATCTCATCAGCTTCATAAGTTTAAATACATCCACCTCTAATTTCTGTCCAAGAATTCCAATCCTGTATTGTCAACTGCCTGTTGCCCTCTCAAATTCAACATGTCCAGAATGACCTATACCTCCTACAAATTTGTATTTTTGCTAAGGAATGTTCTTTGAACTTAATTGAAAAAATATTTTACAAATACAAAATCAGAATATATCACAATAATAATATATGTATTTGAAATCCACAAAATTAATTAATTAATTAATTAAAATTCTTACTATTTTATTAACTGAATTTCAATATAGTTTTTTTGGTAATCCCATGAATTTTCTTTTATCTGTTTAAAAACATTTTTCCAAAAAAGGGCCCTTAGGTTTCACCAGACTCACAAGAGGGCTCATCTCTCTCTCTCTCTCTCTCTCTCTCTCTCTCTCTCTCTCTCTCTCTCTAACACACACACACACACACACACACACACACACACACAATAAAACCCCTATTTGAGATGGCACATGGAACAGGGTGACAGCTGGTCCAAGGATAAGAGACAGAGATAAATAAGGCATTCTGTGTTTGCATAGACTGAGCAAGGGAATACAGTGACTTCCTAAAAAGGAGATAGGAAAAGGAGATAGGAGAAGCTTCCTCCTTAAAAGCCTTCCATAGAAATCCTACTTTAAGATATAGCTAGAGATGAAGACCATCAAATCAATTTTAGATGTTCTTTTTTTATTGTTTTCTTAAAGGACAAAAAAATTAAGCCATAGTGGAGAAAGGTATTTCACTTTCCCTGAAGGAAATAAAGTTGAAGATCCTTATTATAACTCAGAGAAGGGGAAAGAAAAAAAAACTGGGAGTTCAGATTCCAAATACTCAAAGCCCTCTTCTTAGAGAGACTGTGACTTTAAATTTGCAGAGACTAAGCTAAAATTTTTTCATCACAAGTTTGTATTTTCCTTCCATGCAACTGTAAGCTATCTCTCTGATGTGACTGTAGCCACTAATAACAAAGACATCTCTAGCTTTTATCAGTGAATTCTTTGTAAAAATACTTACATGATATAAGATACAAGCAAGGAGCTAACACTGATGAATGGCGATGAAGCCAAGGACCAGTCCAAGTATTTTACAGAGTAGAACTTCTAATTTTAGGGTTGAATTTGGTTTTTAAATTATGTATTACAAAATTATGATGGTCAGGTCAACTTTATATGGGAGAATATTTATACTGTTACTAGTATTTTCCACATTCTCCCTTCAAATTATTTCCAATTTACTTATCTGTGTACATGGTAAATAAATCTCCTTCTCTCTAAGTAGTGCATACATACACTCCTAGAGGAAAAGGACTATTTTATTTTTGTATTTTCATTCCATGGCACCTAACATTTCTCTTGCCTAGAGGACTGAGAGCTTAAGTGACTTCTGTAGAATCTAAAATTATGAGATGCAGAGAAGCCAGTCAATAAACATTTATTAAGCACCTGTTATGTGCCAGTCATTGAGATAAGTGCTAGGCATACAAAAAAAGGTAAAAATCTCTGACCTCAAGGAGTTCACAGTCTGGTAGAGGAGACAACATGCAAATAACTACATACAAATAAGTCAAATATACAATAAACTGGAAAGAATCAACAGAAGGAAGGCACTAGAATTAAAAGGGTCAGGAATGACTTTTATGAAAGTGAGAATATAACTAGGACTTGAAGGAAAACAGGGGATCCAGGAAACAAATGAGGAGGGAGAGCATTCCAGGCATGTGAACTGTCAGTGAAAATGCCTGGAAACTAAGAGATGGAGTATTTTGTTCAAGGAATAGCAAAAAGGCCAGTGTCACCAGATTACAGAATACATGGAGAAATATATATGTAAGGTATAAGAAGACTGGGAAGAGAAGGGACCAGATTATAAAGGGCTTTGAAAACAAGAAAGGAATTTTTATGTGATCCCAGAGGTGATAGAGAGCCACTGGAATTTACCGAGTAGGAGGGTAGTATGGTCATATTGGCACTATAGGAAGATCACTGAAAGCTGAGTTTATGATGGACTGGAATGGAGAGAACTTTGAGGTGGGAAAACCAACCAGCAAGTAATTCCAATAATCAAGCTATGAAGTGATAAGGGTCTATACCAGTATGGTGGCAAAAACTGGCAGGACTTGGCAACAGATAGGATATTATGAATGAGAGAATGAGGATTGGGGAATAATGCCCAGGTAGCAAGCCTTGGCAAATAGGATGGGGAGTGGCAGAAGAGGGGATAATCACCTAAGAAATGCCAGGAACTGTGCTAAACATTTTTACAAATACCTCTTCTGAGGAAAGTGGTACCATCAACTGTAACAGGGAAGTTTGGAAAGACAGAGAGGTAGGGGGTGGGGGCATAAAAATAATGAGTTCAGTTCTAAACATGTTGAGTTTAAGATGTCCATGGGACATCCAGTTCAAGATGTTGCTGCCCAATTGGAAGCTGGACACAGAGAGGTTTGGAAAGAATGACCAACATGGAAATATTAGCTGAATCCATGGGAACTGATGAGATTACCACGTAAAACAGTATAATAGGAGAAGAGATGAGAAGAAGGCCCAGGACAGAGCCCTGTGGGGCACCCATGTTTAGCAGGTGTGTTACCTGGATGAAGATCCAGCAAAAGAGAATAAGAAGTAATAGAACGAGGAGCAGGGAGAGAAAGGAGAGGAGTGGAACAGAGAGGAAAAGAGAGAATATAAAGGAGAAGGGTGATCAAAGGCTACAGAAAGGTTAAGAAGGATAAGGACTGAGAAAAGACTCATTAGGTTTGGCAGCTAAGAGATTGTTAGTAACTCTGGACAGAGTAAACCAGTACTACTGGAGGACTTTCCTCCCTGGGAGCTCCCAACCAATAAAATTCTAAATCCAGTCCCTATCCCTATACATTATCACCATCTTCTGGCCATGATATTAAACTGCATAAAACAAATACTAAATAGAATTCTAAGATGGATTAAAATATGTTACAGCCTTTTTTTTTTTACTATGTTCTCAAAAACTGAGACTCAAAAAATTTTTAAAAGACATGGTCTTTGCCCTCACAGAGCTGAAGAAGAGTAGATTATATTTTTCCATGGAAGCAATGCCATTGATGGATAGTTATGCTCCTGGTAAAGAACTTGCCTTCAGATATAACCAAAATGTCACAAAAGCAAAGATTTGACAACCACAATTATCCACAATAATCTAAAATAGTAAAATTTTGGTACAATTCTTATAAAATGGGTATAAATATTAATTATACAATGACTTCTTTTCTTTTTTCCAGTCCTTATCTCTGGATTTCATCAATGTAGGTAATTCCAAAAGTGATAACTACCTATAACCCACGGTCTGAGAAAGTTGTCTGCAACACTGATTTAGTAATTTGCCCACAATCATACAGTATATCTGACAGTCCCAACTTGAACCTAGGTCTTCCTGATTCTATCTATCATGACATCTACAATGTCATGCCACATCTCTATAGTATACATACAATACGTAAGAAAAATAAATGTTAAGTATTACAAACATCTAGCCAACATCTTATACCATATACCAAGATAAGGTCAAAATGGGTGCATGATTTAGACATAAAGGGTGATGCCATAAACAAACCAGGAGATTGAGGAATAAGTTTACCTGTCAAATCTATGAGAAAGGAAGAATTTATGACCAAACAAGAGACAAAGAACATTAAGAGACATAAAATGGATATTTTTGATTATGCTAAATTAAAAAAAAATTGCGCAAATAAAAACCAAAGGAGCCAAGATTAGAAGAGAAGCAAAAAAGTGGGGGGAAAATTTTATAGCAAGTATCTCTGATAAAGGTCTTATTTCTCAAATATATAGAAAACTGAGCCAAATTTATAAGAATACAAGTCATTCCCCAGTTGATAAATGGTTAAAGGCAGTTTTCACAAGAAGAAATCAAAGCTATCTATAGCCATATGAAAAATTATTGTAAATCACTACTGATTAGAGAAATGCACATTAAAACAACTTTGAGGTACCACTTCACGCCTATCAGATAGGCTAATACGACAGAAAAGGAAAATGATAAATATTGGAGGAGATGTGGGAAAACTGGAACACTGATGCATGGTTGTTGGATTTGTAAACTGATCCAACCATTCTGGAGAGCAATTTGGAACTATGCCCACAGGACAACCAAACTGTGCATACCCTTTGATCCAGCAAAACCACTACTACATCTATATCCCAATGAGATTCCAAAAAAAGGGGGGGGGAGGATCTAGTTATACAAAAAATATTTACAGCAGCTCTTTTTGGAGTGGCTAAGAATTGGAAACTGAGGTGACTCCCATCAATTCAAGAATGGCTAAACAAGTCGTGGTATGTGATTGTAATGGAATATTATTGTGCTATAAGAAATGATGAGCAGGATGATTTCAGAAAAACCTGAACTTACATGAACTGATGCAAAATTAAGTGAGAAGAACCAGAACATTGTACACAGCAACAGCAATATTGTATGATGATCAACTGTGAATAACTTAGCTATTCTCAGCAAAATAATGATCAAGACACTTCAAAATGACTCATGATGATAAAACGCTATCCACCTCCAGAGAAATAATTGATCTGAATGCAGATCGAACCATAAGATTTTCCAAGTTTTTTGTTGGTTTGGTTTTGGAGTTTGTTTGGGTTTTATTTGGGGTTTTTTTGGGGAAGTCTGTGTCTTCTTTCACAACATGACTAACAGAGGAATGTTTTGCATGATTGTACATGTATAACATATCAAATTACTTAGTGTCTCAGGAAGAAGGGAGGAGAGGGAAAGAATTGAGGACTCCAAAATTTAAAAAATGAATGCTAAAATTGTTTTTACATGTAATTAGGAAAAAATAAAATATTATTCAAAAATAAATTTGGCCTAAAATTAATATGCTACTCTAATACTTTAACAATCTATGATTTCATCTATGGGAGTACTCAATGAAAATCACAATCCATCAGTGCTTTGGTAGATAGTCTTTGTGAACTATTGCGGTAGAAAAAAATTTGGCATAATAAATAGAGCCTTTGACGTGGATAAACGAGGTTCTGAGTTCAAATCCTACCTCAGACACTAATTGTGCAACTCTGAACAAGCCACTTAAACTTCACTCAGTCTCAGTTTCCTCATCTGTAAAGTGGGAATAATAACAACTACTTCATAGGGTTATTGTTAAGAACAAAAGAGATAACTGTATAAAGTTCAAATCTGAAAGCATTACATAGATGTTAGCTATTATTATTTTTATCATCTGAAGACTAATTTAGCTAGATCACTCTTTGGATGATAGGGATCCAACCATACCATCTAGATAAACTTGCTAGAATTTTATCTTGCACTTTGCTGCTCTAATCTTCAAAGACTAAAACCACACCTAGGATACAGTGAAACTTGGAGAGTTTACTTTTGTGGAGAATACAGCCTACAATAAACATTAATTAATCTAATTAGCAATTTTACATGCCTCGCAGAATGCATAAGGCTTAGGGGAAATAATTTGGATGACTTAGGTCTCCTTAAAAAAAAAATAGAAAGAAAGTTGGTGGGGGGACTGTCCAAGGAAATTGATAGCATTTATCCCTTGGATGAATTCTTTGGAATAAGTACAATGGTCTATTATTTTGTTGATAACGATATTGCTCCCCCTGAAAAGCATTTCCAAAAGAATGGGCTGATCAAGTTATGCCTTCTTTGTTCTCTTCAGTTTATTCAAAGGTAAAATGGAACAACTGAAACTAAAGCAATATCACAGAAACAGAAAGTGCAGTTAAGCTTCATGTTTTCCTTCTCCTTCTCTCTGCTCACAAAGACAACCCCTAGTTCAGGTCCTGTCATCTGGGCTATTACAATAACCTAACTGGTTTGCCTCCAATTTTTTCCTCTACCACCCATTCTCTGAACAGCTGCTGGTGATTTTCCTAAAGTTCATGTCTGATCCCGTCACTCACTTATAGGATCAAACACCCTTTTTTGGCATATAAAGCTCTTTACAACCTGGCCCCAATTCCTTTCCAATTTTATTATATGTTACTCTCCTTTACTCAATATCCAACCAAACAGGCTTCCTTATTGTTTCCCACATGTAATATTCCATCTCTCTTCTCTGTATTCTCTTTCCTCCATGCCTAAAATGTATTCCTTGCTTCACCTCTGCCTCTTCAGGATCCCTTGTTTCCTTCAAAACTCAACCCAACCACCACCTTCTACATGAAAACTTTGTTGCCTCCCAACTACCAGTGTTTATTTTATTTATATTTATTTTTATTCACCAAATCACTTCATGTTTATTTTGTATTTTTTTACACATATGTATGTCTCCCCTGACAGAATGCAAGCTTCTTGAAGGCATTTTTGTTTCTGTACTTCCAGTCCCAGCACAGTTCCTGAAATGTGCTTACTAAATGCTTACTGATTGTCATTCTTGTTTATTTTAATTAAATTTCTTCCAATTAAATTTTCTCCCCCTTCCATCCAACCCCCATCATTGAAAAGGAAGAAAAAAAGAAAACCTTTTGGACAAATAGGTGTATGCAAGCAAAATAAAATTCCCAAATTAGCCATGTCCAAAAAACATGTAGGTTTCAGTATTCCAAGGCACCTCTGTCAGAAAGTAGGGGACCTGTTTCATTATGAGGCCTCTGGAAAAAATGGTTGGTCATTGTATTGATCCGAGTTCTTAAGTCTTTCAAAGTTGTTTGTTTTTACAATGTTATTATTGTGTAAGTTTTTCTTCTGCTTCTGTTCACTTTACTCTGCATCAGTCCATATATCATCTCAGTTTCAGAGAAATCATCACCTTTCATTTCTCACAGCACAATGGTGTTCCATAACAAATCATATACCGTAACTTCATTACTGAATGTCAATAGTGAAATCTATAATTATTCAAAAAAGATTGGTTTTCCCATGTGAAAAATCAAACTAAAGTGGATAAATTCAACATGAGAAAACTTCCCAATGCATTCAAAGAAACTTTGTTGCTCTCTCCTTCAAAATTCCACCTGTTTAAAACCATTGTTCTCCGAGTGATGCTATAAAACACAGTACATTATGAACTGGGAAACAAGAGCTCTCAGAAGAATCAAAATTGATCCAAAGGTAAATGGAAAGATGAATGGAGGAAAGAGACAGGCTAAAGCCTATTACCAAAGATAATGTCTGTAAAAATAGTATAAAGGACATTATCAAGGATATTACTTTATCATCAAGATATACATGACCAGAAAAGTAGAAATGTCATTTGGAATAAATAAGAGAACGTAGATGGACTATATGTCTAGCAGTAAAGAGGAAGGCATATATTATACTCAATGAATTTTCCATAGAAGGATTACAGAGACCATGAGTGAGAATCACAGAAGATAGTGAAACATATTTGTCACAGTGGAGGAAGAATTCACACCAGTGAGATCACAGATACATCTAAATAGATACATATTCACAGAAAGGGCCATAATTACAGTCTAGTCCAACTCATATCCAAAAGGAATCCCTACTATAACACACATAACAAGTAGTTACTGAGTCTATGCTTAAAGTACTCAAAGGGGGGAAAGAAGAGAGAGCTCACTACCTATTGAGAGCTCTAATTATAGGGAGTCTCGGATAGCTCTAATTATTAGAAAATTTTTCCTTATATCAAACCTAATTTGGCCTCTTTGCAATTTCTACCCATTATTCCTGATTCTGCCTTATAGGGTCAAATATAATGAGTCTAATCCCTTCTCTATACTGACACTCCTTAAAGACATTTAATCTCCTTTCTCTCCCACTCCCTCCTCCAGGCTAAAAATGCCCAATTCTTTCAACCAAACTTCATATAATATGGGCTCAAGGGTCTTCAAAATTATGAGTGCCCTCATCTGAACACTCACCAGTCTATCAATGTCCATCTTAAACTATAGTGCCCAGAACTTTCAATTTCTCCTCAGTTCTTTGCCAGGACATCATCCCCTTTGCTGGCTACATTCTCCTTCCTTTTGTTACTTGTCCCCTTAGTGAATCAATTCTTCACTGTCCTCTACACTCAAATCTCCTGTTCCCTTCTCCTATTGCCAATCATACCTTGACAAATCCCAACCTTAGATTATTCTCACTATCTGCTCCCCTATTTATTCTTCATGTGCTACTTAACAGCGCTGAAGAAAATCACGAAACCATGTTGAATCCACCATAAACTGAAGTTACATAATCTCAATTGGGCCCTCGCCATGGGAAGGCAATCCTTCTATACTTTTCTAGTCAGTTTATTATTACACTCACTACAGAAGCTATTTCAAACTTTTTAATCTTTAGTCACACAACTCATGCCATTCCTATCACCTGCCCTCTCAGCTGAGGACCTCATCTCATACTTCCCGAGAAAAGCTGAGGTCATTAGCCAAGAGTTTTCTCATCTTCTCCCCATTTCCTCTCATATATCTTCCTCCACTATCTAAAATCCTTTCTTGGGTGAAAAGGTGAGCCTTCTTCTTGCCAAAGGCAACCCTCTGGTGTACCCTTGATCCTTACCATTCCCACTAGATATTATACGCAGTTATAGACATCTTCCCTTCTTAGGGACAGTCATCTACAAAAGATACCTCCACTTCCTCTCATCTTATCCTAAACTCTCGGCAATCCATCTACTGACTTCATCATTTCATTAAAAATATTCTCTTCAACGTTACCAAAGATTTCTTAATTGCCAAATCCCACTGCTTTCACTCAATCCTAACCATTCTTCATCTGCATGTAGGTTCTGACACTGTTAATCACCCTCTTCTCCTAGATATAAAATCTCTAGTTTTCATTCCAATCTCACCTGTTTGGTTCTTCCCTCTACTTGTTTAATCACTTAATAGTCTCTTATTTGCTGGGTCATTATCCAGGTCAAACCCTCTAACTTTGGGTGTTCTCCAAGGGTATTTTCTAGGCCTTCTTTTCTTTTTTCTCTGGACTACTTTAGCAATTTCATCAGTTCCATGGGTTCAAATATCATCTCCTTGCAGATGATTCCCAAAACTATATATCTAGCCCTAATTACTCTCTTGAGTTCCAGTCCCACATGGCCAACTGCTTTTGGACATCTTAAAGGGGATGTTGCATAGGTATCTGAAAATAAACATTTCCCAAAATAGTATTCATCATTATCCTTCCCCGCCAAACTCTGTCTCTTCTTCCTAACTTTTCAATTTCTGTCAACAGAGTTACCATCCTTCCACTCACCTAGACTCATGACTTCAGTATCATTCTCCGCACTTACTCTTGCCCTATATACTCCCTCTATTGTCAAATGTACATTTTCGTTTCTCTCTTCTCAAGTCTTTATACCCCCTTTCAGTGCCTCACTGGTAAAGACTGTACCATTGCAAATAGTCTCCTAATTAATCTCCCTGCCTCAAATATCATCCTACTCCATTCTATCTACCACTCAGCTAAGTGAATTTCCTAAAGGCTAGGTCTAATCCACCTACTCAATATCCTCCAACAGCTTCATATTTCCTCAAGGATCAAATAGAAAAACATCTGTTTGGCCTTTAGATTCCAATCTCCCATCTTTCCAATCCCCTGCACAAACTCTGTGATCTAACATGACACTGGAAGAGAAAGTGAGGCTGATGACTTTGTACAGCTCTCCCTCACTTAAACCCAAATCACAACAAAACTCAAGACATCACTCTTATGATGTCACCGGTCCTCTTTGAGAACAAAGGACACACAACAGTAATCTAACTATACTGGCCTATTTACTCTTCCTCAAACAGGACATTCCAATTCCTGACACTGTAACTTTTCACTGGTTGTTCCCCATGATTTCCCTGAATTCCTTTAGGACTCAGTTCAAATTCCACTTGCTAAAGGAGATCTTTCCCTGGCAACAACACTGCCAGTACCTTCCATCTTAAATTATTTTCCACTTAAACTGTATATTTTGCATAAATATCTAGATTATTTCTATTTGCATACTGTCTCCCCCATTAGAATGTGAGCTTTTTGAAGGCAAGGACCACTATGCCCCTTTCTTATTCCCAGTGTTTAACACAGTGACTGGCACATAGTAAATACTTAATAACCGCTTGCTGACTGAGTGAATTACATAGAATATGGCTAAATATTAGTTATTTACTTAATTATTGCTGGAACATCAAATCATTTTAGTGTCTTGAAAGAATTAGTGAGCTTGCTGGCATTTTAAGGTAACCAAAAAAATGGTCAAAACAGAGTCCAGTAAATATCTTAGATTTATAGGATCATTTATAGATTGAGAATTGGAAGGGATGTTACAGATCAGTTAGTCAAACCCCCTCATTTTACAGATTAGGAAATTGAGGCTCAGGAAGGCTAAAAAGACTTGTTAAATTTCATAGGTAACAAGTAATCTAGATAATTATGGAAAGGTAACATAAAATATCTCACTGTGCATTACAACATGCAAAGATTTATGCACAAGAAAAAGTGATTAAAAGCAAAAATTAAGAACACTAATGAAATGAGCAGCTCAATTTGGAACACAGGTCCAAATTTTTTTCTTTTAAAAGAAAATATCTTCAATACTGTAGATCTTAGACGAAATAACACAGAAAAGAAAAAAGAGGCAATAAACCTGATGTGGCCATCTTTATTTTATGTATTGAATAAATCATTTGTTTGGAAACAATCCAAAATTTTTAAGTTAATATGGTAAGGTTGGGGGAGAGAAAGAATATGGTAGCCTCAGAATACTTCCAAACAGAATTTGGATCCGGGCTCCATATTTTCCTTCATAAGAGGAATGAAGGTAAGACATAGTTACCATCTCTACTGAATAAAAGAGTCCTTTAAAAAAGGCTTCAAAAGGACTCTGCATCTTTAATAATATAAAAAGGCTAGGGCACAAACAGCATAATCTAAAATGCCATTAGAAATACTTCACATACAAAAAGGTCTAAGTAAAGCAGGATTTTATAAAGTGATCAAAAAAGAAACACTAAGGGGGAAAATCTTTTAAGATTAAAGAGGGTTTTCAAAGGACAAGTTGAAGTGGTTGTAAAATTTATGAGGCAGCATTAAACTTCAGTTCTAAGTGACACTAAATTATTCACTATAAAAACATACATGTGTCAAATATTATAAGCCTCTTAAACTTTTTTAAAAACAATTTCTTGCAGAGTTGATTGGAGGTGTTGGGTCAACATTAAAAGATACCAACTTTTTACCTGAGTCCATTATGACACAATATAAAAGAGATAAATTTAGAAAAAGAATATTCCAACATAGCTATTTGTGCGACTATAGGACAAAAAAGCTATCATATCAGCATTATCAAGTTATAAAAATGACATTGTTAGTTTTAGCTAGAGAAATTATTGTTTTCATCGAATACAAGTTCTGCAAAATACTAACAATGTTGCTTTTCTACCTTCACACCTCTTAGTACAGGATTAAAAATTATATAATTCAGAAAGCATATAGGCAAATGTACTATAAAAGTTAATTATTTGCCTAATTATTTGTTGGTAATTAATGTTTATGCTAATTACCATCAATGACTTGCCTTCTCACTTGGCCCACAAGTAAATTAAGCATGTTTTCACTCATGATCTATCAGATATTGACCACGGACTAAAATAACTCCTGAAATCTATTCACAGATGTAGTAGAATAGAAAGAATACAGGATCTAGAATCAGAAAAGCTGAGTTCAAATATTTCCACTGCTACTTATTATGAGACCTTGAGCAAATCATTTCCTTTTCTCTGGACCTCATCTAAAGGGTTTGAACTGGGTGACCTCTAAGTAATCTTCCATAAAACTATGATTCTATATGAAAAGACTCTTCCATATAACAAAAATAAAGTAAGCATTAATTAAGCTCTTTTGTGGTTCATTTCTAATTCTCCAAATTTATTTCATTTTTGTATGGATATCTCAGTGGTAGAAATTAGAGGCAACATGTCATGATACATTGAAGGCTGGTCTTAGATTCAGAAAGCATATAATAGATATTGACTGAGTGTCCATGGAGCAAACATTTAACTTCTCAGAGCCTTAACAAGTCTCTAAAACTCTAAGTTTCAGAAGTTTTCAATCTGTACTGGTGGAAGATGTTTTTGCACAGGGAGGGCCCAACACTGATGAAATCACAGTATTGGACCTCTCCCAAAGAATAGTAAACTAAAATTACACACTACTATTTAATCATATGCAGATGACTTAAGGAATCTCCACAATTCATAAATCAGTAAACTCTATCAAATGCCTAAAGAATAACTAATAATTAGGCTACACAAACAATTCTCAAAACCTGAGGGAAAATATTCTATCTATTTCCTCATATAAGACAGATAGAGCGCTAATATGTAAACCAGGGAAGGACAAATCAAAGAATTAGAGAACTATGAATCAACAGCAGTAATGAATATTGATTCAAAAATATTAAATGAAAATCATAAATTGTTTAATAAGTATGCTTATCTACCCATATTAGACAATTCAAATGCCTTTAAATTTATGAAAACAGCATACCATCCCCTCCAATTACCCTAAATGTAAATATTCTTCTAAATTTGTTCAATTTCTTTTTCTCCTAAAAGAAATTCATTTTGTTCATCTATTCAGTATAATCTCCAAATGCTGCCTGATTTTATCTTTTAATGCATATTTCATTCACTTAAATTTTTTTCTATTATTTTGAATAGGAATATGGCTTAGATGTTAAATCTGATTAAATTGAGAACTCATTTCCCTACCAATTATAGCATTTCAGTTTAATAGGCTTACAATCATTAATATTACTAACTACAACTAAAACCACCAAAGACCTCAACAAGATTTTTTGCATTAAAGGCAATTCAATGGATAGGATATCAGAAAAGGGAAATTAAATGGTCTGCTCAAATGACAATAATTTTATTTCTCATCCTAAGGGTTTTATTTAAAAAAAAAACATTTAGTGAAATTTGAAGAAAAACTTCTCTACTGTTTTTTTCCCCACAAACTTTACCTATAAGTAGGATGAAGATGAAAGAACCCATACACCAGGGCAAGAACTGGGCAATTAAGGTCTTCCTTCTACCCCTATCCAGCTCTTCTCATAGCTATCACTCCACTTCTTATTCAGGCAAATGAATGCTGAATAAGACAGCCAGACAAAATCATTTATTTCATTTGTAAATCAGCTAGCATAGCTGCTTTAATTTCTTTACCATAGTTAATCTGACATAGATTATGGAAGATATAGAAGAAGATATAGAAGATATCTTGTTAAACATAAAACACTTAAAGGTATAATTTTGCTCTACTGAATGAAATGTATTTTGGCTAGTTTGTATAGTCAACTAATACTAAGTGCAGTAGGACCTCATGTACTAAACAGCTTTTAATAAATTTCATGACTACAAAAATAGTCTGAAGCACAGTGTCATTTGAAAAATCTACCTGTTCTCATACTTTGATCAAATATTCCCTCAATGCATGTGTACTTTAGTCTCATAAAATGCTGGCAATGATGGCAAATAAGTCAACAGTAACGAATGCAATGGAATACTCCTAAGTTATCGGACAGTTTCAGAGAAACCCAAGAAGATTTATATGAAATGATGAAAAGTGAAATAAGCGGTGGAGCCAAGATGGCGGAGTAGAAACAGCTCCTCCAAGCCTCTCTGCCCCCAGATTCCCCCCAAATGATGTAAAAGGGGACTCTGAACAACTTCTGGAGCCCCAGCACCCACAGAACGACACAGAGAAGCTAACCTCCTGCTGAGGACAGCCCAGCAGCCCTGCAGGAAGGACCAGTGCAGCGGACTGGGACCTGGCAGCGCAGAGCACAGAGCAGCAGAGCGCAGGAGCCGAGCTGAGCCCAGGTTTTAGCCCAGGTTTTAGCCCCAGGGCGGCAGGGCCAGCAGCCAGCTGGAGGAACCCCAGAACACCAGGAGCTGTGGAGACTCCAGAATTATCAACATAGACATGCCTAGGACAAAGTAAGAGGTTAGTGTCCTATGGACTTTGGGACCTGTATTTGGGGAATGCGTCAGCTCCCTCCCCTGGGGGCTAGAAGCCACTGAGGACAAACGCCATTTTGTAGTTTTCAGAGGTGGCTCCGGCTCCCAGCCTACAAATCGTGGGGAGATACAGTGATCAGTCTTGGGGGGTAATCACTCTTGCTTTAACCTCCCTGGATCTGGATTGTGAACTAGGGTGGAAGTTGTGGGTGGGTTTACAGCTTGCCAGAAACGGAAGTTGCCCCCAACACGTTCGGGACGAAAATTCCTCTAGCTGGCCTTAAAGCCATAGTGTGGCAACAAGCCCAAAAGTCAAGCAATTAAGTGGCAACATGACAAGGCAAAGGAAACAGAAAAATGCAACCCTAGACTCCTATTTTGGGGGCATAGAGCGGGAAAAGGACTGTGAGGTCAGAAGTCCTGCTCCAAAAGCCCCAGGGGAAAACATGAGCGGGTTGCAGGCCATAGAGGACCTTAAGAAGGACTTTAAAAATCAAATAAGAGAAGTGGAGGAAAAATTAGAAAGAGAAATGAGAAGGATGCAGGAAAAGTATGAAATGAGGGTCAACAGCCTGACTGAGGAAAACATCACCTTAAAAAATAGACTAGCTCAAATGGCAAAGGAGGCCCAAAAGGGCAATGAGGAGAAGAATGCCTTAAAAGATCGAATTTGGGGGAGGCTAGGTGGCGCAGTGAATACAGCGCCGGCCCTAGAATCAGAAGGACCTGAATTCGGAGCCGGCCTCCGACACTTAATCCATACAAACAAAAAACCTAGCCGTGTAACCTTGGGCAAGTTACTTAACCCCAATTGCCCTAAAGGGGCGGCTAGGTGGCGCAGTGAGTAAGAGCGCCGGCCTCGGAGTTTGGATGACCCAAGATCAGATCCAGCCTCAGAAAATGAGCACCCACGCATAAATAATGACTAGCTGTGTAACCTTGAGCAAGTTACTTAACCCCAATTGCTTTTAAAAAAAAAAAAAAGGTCGAATTTGCCAGATGGAAAAAGAATCTCAAAAGTTCACTGAGGAGATTCATTCCTTCAGAGTTAGACTGGAGCAAATGGAAGCTAGTGACTTTGTGAGAAATCAAGATGCTGTTAAGCAGATCCAAACAAACGAAAGATTAGAAGGCAATGTGAACTATCTCATGGGAAAAACCACTGACCTGGAAAATAGATCCAGGAGAGACAATTTAAAAATTATTGGACTACCTGAAAGCCATGATCAAGGAAAGAACCTAGAAATCACCCTTCAAGAAATTCTCAAGGAAAACTGCCCTGATGTTTTAGATCCAGAGGGCAAAATAGAGGTTGAAAGAATCCACCGATCACCTCCTGAAAAAGATCCCAAAAAGAAAACTCCCAGAAATATTATAGCCAGGTTCCAGAATCCCCAGATCAAGGAGAAAATACTACAAGCAGCCAGGAAGAAACAATTTCAATATTGTGGAAACACAATCAGAATAGCCCAGGACCTGGCAGCTTCTACACTGAGGGATCGAAGGGCATGGAATATGATATTCCAGAGGGCAAAAGAACTGGGAATGAACCCAAGGGTCACCTACCCAGCGAAACTGAGTATTTTGTTTCAGGGGAAAATATGGTCATTCAGTGGAATAGAGGACTTTCAAGCATTCTTGAGGAAAAAACCAGAATTGAATAGAAAATTTGACATCCAGACACAGGAAGGAAGAGATGCCTGAGAAGGTAATCAGGGAAAAGAAATCAAAAGGAACTTATCAAAGTTGAACTATTTACATTCCTATATGGAAAAGCAATAACTGTGACTGATGATATCTTTCTCACTATGAAAATAATGGAAGAAGGGGTGTGGTCATATGAATACATATGTGAATGTGTGTGTATATGGTTACAGTTATATATGGATAGAGGGCATAGGTTGAATTTGTTGGGAAGGGAGAATACTCAAGGGATGAAATTATGAGGTGAGAGAGGAAAGTGGCAAGAGGAGATGGGGAGAGACAGGGTAGGGTAAACTATCTCATGTAGAAGAAGCAAGGGGAAGTGGTTGCAAAGGAGGGGGAGAATAAGGAAGGCTAAAAAGGCAAAACCACATTCTCATTGAATTTGGTTCAGGGAGAAAATGACATACATACTAAATGGGATATCTCAACCTGCAGCAGGATAGGGGGAAGGGGGATGAGAGGAGGGATGATGGATGGGAGGGCATCCTTGGGGGGAGGGGAGGTTGGAAGTACCCACTATAGAAGAGGGACAGGATCATGTAGGGAATGGACCAGGTGGGGGGTGGGATGAGTGGGAGGGAATTATAAGCAGCCTTGTACAATATATCTCTATGATAATGTTTTGCATAGCTAGACATGTACAACATATACTGAATTACTTATCTCCCAAGAAGAAATGGGTGACAAGGGAGGAAGGAAATGGATCTGAAATTCGAGGTCGTAACATTAAATGTTTCAAATATATATAAATACTATTATTAATACTCTTTTGCTTGTAATAGGGAGATAAGATGTGCAGGCATTGAGACACAAAGATTCACCTTCCTCTAATGGAAAAGTCGATGGGGGTATGAGAGAAGGTATGGGAGAGAGCAGATTGGAGGAAGTGATATCTTGTGGGACTACTCTGGGAGGTTGGGTAGGGGAATAATGGGGGGAAAATGATTGTAACTCAAAATCTGGCAGAAATGAATGATGTAAAACAGAAGTTAATAAAGCATTTGTTTAAAAAATAAATTAAAAAAAAAGAAAAAAAAAAGAAAAGTGAAATAAGCAAAACCAGAAGAATAATTTTTACTATATCAATATTGTAAAAATAAGGAATTCTTAAGGACTTAAGAATTCTTATCAATGTAATGATCAACCATGATTCCAGAGGGCTAGTGATGGAGAATGCTACCCACCTCATGACAGAAAAGCAATAATATGCAAAAGACACATATTTTTAGATATAAGTTTGTTTAATTATGCTTATTTGTTACAAGAGTTTTGCTTTTCTTTTTACTTTTTTGATGGAAAGGGCAATCTTTAATAACTGTAAAAAAAAAAAAAAGCAATATTTAAAAAGGTACCCCCCAAGCTGTCTATGGACACCCTGTCTACACTTCTGACTGGTGAGTCCCTGCCCCATGCAGGTACTATCCCCACTCCTCCTGCCTTGTTTTCCAATTTCCTTTTATATTATCTTCCCTTATAAGAGTGCAAGTTCCTTAAAGATAGAGACATTCTTGTTTGCTTGTCTTGGTATTCTCATTGTCTTAACTATGCTTTAGCTAGCTATCAAAAACATAGCACCTCCAGCACAGAACTTTTCTGTATAAATGTGGTCTGGTCTACCTACTATGCTTGTTTTTATCTTCTTTGGTACCACTGCTACTTCTCATGTAGGACATGAGTGCCTATGAGGTTAGGATGTAAATCCTTCAAATCTACTCTCAGTGATGGAAAAAAAGAGTTCACGGCATCATAGATTTAAAGTTAGGACCTGAGAGGTCATAGAGTCCAACCCCTTTATATCAATGAAGAAAGTGCAGTCCATAAAAATTAAGTGAGTTGAAAATTAAGAATTTAAATTTGGATCCTGCAGTATGACACTTTGTCTACTATATCATGTTTTATGAAAAAAATATTACCACATATTCTCCACTTTTCATCTGTTTTCCTTTTAGAGTCATCCTGTAACATCCTCAGATGATTGAGTACCTTGCAAACTCCCTTCATTATTGCTCTTTTATGAGGAAAGAGCGCTCACAAATTCCACTATTTTCCATCATAAGATCTTATTAAAAAAAAAAAACTTGACATTCTATGAGCATTGTTGTTTTTGTCTTTTCTCTTTCTGCTTAGTAAAGTAATCAGATATTTGCTGGCTGATGGTTTCCAGGTTGCTCTGATTTCACTGTTGAAGGCACTGGTTTATATCAGTGAAATTTCTTTAGGAAATCATGACAATCTGCTGGTGTCATTCTTTTGTCCATTTCTAATTTAATCTCCTTCAACAGATTGTTTAAAAGGGACACAGCTAGATTTTCTTCTCTTTTTATTCCTCTAGTTTGATACCGATTCTGGTCTTGGTTCTAAATCATTGATGATCATAGATAGCTAATTAAAGGGGGTTCCCACATCATTAAAAACCTGACTCTCATCTGCTGAGTTATAAGCAGTTTTCATCCCTATGTAATTTAGTGCTCATCACACTCATGCCTCCTAATTTTCCGCACAGTGTTTATGAGATCTAGGAAGGAGATTTTTATATCATCTGGCCTCTCTCATTTATTCATGAATTATGTTTCCTTCACCATCCTTCCTGTTATCTACCTTTGCATAGAAGTTACCAAATATGAAAGTTTATGCTAATTTAATGTAGAAAATCTTGTCAACTTCCTTTTATGATACCTCTACTTCCTAATTTCACTGCAACAGATTTTAGTGGTTAAACTGCAATTATTTTTATGATGGTCACAACCATGAGCACTGCAATAATCCAAGGCAAAGTGTTTCATAACGTGATGGTTTTCGTTGCCTTTGGATGAACAATAAAACCAATTCTGCCAGCTACTTCACTTGTCTCTACAAGGAGAACTCTGTGCGGCATCCTTTCATTTCGATTCAATTTCTCTCTCTTCTAGTTTCACTTATAGTAAGTATGTAAAGAATATGATTCACTTCCTATAAGTCAGTGGACAAGTATCAACTATGTGTTAAAGTGCCAAGACCTTCAAATTTGGAATCACACTTCATACTTAAATTTAAATCTAGCAATTAACCATTGATGAAAAGGATTTTCCATTCTGAAGCACAAAGGATTTTCCACAGCATTCCTCATATGACCTCTGGACAAGAAACAAGGTTTTCATATGGCTCCTTGTTACCAAAATGGCATAGCTGGTTATCTTTTGGCTGTTCTTCAGATGAGTGATCTGGATTATTCTATCCTACTTGTAGAGGTCAGAATTTTACAAATTATCAGAATAAGACTGACTTGCTATCCCAGATAAGAACACTGTATCCTGTAAGTGACTATAAGAACACCTTTCTCCAGCTGTCACCTGATCCATGGACTTTTAGAACAAATTTATGACATTCTTTGGAATTGTTATAATAGTTACAATTGTATGACAACAAATTCTGACAAAAAAATTTAGTTCAGAACAAAATAGGGAACTGTATATATCAGACTTTCTAAATGAAAAGAATTTGAAGAGAGTGAAAATGTGTATCAAAGTTTGAAATGTCTTCGTTGTGTGGAAGAGATACAACATAGGGGGTCAAAGAAGAGGAATAGTAAAGCACCTGACTTCTAGGTAAATTAGAATCAAGAGGCCTTAATATCATACTTGAAATAACTAGACCATTAAGCTAATAGCTAGAGAATCAAGATTACTTGCTTATAGTATTCTAGTAATATTACAGATACAAAGGCCTCCTTTCCTACTAATTTCACCATTATTTGATTCTCTATAATTTGTGATACCTTTCTCTGTAGCCCTGTAGTCCATGAGACTGTCACTGATTTGTTATCATATACCATCATAAATGCATACCTTTCTGTTAGATAAACACTCTATTACAGTTGTAGCTACACTGCAAAGAGTGTGGTTTTATAAAACTGCTTGAAGGTGTACGAACTCTTGAACTTCCCTTTTTATTTGAGATTCTAATCCAGTAAAGTCAAGTCAACAAGAATTTGTTGAGCACGCACTGTGCCAAGCTCTGTACTAAGTGCTGGGAGTAGCCCCTTCATTAAAAAAACAGTTCCTGTTCTCAAGAAGTTCACAATCCAGTCAATGAGAGAAAACATGGAGGACAAATTGGAGATCTCCTCGAAGGGGAAGTGCCAGGGTTTAAAAAAGACTGGGAAAGGCTCTTTGCAGAAAGCAAGAATTTAGCTTTGACTTCAAGGAAGGTAGAAGGTGAAGAAAAAGACATAGAAAGTTCTAGAGCTGG
Source organism: Gymnobelideus leadbeateri (assembly GCA_011680675.1). Taxonomy (NCBI): domain Eukaryota; kingdom Metazoa; phylum Chordata; class Mammalia; order Diprotodontia; family Petauridae; genus Gymnobelideus; species Gymnobelideus leadbeateri. The sequence goes on along the minus strand of WOXC01003256.1, from coordinate 150,528 downwards.
GAGGGGGGGGCAGCAGTGAAAATACCCAGAGCAGGGAGATGATGAACGTATCATGCATGAAAAACTAAAAGGTGACCAGTGTCACTGGATCCCAGAACTTATAGAAGAGGAGTAAGGCGAAAGAAAACTGGAGAGGTAGGAAGGGGTCAGGTCATAAAGGGTTTTAAAGGACAAACAGAAGATTCAGTATTTGATCCTGGCAGTAATAGGAAGCCACTAGCATTTTTCAAATTGGGGGCAGGGAGTGACATGGTCAGACTTTTAAGTTAGGAAGATCAATTTGACTGCTGAGTGGAGACGGTCAGGAAAGGGGGAGAGATTTGAGTCAGAGAGACCAACCAGAAGGATATTACAATATTCCAGGTTTGAGGTAATGAGGGCCTGCACCTGGGTAAAAGTAGAACCATGCTCAAATACCCTAGCAATTGCTTGATAAATTAACAAATGTATATTTCTAACAGATCTAATAACCAAACACAATGAAAAGAGAATCAACTTATTTGCTTTAATAGCTGCCTTGTGAAGGGAATTCCATCTCATTAGAGGTCTTCAAGTAGAGGCTGGATAATCATTTGCCAGGTATGTTATAATTATAAATTAGATTACTTGATGCCAAATTTGCCTTTCCTAAAATTCTGTGATCTTTTTTGTTATGTAGAAAAACAAAATTATTTATTAAAAGATACAAAAGTTATTTCTGATAAAAATATATATGCAAGTGAATATGTATATGTGTGCATATGTATGTAGTATATAAATATCCACTATAAATAAAACATAATCAGAAAGCTGATAGAACTGGAAAGGACATTAGCATTTATTCCAACCCCTTCATGTTATACATAAGGAAAATGAGTTAGGAACTGAAAAAAGGGGCAGTATATAAAAGTAGCCAGAATTAAAAAGTTTTATTTTTATAACATACCTCTGTGTAACTGTTGGAGATTGCATAAATGTAGTATCTTCATCAGATGAAAGTCTCCATGATTCACCTGATCTATATTCAGTTGGCCTCAATTCACTCTTTACCCAGTCTGGTAATCTCTCTGGATTTGAACATTTTGATCTTGCTAAATTTGGTTCATCAAAATAGATGGACTATTAAAAAAACAATTTAGAAATTTTTTTAAATGTACTCTCATGACTCAATCAGTTATCATTTCCATCAGTTTTCAGGTTTAACAAATTTCCTTGAAAAAAAACTTATTTAATTTTCAAACACATACAATATTCAAGATTGAGTTAAAAAGTGAACCCAAGAATATTATCTATATCTTGGAACTTATGTTTAAAAAACACAAAACTATGATTTACAATTAAATTTTTAAACAATTAAAATTATGGTATAATTATTTGCATTACATAAAAATTCTTAGCTTTACCAAAAGGTTTTCTGGAATGTGCTTTAAAATTCAGAGCATTCTTTGTAGAGAGTGTTAACTACTTTTAGATTAAGGACCTGACAAATCTAAAGTCTCAGAAACCTCTATCAAGTGAGATTTACCACAAAAAAGATAAAGTAGCTCTGAAACTACAACATATCAATCAATCAATGAGAAAATATGATTCAATTTATAAAAATTCAATTTTCATTTTTTTCAATAAAGTTCAGTATTACTTACACTCTACATTTTTTCCCTCTGAATAGAATGTTATTTTATTTTTTACTCATTAAAACCTAAGCAACTCTCATTCAATTCAATAAACATTCCAGATCAGTTATCCCATTAAATACAGAAAAACAATATATCCTTTCTGCACCAATTTTCCCAAAGAGGTCCCTCCCTCTGTCTATGTGCATATGAAAGCCTGACCTCTGTCCCAAAGATCAAGGATATTAAAATATGAAGGCAATTCATGAAATAATAATATTTACTTCAGTTTCTAATTAAATATCACCTCATATAACTACTACTCCCAAAATTCTTGATCATAACTTAATTTCTCATAAAGACACAGGAAAGAAATTTTGACACCTGACCCAATCTGTAGCAAGCCAATGTATGAAATTTCACTTTTAACTTTTTTACAGAAATATAGACCAAATTTATATTACATTTTACTAACTGTCAAGAATTTTAAGTTCCCCATTAAGAAATGTTAAATGTAATGTGATGAATTTGTTCCTTATAAGTCACTATCATCACTTGGCACTCTAGATAAGAGTACTCAGGCACTCAAATTCTACAACTTTCCAACTGGTTCCGGGCCATGAATCTAACCCACAACCACCACCACCATGTTGTATTTCCTGCCAAAGGAAAATAAATCAGCCTAGCAATGTGGCACCTCTGTCACTACAGAGTTCATATTTTTCTGCAAGAAAACAACTATTGCAATATTATGAAATTTTGAGCTGGAAGGAACTTAAAGATCTTCTGGTATAACTCCACTCAACAACATTTTTCATGTTACAAAGTAAAAGCTGACATTAAAATCAGGTTTGATATGTTTTTGAAAGTTGATTTATAAAATAAAGTTATTTGCTTATTATATCAACAGCTATAGTTTGAAAGAATTATAACAGGCTTTTGTAGTGCTGAATTTTATCCAAGAAAAATCACCTGTTCATCATAAACAAAAATTAAAGCTGTGAAATGGGCATGAAGTCATCTCTCAGGCAGACTAAGCTAAACAATTATTTTGCAAAGCTATTCTCTAAAAGTCCTTTTCTCTTTAAAGTAAAAAAAGAAAAACAATATAGGTAAATACAAAAGTTTTGAAGTTTCAAATGTGTATATATTTAAATATATGTCTAATATATGTATATATTCTAACAATAATGAGTTAAACAAAAGACACAAAAGTTGAGAAGGAAGCAGTATCTTAAGATTAAATATCTAGACCCCAGATTTTTACCTTATTTTCTAAAAGGGGGTGTAGTAATAAAATGGCAAAGTCCTAAATAACCTGATTCAATAACTAAACAATTTTGCCTTCATTTTACCAAAAGCCACTTTAGAATACTCTCTCTGTATAAAGCTATGATGCGCTGATAATCCCTTCTAAAGAAACAAAATAAATATCATATTTGGATGATACCCACCATGTAAGACGGTAAAGTTTTCAATGTCCCTGGTTCAGGTCGGTATGTAAAAGGGCCTTCTAAAACTCCTCGTTTAAGCATGTGTATTAATAGTTTTGCATACAGGTTCCGATTCTTCCTACCCATTAATCCTGTACCTGCTCCTGAAGGTTCACATAGTTTTTTAATCCAAAGTGCACACCTCTGTCGCTCTAGAAAAATACAACACTTGTTACTACTATATTTTCCAGAAAATAGAAGACAGTATTACAAAAACCTACATGGAGCAAAGTTTTCCCTAGACTTCTTGCCTTTGTACTTCTCATTTTCCTATGATTTGTGTCATTTTTATACATGTCCTTTTTCCTAAAAAAAAAAAAAAAACAGGGGCAGCTAGGGGGCGCAGTGAATAGAGCACTGGCCCTGAAGTCAGGAGGAGCTGATTTCAAATCTAGCCTCAGACACTTGACACACTTACTAGTTGTGTGACCTTGGGCAAGTCACTTAAGTCCAATTGCCTTGTCTTCCCCCTCCAAAAAAAAACCCCCAACAGTCTGTAGCTCCAGTATCTAACATGGTACTTATACATAGGAGGTATTTAAATAAAATATTGTTGAACTGAATTTTCTTTATCTATAAATGTAACTTTGTTAACTATTATGAAAATTTTTACTAAAAAAGAATTTCAGAAAACAAAGAATTTTGAAATAAATATAAACTAATTTTTGCTAGTGAAAGGTAATGTAAGGACCTCCTAAAAATAGAGAAATAAATCCATTTCAACAGTTGTACTGTAGAAATCCTTCTGTAATTCCAGCTGTACAAATCTAGAAGAAGATAAAATACAATCACTGAATTACTATTTAGCTTTTTAAAAACTTACTGGGAAAATAAATTTCAAAACTTTTATCCATTAAAAGGAACAATTACCAGGGATTTTTATCTGACTCAGAGGGTTTACTATTAATATTCCTGAAAATAATTGAGTATTACTTACAGATAATTCCATAAAACAATTATCCTTTTAAAAATGTACTTCAAAAATATAGCACTATCTAATCCACATCCATTGGTTAAACTATTTTGACGTGTAATAGCATACTTTTAGTTCTCATAAAAACTATATTTTAACATTAATCTATCATCAGTCAAATTAAATTTGAAGATTATATCTCTAACAAAATCATAATTCTGCCTTAAATCCCTTGGGTTTATAAAGGTCAGGTTTATTTGTTTTGCCTATAAAATGTATTAGTACTGGATTTACCACTTTGCAAATGTCATTACTAGCATAGGAAAATGAGTCATGTTTCTGAAAAACTTGACTTCTTGGTTTATAAATTATGCAAGTCTAAATAAATCACTTACTTAAATTCAAGTAGGAATAATGGAAATTTGACATTTCATATAAAAATAATAAAAGTAGAAATAATTTGAGGAGGTGGGAATTTGGAGTCCATATCTATGGCTGTATCAGTAGAGGTACCTCCTTGTGTAGAAACTCCCTTCATTTACGCAGATCAACTAGCAATATGTAACTTAAACATAGTCTTTAAAAACTGCTTTTGGCACTGACAATTAAGTTGATCTACCCAGGCCACACAACACATATCAGAGACAGGATTTAAACTCAGGTAGACCTGATCCATGATCAGCCCTCTGTACAGTTCTCTCAAAATGATTAGTTTAACCTTTTTATTTATCAATTAAACATGAATCATACATACTTATAAAATGAAATTTCACTACAGTAGGTCATTCAACAACAACAATACTGTAATAATAATGAATATGTGTACATAAATATATGTGTGTGTACATATATGTGTGTGTGTGTGTGTGTGTGTATGTATTTAAGGTTTGAAAAGAACCTTATTTGCATTATGTTATCTGTTTCCCACAAATCTGTATGGTGGGTACTATAGATGTTAGTACCCCCATACTTCCATACTTTCAAGAAAACAGTACGGAGCTCAGAAAGGTTAAACCCTTAGTCAACCCTTAGTCTCATAAGTAATTGTTAGAATTAGTGAGGTATTACAGGCCAGTTCTTTCCAGATTCCAAATTCAATACTCTCACCACTATAGCACCACAGCCTCTAATATCTGTTATAACAAAGATATAACACATTTTGTCCCTAGAGGCTTCACTAGCAAAACTGGTGAGGTCAATAGAGGGAGTACCAACACTGGTGAAATAATGGGAACAGTAAAAAGTGTGTGTGTGTGTGTGTGTGTGTGTGTGTGTGTGTGTGTGTGTGTGTGTGTGTATACGTGTGTGTGTGTCCAATCTAGAACATGTAGAAAGGGAGGACAAAGAGTAAAAATACAATACTTATCAGAACAATAAATAAGGTGGACAAGTAGGGCTTTTCCAACAGTACTTGTACTCCAGCTGGATGAAACTATTAAGCTTAGCCCCTGACTGCAAGAATGGGAAGGGAAGAGGGGAGGAAGAAGATCCACACCTGTAATTTAATCAATAGAGGGAATCTGAAGTAAAGAATCTTCCAAAGTAGATCAGTACCTTCTCTTTAATTTATAGTCTGAGAAAACTGCTTAGACCACTGAAAGGTTAAGTGATTTGCCCAGGGTCATATAGCCAAGTGTGTCCAAGATGGGACTTGAACCCAGGGTTTCCTATCCCTAAGGCCAGTTTTACCAGCTATTCCATACTGCTCCTTGGCAAGAATAATTAAATTAATCAAGTTCAATGCTAAAAAGGAGGGCCCTATAAATACCAAAATATTTAAAGCAGAACTTTTTACAATAGCAGAAAACTCAAAACAAAACAGATGTCCATCTCTTGGGGAATGACTAAATAAATTATGGCACAGGATTATAATGGAATATAACTGTACTATAAAAATGATGACTGTAATGAATATAGAGAAGGATGCAGGGACTATTATGAACTGATAGAAAGTAAAGTAAGCAAAAGCAGGAAAGTCCAATGACTACCACAGCATAGAAAGAAAGAACAAGAAAATTACATAAACTAAAAACTGTGAAATAAATAACTAAGCTTGGCTCTAAAAAAATACATCTCTCTTTCTTCTTCGCAGAGGTTAGAAGTCAAACACTGTGTGTAATATCAGACTCTGTTAATACTTAATAAACTGTCTTTATTTTATTCTTTGTTATAAGAGATGGCTCTCTGAGAGGAAGAAGGGAGTGGGAAATGTAGGGGACATAAAAATAAAAGATATCACTCAAAAAGTTTAAGATTAGTTAAAATTGGAGGTAGCATTTGCTTCCTCTCCTCATACCCCAAGGGAGATTCTCTTTGGCCCAACCCAATCCTCCCATCTCCTTGCCCATGAACATGAGCCTTCCTTTATATGATTCACAATCCAAAAGAATGTGAGCTCCTTGAGAGCAGGTATTGTCTCAATTTTCTATTTCTTTCCCCAGTTTAGCCTACAGTAAAAACTTAAGTGTTTTTTTTTTATTCCATTTCTATTCCATAGAGGACTACACCATCCCCCTCCCCAACTAAATTTATCTGTAGCAACAATTTAGCATTTCCCGGGGAGTTGAGCCTCTTCCAATGGCACATATACTCTGGTCCCCTGCTAAAGGACACGCATGATCAGAAGTTGCTGGATAGTCTCTTGGCCCCTATGACAATAGAGCTGTGTTGAAGATGACTAGTGATTAAACCAAGAAGAGCTGTTCACTCACTGGACTTTAAAAAGAGCCTCTGCTGCTGCTTTTCCTCTACCTCAATTTTCCAAATTTGTTGTTTGGAATATTTCCCACTCTCCTTTCAATTTCCTGATGGTGGAAGGGGATGAGGAGAAGGATTTTCTTCCCTTTTCACTCCTCTTCCCTATCTCCAGCAGCAGCTATGACAGATATATCAACACAATACAGTGCTTTTCTAGATAAGCCTAATATTGGACCTCAAATCCCTAACTGCCTCTTCAGCTTTATGTTCCTTTCCCTGAGCACAGGTAACCAAACAACAATCCTGAGAAATGGCTGTTTCTAGCCTTGGCAGCCACCTCTCGAACTAAAGAGTCCCAAAGTCACTGAACTGTGAGAGGTGTTCCCTACAATTATACCCTTCCCAAAGGAGAAAATGACTGCCACCAGAAGAATGAGCTATGCATGACTGGCTGGTCAGAAGACAGAGATCTTGAACTGTGATTCAGATGTGAAGTATATGTGAAATGTCTGTTCAGCTATGCCACAATTCTCCTGACAGTCTCTATGTCACAGAAAATTTTAAAATAGATAATAGGCCATAATTTCTGTCTTAAATATATATTAATGATTACTTTGAGTCTTTTGTGTTTTGAGCATTTTATTTCCTGGTAGAAGAAATAGCTCCCTTATACCTGATATCTTTATTTTGTACCATGCTTAAAATTCCTCTAAAAAGGGTAAAAACCGTTCATTACACAATCACAGGTAAAAGGACTAACATGCACATATTTTCCTGAGGTAACTAATATTTTTGTCAGAAATTCATTCATAATAAAGTTTAATCACTCAATAAATGAAAATAAATTATAACAAGATCATTTCTTTTTGCGATTATAGAGGTTAGAACAGAGAATTTTGTACTGACATGGGAGAAAATTATACCTTAAGGGGAGGCTGGGTGGCACGGTGAATAAAGCACAGGGCCCTGGAGTCAGGTGGATCTGATTTCAAATCGGGCCTCAAGACACTTAGCACTTACTAACCATGTGAGTTACTTGGACAAGTCACTTAACCCCAATTGCCCTACCTTCCCCCCTCCAAAAAACAAAACAAAACAAAAAAAAAAATCACACCTTAAGAAGAAAAAGGATGCAGAAAGAAAAGGCTGAAGACCTGAAAGTTTATTATACTAAATATTTAATTTTCCCTAGGGTCCCCTTTTTACCTTCAACTACCATTTGAAAATAAAAAGCACACTGACAATGTTCTTCTATTAAGGTGTTAAAGTACCAAAAGGACTGGTATAAAACTGTTTCATTTATAACATAGCATATATAATGTTGCACTGAGATTCCTTTTCATTATTTTGATACAAGGTAGAATACAAAATATGCTTAAATTAGCCTCAGATTAAAGGTGTTATACAATGTTACTGGGTTGCTCTGTTCTTATTTGTTAAGAAAAAATATCTTTCAACTTTGAAAATTAATCAGTTCAACCAAACTTTACTAGAGTAAACTTATAATAGGCTAAGAATGACAACTTTACAATAGTCAAAGGACATTTAATTATGAGATCAAAAATCAAACCATCGTAGATCCAGAGGTGGAAGAAAGCTTAAAGGTCATTTAGTCCAACCCTCTCAGTTTACAGAAGCAGAACTTGAGGACCAGAGAGGTTCAATGAATTTGCCCAAGGTCACACAGGTGAAGTAAAGCAGTAAAGCCAGTATTTGAATTCAGGTACCATGATTATAAGTTGAGTGGTCTTTCCACTGAGCCATGCTGTCTTCCCAAGTGAAATTAAACACAAACAAGGTATCTTAACATAATAACTGAACAATCTTACCTGACTTATGGGGTAATTTTAGAACAAAAGGCTTCATATCTACCACGTAGTGATCAAATTCTGCATCCAACATCTCCAATTTTTCTTCTTCACTCGCCATTTCTATTAAACTAGTCTAGAAAAGAATTTAAGATGAAAACTTAGTACCCATTTATCTTTTCATTTGCTAAGAATATTAAACATAAAGAGACAAATGGCACAATTCTGGGGCTTTTTAGTAAAATGACTTGCAAGCTGTCTCTCCTTTCAATTATGAGATCTGTTAGGGAATGAATTATTTATGGGATTAAATTAATTATAAGCATTTATTTAATTTTTAAATTTTTAAAAATATTTTTTAAAAAGCACCTTAGCGAAAGAGTGACTTTAAAATTATTTTTCCATGATTGTATCTTTTAAAAAATTTTGTCTCAAGTACCAATAAACCCTTTTCTAGAACACAATCTTATATGTCCTCTTTTTCAACTTTATAAATCTGTCCATTCTGCCTTCTACAATATTAAAGATAAAGTATCTTCCATACTAAAAATTTTGTGAAATAAATTCTTTTAAACCATCAGGTCTAGTAACCAATGGCTATGATTTGCACTTCTATATACTATTACATATAGTTAGAGAGCAATTATAAATCGGGTTAGTAAACGAGTGGAAGTTTATTAGTCCAGAGTTTAAGGCCCAGGGAAGGCATGTTCATCTCAGCACATACCTCCCCATGAACCTACACATTTTTCAATAGCAAAAATATATAAAACAAACTACTTCTTATAAAGTTTTGGTAGCATGAGAGCACGTCCAACTCTTCATGACCCCATTTGATATTTTCTTGGCAAAAGATACTGGAGTGGTTTGCCATTTCCTTCTCCAGTTCATTTTACAGATGAAGAAACTGAGGCAAACAGCTCATTGACTTGTCCGAGGTCACACAGCTAGTAAGTATCTGAGGCTGAATTTGAACTCAGGTCCCCCTGTCTCCAGGCCCAGGGTTCCATCCACTATACCATCTAAGCTTCCCAATAAGAGACTGAGAAAAAAAAAAAAACAGTACCTATTTGTCAATAAACTAGTGAAATGGACAAAGAGTTTCTTCACAGTGGTTTACTGAATAATTTTAAAATAAGCAATTTTATAGAAAAGAAAACTGAAAGACAATAGTTAAAGGTCTAAAGTAAATCACTAAGAGAGAAATGAAATTAGAGTTCTGAAATCCAAAGCTCCACTCATTTGACCACTTAACCATACTATATATGAACTGGTAGCTTATTTATCTAGTGCAGAAGCACAGTGAAAACGGGAATCATCCACAAAAACTTCCAAAATGAAACTCCTTATATACCAATAGCAGAATATAAATTAAGAATGATACAGAGAAGAAACTATTTTTAGGTATCTGGTAACAAATTATTTTCCCTTATGTTTATTATACTAGCTTTTGAAACTAAAAATGCACTAAAACATAAAATGTCTAATTTATGTTTCCTTTTTTTTTGTGGACATAAAAATAAAATCCACTCTCTTCCTTCAAGGAACTTACATTCTTTTGAGGGGAAAAGGGGAAGGGGAAGGAGATCCAGCACATATACAAACAAGTATAATAGTTCTTTGGCCCATTCATGATGTTGAGAATAAAGACCATTCTCAATAACTATATTTTCAACATCCCAGAAAATTCTGACATATGTCAAAAGGGCCAGATAGTTATAATGAATCTTCTGAAGGGATTTCAAACATTAATGCTAAGCTCAGTCTCCCTGGAAAAAAAAGAGAAAAAAGCTCCAGGTTGACAAGTAGTGAGAATACTGGCAAAAAATTGCAACAGTTCACCCAACCTATAGTCATGTTCAAAACACAATTAAAGGAGTTACCTGGGGTTTCTCACCACAAAATGAGGGCAGTCATACTCACTTCCCCATCAATATTTTTGTTGAACAGAATGCTCACTGAAATCAGAATCTTCCTGGGTGGAAAAATGTGCTGCTTGTGCAATTTCTCAAGCTCAAAAAGATGAGTTAATTCTTGAAGGAAATGATATTGAATTAGTATCAACTTCCCTGATTCCACAGGCCATAACAGTAAAAATAATAATAATAATATAAAAAAGTTTTAAATGGCTTTTGTTACTGAGAAAGGCATAGTCATACTGCAAAAGGCTGACAAATAAGTTCAAACCATATTGATGCCAAAAGCCATGTCCTAAGGACTCAACATTTACTCAAATGTTATGATAAAATACAGCTGGCTATTTGGAGATATTTTTTCCCTTTCCAAAAATTTGTTGCCACTCTGAGAGATTACAATAAGATTCTATTTTAAAATGTATTAAACCAGATCAAAGGTTAATTAGGCAGGTGTCCCTGAGTTCTGGAAGACTGAGCTCAAATCCTGAGGGGTCTTTCTGTGATGCAAAAAAAGAGGCTTTGAATATGGGCCTCTTAACAGACAGCCTAATGAAGTTCAAAAAAAGCTATCTGCTTGGGGCGGCTAGGTGGCGCAGTGAGTAGAGCCCTGGCACTGGAGTCAGAAAAACCCAGTTCGGATCTGACCTCAGACACTTAACACACACACACACACACACACACACACACACACACACACACACACACACACACACCTAGCTGTGTGACCTTGGGCAAATTACTTAACCCCAATTGCCCTCCAAAAAAAAAAGAAAAAAAAAGCTGTCTGCGCTATAATAAAAAAAGTATTATTAGGGCAAAAAAGGGAAAGAACGAAGAAAATTAGAGAAGGGAACAGTCTTAACAAAGGGGTTAGAAGATAAAGAGAGGATAGATGAATGAGAAAAGCCTTTATAGAGAAAGTAGTACCTGAACAGAACCTTGAAGGAAGACATGAATTCTGAGAGCCAGAGTTGAGAAGGAAATGCATTCTAGGTATTATAGATGATTTGTGTAAATATACAGAGGAAAGAGATGAAGTATTACATTTGGAGGATGACCCATTAGTATGAAATAAGACTGAAAAGGTATGTATGTAGAAGACAGATTAAGGGACAGCGCAGCAGCAGAGCTGAGCCCAGGTCCGTGGTTTTAGCCCCAAGGCGGCCGGGCCTTCAGCCAGCTGGAGGGACCCCAAAACACCAGCAATTGTGGCGATTCCAGAATTATCAGCACAGATATGCCTAGGACAAAGTGAGAGGTTAGTGCCCCATGGACTTTGGGACCAGTATTTGGGGAACATGTGGCTTCCTCCCCTGGGGGCAAAAAGCTGCTGAGGAAATGCGGCACAGAAGCCATTTTGCAGTTTCAGTACTGGCTCTAGCTCCTGGTCTGCGAACTGTAGGGAGATCCAGCAATCAGTCTGGGGGTTAATCGCTCTTGCTTTAAACTGCCTGGATCTGGATTGTGGTCTGGGGGGAAGTTTGGGGTGGGTATCCAATTTGCCAGAGTGGGTGGAGGCTTTACAGAGGCCACCCAACTGGCGGAAGTTGTGAAGACCCCACGTTTGGGCGGAAGCTCCCTGTCTGGTGGCAGAGTCCTACTGTGGCAACAAGCCCAAAAATCAAGTAATTAAGTGGCAACATGCCTAGGCAAATGAAACAAAATAAACAGAAAAGTTCAACATTAGACTCCTATTTTGGGGGCAAAGAGGCTCAAAGCATGGAGGAGAACTGTGAGGTCAGAACTCCTGCACCAAAAGCCCCAAATGAAAATACAAGCTGGCTACAGGCCATAGAGGACCTTAAGAAGCAGATAAGAAGACAGATTAAGGAGGGCCTTAAATGCAAAGATAAGGAGTTTCAATTTTATCCTAAAGATAGTGTGGATTCACTAAGGATTTAGTGGGAAATTAGTGACAAAGTCATATTCTATACTTAGGACATTCAAATGAGATAACATACATTAAGCTTTGCAAACAATAAACACTATATAAATGCTAGCTATTATTATTGTGACAACTATTGGAAGAATAGATCAGAATCAAAAGAAACTGGAAGCAGGGAGATAAATCACTAGGCTATTACAACAGTCTAATCTAGGTCAATGTGATGAGGGCCTGAATTAGGACAGTAACCATGTAAAGGGAGAGAATTGAATGGAGACAATATGTTATGCAGATAGAATCAATAAGACCTGGCAAATGACTGAATAGGGGGAGAGAGAGAGAGTCAAGGATGACAATAAGGTTACAAAACTCTGTAACTTAGAAGGTTCTAAACAGAAATAGGGCAATTTGGAGAGGCAGGTTTGCAAGAGAAGATGAGTTCTGTTTGGACATATTGAATTTGAGATGCCTACAGAACATCTGAAAGGGATTATCTAGCAGGCAACTGAAGACACATGAGTGAAGTTCAGGACTATAACTATACAAATCTGGGAGTCATTTACATATAAATGATACTTGAACCTATAGGAACTATTGAAGTCTCCAAAGTAAAGACTACAGAGACAGAAAAGGACTAAAACAAAACTCTGGAGAACACCCATGTAAAAGAAGCAGAAGATATATGATGATTCAACAAAGGAGAATGAATAGGAATGGTTTAGACAGGAGAATATTCAGTAACAATGTCAAGGAATCCAGGAAGGATACAGCATTCAAAAGGACAGAGCTGTCAATAGGATCAAAAACTACTAAGAAGTCAAAAAAGGACGTTGGACTTAGCAGTAAAGGGATTGTTGCCAACCTTGGAAAGAGTTGTTTTAGTAGTGCTGGTATCAGAAGTCAGAGTGGAATGAGAAATGAAGAAACAGCAAAAGTGAGAATAGACAATTCTTTCTGGAAGTCTGGTAGTGAAAAAGAAAAGATTAATAGCTTGAGTTGAGTTGATGGAAGGATAATGTGAAGGTTGGTGTTTTTGTTTTTGTTTTGTTCTTTTTTGTATATTGGGTATTCCAGAGCAAGTAAACAGAAAAACTGAAAATGAAATAGAGTGAGTAATAGATGGGCAATCTCCTCAAGTAAATGGGAGGGAACAGAATAGAGATCACAAGGGCAAGTAAGGGGCCTTGGCAAAGAGAAGGGCCCCTTATTCCTCTGAGATGAAAGAGGCTAGGGAGTAAAAAGATTGAGGTGGATGAGAATGAGAATACAGGGGGGATAAGTAGAAGGGGAAAGCAGATTTTGCCCCATGGGAGACAAGAACTCAAAAGTACTAGATGACCAGGGCCTCTGAATTCCAGGGTTTTATGAGGATAGATAGTGAGAGGGTAATGTTCCTTCTTCAAAAACCAAGGAGTGGGAACGGGAGGTGAGGTATGACATGCAATTTAGGTCAGAGTCTAGTCTTTGTTTCCCAAGGGCTAGACTGAATGGCACCAGTTCATTAGTTACATCACAAAATGCCAGAGGATGAAGTACATCAAAAAAAACCAAAACTCTCCCTCACATGGAATATGCATTCAGTTCAATGTCAGGTCTAATATTTAAAGTAAAGCCTCAGCCTTCTGGGTGTGCAGTCTAGTGTCTAGGAACTCTGTCAGGGTGACACTAGGCACATGCTTAACCACTGATAGATTCTGGCAAGAACAGTCCAGGCAACAGATTGACTCTGCTGAGAACCAACTTAGTTAAATCTGGAAAGACTTATAATCCAGTAAGTTGGTCAATGGATAAATTGTTTGGACGTGACAAGTCATGAAAAAAAGGAATCTTCACTATAACTTACATATAAATTAACTCTACTAGCAACTAATCAAAAAGTTATATTACAGGTTGGAATTGTAAATAATCTATTTCATAATACTCCCTACTATGTACTTATATTCTTTACTATATATATTCTTTACTATGTACTTCTATTGTGTATTACAGTTTATGTACATGCCTTACCTAGGCTACCTGATCATTAGCTATTTGTGATCAGTGATTGTAACTTGTTCATCTCTTTATCCCCAAAACTTTGCACACATTAAATGGTTTTAAATCAAAATAAGTTTACATCTTAAACAATACTTTAGAATGTAAGCAATTTTCCATATATTATATACCCATACCATACATTGTGGTCCTATTCAATTGCTAAAAAGCAAAAGAACGAGAGTAAATTGTGTTACCCTTCTTATGCCATACTTTGTATTTTATTCATCTCTTTTATAACAATCACTTACATTGTTATGATTTTTCACTAATTACTGTAAACCATAAGATCTTAGTTTTCATTGACTACATCAACAGAATGTGATGTCAGCAAGATACAATCTAAGTAGTGTTGGAATTAAAATCAGAAGAGTTAGGTTAGCAGTCAGGCTCTACCACTTACTAGCTACATGATCTTGTAATATACACTTCACTGCAAGACTGCTGTCTGAAAAGGCCCAGAGTAGCCTAGCTTTTCATATATCCCCCAGGAATATATTACAAAAGGCAAAAAGAGAAAAACTTATCATCAAAATCACAGGCCCAATAAAACAGAGTATAATAGTACAAGAGAAAAAAAATGATCTTTAAGATAATGGAATGACTTTCAAGCATTTCTGATATAAAAAAAAGAGCTGAGGAGAAACTCTGAAATGCAAACATGGAAGTCAAGAGAAACCTAGAATGAAAAATAGATTTGAGCAACTAAAAAAGGATGAACAGATACAGGAGTTCTTACATTCTAAGAGGTGTCTGTCTTCAAGATTTACAGAGGGAGTTAAAATAAGACAAGAAATACCATGGGTAGTTTTGATCTGTGTTGAACATCTTAAGAGTATAAGGAAAAGAGAAGAAAAAAAGAATACAATAGAGAGCAAATGAAGAAACAGGGAATCAAACTGACCATGCCTCAAGATTGGAAAACCCCAGGAAAAGAATATACAAACATGGAGGAAGAGATGGGGGGAGTATGCATCAATCATTTGTATATGAACCAGGCAAAGTAGTGTTGAAAACACATACACATACACACACACACACACACACACACACACACACACACACACACAGAAAGGGGAAGGGAGAATTAGAAAAAAAGAGTAAATTTTCAGGGACTGAATAGTCACAAGCAAACCAAACTATAGAGGCGAATTTAGAAGGAAAGAATGTGAAAGTGCAAGAACCAGAGAATCAGAGAGAGAAAAAAGGGGATGACTGAGTCAAAATAGATTGCTTCAACTATATACAGATCATATTATTTCTCTGTCATAACCTTCTTCCACATAAAGGTTTTGAGAAAATATAACACTTCCTACTGTTAAGAATATTTATAAATCATAGGAATAAATGGACATTTCCTTAAAATGCTAAATAGTATCTATATAAAGGCAAGAGCTATAATTATATGTACTAGAGAAATGCATGAGGCCTTCCCAAGAAGATCAGGAATAAAGCAAGAATATTCATTATTACCACTATTATTTGATATTGTAATTGAAATGCCAACTACAGAAAAATATAAGAAAAGCAACTGAGGAATAAGTTTAGGCAAAGAAAAAAATAAAAGTATTACTTTTCTACAGATGATATGAGGGTTTACTTAACGAACCCTAGAGATCAATCAGTAACTTAACTAGCATTTATTAGCACCTACATTACAGGAACTCTGTTAAGAGTTAGGAATGCAGGAGCAGAGCCAAGGTGGCAGAGTAAAAAGCAGGAATTTTCTTGAACTACCTACCCCTCCAACCACCTCCAATATCTGTAAAAAAAAAATTACTCTAAACGAATTTTAGTGCTACAGAACCCACAAAGTGACAGAGAGAAACAACTCTTGCCCTGAAGGCAGCCTGGCAGGCCAACAAGAAGGGTCTATTGCACCAGGCTAGGAGCCAAGAGCACTCCCTCATGAGCTGTGCTGGCCCCAACCAGTGGCACAGACTGGCAGGAGCAGACTTCAGGAGAGTGAATCACCAGCAACTATAGTGGTTTCCAGACTTTTCAACCCATAAAAACCAAAAAGAAAGAAAGAGGTCAGTAGGGAACTCTGTTGGAACTTAGTAAAAGAAGAGCGTGGTCTTGACCCTGCCCCCACAGTGAGAGATGGAGGCAGCACAATGGCTGCAGCTTCTGCCACATGGCTGCCTCTGGACCTTCTGGCCTGCAGATCATAGAGGGACCAAGTGACCATTCAGAGGGTAATCACTCTTGCTTTGACCAGCTTGGATCTGGGTCGCACACTGGGTGGTGCTCCTGGGGTGAGGAACACTAGTGTCAGAGCTTGTGGTGGCTACAGAGAGGGCACCCTCCTCATAGCTGTGACAACAGCTCTGACAACAACTGTGAAAACCCCAGCAATTTGGGACACAGCTCTCTCCACTCTGGAAGCAGAGTTCTACTGTGACAAAGAGCTCAAAAGTCAAGTAATTGGCTGGCAAGATGAGCAAACAGCAATCAGACCACAGAATCTTTCTTTCAGGACAAAAAGGATCAAAACATGGAACCAGAAGAAGACAACAAGGTCAAAACTCCTGAATCAAAAGCTTCCAAGAAAAATATAAACTGGCTGCAGACATGGAGGAACCCAAGGATTTTGAAAATCAAGTAAGAGAAGTAGAGGAAAAATTGGGAAGAGAAATGAGAATGATGCAAGAAAATAATGATAAGTGAGTCAACAGCCTGATTGAAGAAAATAGAACCCCAAAAAAAGACTAATTCAAATGGCAAAAGAGGCCCAAAAAGTCAATGAGGAGAAGAATGCCTTAAAAGGCCAAATTGGTCAGATGGAAAAGGAATTTCAAAAATTCACTGAAGAGAATAATTCTTTCAAAATTAGTTTTGAGGTTAAAGGATTAAAACCAAGAATCACCTACCCAGCAAAACTGAGTATAACGCTTCAGGGGAAAATATGGTCATTCAATGAAATTGAGGACTTTTAAGCATTCTTAATGAAAAAACCAGAGCTGAGCAGAAAATTCAGCTTTCAAATATAAGAAGCAAGAGAAGCACAAAAAGGTAAAGAGGAAAAAGAAATCATAAGGAACTTATTAAAGTTGAACTATTTACATTCCTACATGGAAAAATGATAACTGTAACTCATGAGACCTTTCTCAGTATGAGGATAGGTGAAGGGAATATACATACATACAGATATAGATATATAGATATATAGATATAGATATAGATATATATTTAACACTGCTAGGTCCACTTTATTCCTATTCCTTTTCATTATTTCTCTTCATATTCTCAACCTTTTTTCCCCTCCAGATGAATTTTATTTTTTACTAGTTCCATAAAGTAATATTTTGGTCATTTTATTGGCATGGCATTGAGTAAGTAAATGATTTTACATTGTACTGTCATTTTTATTATATTGGTTTATCCTTCCCATGCACAATTAATATTTTCCAACCTATAACATCAAATAGTATAAAATAAACAATTTTGAATTTGTTTATAAATGGGTAAAGAATTAAATTTAAGCTTAAACAATTTAAGCAAGAACAAAACTATAAAAACAAACAACTTCAAAAACAATAAGAATTATGAACAATACAATGACTAATCATGATTCCAGAGGACTGATAATGAAGCATGCTCTCCCTTACAGAGAGGTAATAGATTTAGAATGCAGAATGAGACATATTCCTGAATACAAGCATTGACTGAATTTCTTTTCTTCACTGTTCATATTTATATCAAGAAATGTTTTTGTTTTGGGGTTTTTGTTTTTTTTTTTGCTTTTTTTGGAGGACAATTGGGTATAAGTGACTTGCTCAAAGTCACACTGCTAGTAACTGTATCAAGTGTCTGAGGTTGGATTTGAATTCAGGTCCTCCTGACTCCAGGGCCAGTGCTCCAATTCACTGTGCCACCTAGCTGCCAGATTCTTTTTTTTTTTCTAATGGAAGAGTGTGGAATGATGAGAAAAAGAGGTTTCTGTCCTTGTTTCTTGAAAATAGAGAGGTGAGGAACAGTGTTTCATCTTCTGCATCCCACCCATTACATGAGAAGACTTTACCTAAAAAACAAACCTGCCCCTATATTTTAACTAGTACATATTATTGAGCCTGGCTTCCCTGAAGCAACTTCCTATTCTCTTTCCCCCATACCTTTCCCCCTTCCAGCATCCAAACAATAAAGTAAGACCAGGATAAAGCTGCCCCTGGACCTTAAATGGCTCCAGTTACCCTAACACAGCTTCCTGGTCATCTAAAGATATAAAAGGTCCCGACCATATGGAATCTAGGTCCCTTAGCCTTGCTGGATTTCTGAAACTTACAAGAGTACTTTGTTCAGCCCTGCCTGACTAAATGTGTTTCCATATGTGTAGGGAGGCGGCAACAGGGTTTACATCCAGAGAAGTCATGAACCACTGTAACCTTGTTGCATATTGTTGCTAAATTATGAAAAATATGCTTTGTAAGTACCTCATTTCATCCCAATACCGAACCTACACTACAGAAAATTCTGACATAAAAGTGGTGCCTTCAATGCTAATTTATTCAGCCTAGCTGAAATTTTTTTTTAATTCCATTCAAAAAAATTACAGAACATATAAAATATTTGGGAAGTCACATATTAAGTGGAACCATCTAAATATAATCACAAAAACATTCCAAAACACAGACATAAAGACAGATCTAAATAAGTGGGGATTTAGTAATTGCCTTTGCTTTGGCTATGTCAAAATAATAAAAATTACAGTACTACCTAAATTAATTTTCTTATACCCAGAAAATCACTAAGTTGTATGTACCCTTTGACCCAAGTGATATCACAATTAGGTATATATACTCCAAAGAGAAAAAAAGAGAGGACTCATATGTACAAAAATATTCGTTTTTGTTGTGACAAAGAACTGGAAATTAGGAAGGTAGCTATCGACTAGAAAAGGACTAAACAAATTATGATAAATGGATGTAACGGATGTTACTGTACTGTAAAAAATAAAGGGATGGGTTCCAAGAAACTTGGGGAGATTATACAAATTTATATACAGTGAAGTGAGAAGAAGCTGGAGAACAATTTATACGGTGACAAAAACAAAAAATAAAAAACTTTGGGCTTAAGAACTCTGATCAATATTATAACCAACTACTAACAAGAAGGAATGTGTTTCCCATCACTTGAGAGATAAAAAATGAATTAGACACATTCAGACATGGTCAATATGTGGATATGTTTTGAGTGACTATGTTAATTTGTTACAAGAAAGGGGATTGAGGTTTTTTGCCTGATCCTACTCCCTAGATGCCATTAAGTCCAACCCACTTATTAGAAAGATGAGGAAAGGGGGAGCTAGGTGGCACAGTGAATAGAGCACCGGCCCTAGACTCAGGAGGAACTGAGTTCAAATCTGACCTCAGACACTTAACACAAAAACTGGCCGTGTGACCTTAGGCAAGTCACTTAACCCCAATTGCCCTCTAAAAAAGCATAAAAAAAAAAAGAAAGAAAGATGAAAAAAAAATGAGGCCCAAAGTAGTTAAGTGATTTGCAAACTTCTCATGCAATTCAGGTCATAGTGAGCCAATGTTTACTGGCTCCCAAGTCATTTTCCCTCCTTTCTCAAGGAGTTCAGTATAGCTCACATTCTTCCTCTCTTTCACAACTTTTACCTTTATACAAGGGGATTTAAATGCCTAAATTAATGTTCCATCAAACACCCTAACCTCCAGTATCCCAGTCTCCTAAGAACCAATGACATATTCTTCCATCCTACTTTAGCCACCCACAGGGACAATCACACTCTAGATTTTACCCTTACTTACATGTTCTGTTCCCATAATAAAAAACTCTTGGCATTACTTTCTCTCATCATAACTCGTTACTTCAATTCTCCCCATGTCTGACCCTCCTAAAATTATTCTTTGCCCTCAATGAAACCTCCATTCTCTCTTCCCCACAGTACTTACCTCAAGCCATCACCCCTTCTCTAACTTCACATTCGTCCCTTCCCCTTTTCAACTCTTTTATTGTTATTGTTGTTATTCAGTCATTCAGTCATATCTAACTTTTTGTGATCCTATGGACCAGAGTATGCCAGGCCCTTTTATCCTCCACTATCTCTCAAAATCTACCCAAGTTCATTTTTATTGTTTGCATAAAACTGTCTATCCATCTCATCCTCCACTGTCCTCTTCTCCTTTTGCTTACAAATGTTCCCAGCATCAGGGTCTCTTCTAATGAATCTCATCTTCTCATTATGTGGCCAAAGTATTTAAGCTTCAGCTTTAGTATTTGACTTTCCAGTGAACAGCCTGAATCAGTTTCTTTAAGTATTGACTAATTTGATCCCCTTGTGTCCAAGGGACTCTCAAAAGACTTCTCCAGTACCACAACTTGAAAGCATTAATTCAGCATTTTTAGAGTTCAACTATCACAGCCATGAACTACTACTGGAAAAAACCATACCTTTAACTATATGGACCTTTTGTCAGCAAGGTAATATCTTTGTTTTTATTATACTGTTCAGATTTACCGTGGCTTCCCTTCCAAGAAGCAAACGTCTTTTAATTTTCATGGCTGCAGTCACCATCTGTAGGGATATTTGAGCCCAAGAACAGAAAATTTGACATTGCTTCCATTTCTCCTTCCTCTATTTGCCAGGAAATGATGGGACCAGTTGTCAAGATCTTAGTTTTTTTGTTTTCATTTGTTTGTTTGTTTTTTAAAGCTCCAAGCCATCTTTTACACTCACCTCTTTTACCCTCATCAAGGGGCTTCTTAATTCCTCTTCACTTCCTGCCATCAGAGTGGTATCATTTGAGATTGTTGATATTTCTTCCAGCAACCTTGTTCTGGCTTTTGATTCATCCAGCACAGCATTTCACATGATGTACTCTGCATATAAGTTAAATAAATAGGGTAACAATATACATCTTTCTCATACTCCTTTCCCAATCTTAAACTAATCAGTTGTTCTATGTTCACTTTTAACTGTTACCCCTTGGCTAACATACAGATTTCTCAGAAGACAAGTAAGATGATCTGGTACTCCAATCTCTTTGAAGACTTGCCACATTTTGTTGTGATCCACACAGTCAAAAGCTCTAGTGTAGTCAATGAAGCAGAAATAGATACTTTTCTGGAACTCTTGCTTTCTCCATAATCCAGCAAATATTGACAATTTGGTCTCTTGCTCCTCTGACTCTTCAAAAACCAGCTTACTCTGCTTGTCATTTTTGGTTCACATAATGGTAAAGCCTAGCCCGCAGAATCTTAAGTATACCTTCGTGGCATATGAAATAAGTGCAGTTGTTTGGTATTTTGACCATTCCTTGACACTGTCCTTCTTTAGGATTAGGATGTAAACTGATCTTTTCCAATCCAGTAGCCATTGTTGAGTTTTCCAAATTTGCTGGCATACTGAGTGTAATACTGTGGCAGCATCATCTTTTAGGATTTTAAATAGCTCAGCTAAAATTCTATGAACTCCACTAGCCTTGCTGTTAGCAATGCTTCCTAAGGTCCACTTAACTTCATTCCCCAGGATATCTGGCTCTAGATCAATAACAATTTACTATCATGATCATTGGTTATCAGTGATGTTAAGATCTTTCTTGTGTAGTTCTTTTGTGTATTCTTGCCACCTCTTCTTAATCTCTTCTGTTAAGTCCCTACCATTTTTGTCTTTTAGCATCTCCATTTTTGCATAAAATGTTCTCTTGATATCTCTAATTTTCTTGAAAAGATCTTTTATATTTCCCATCTTATTGTTTTCTCTATTTCTTTGCTTTGCTGATTTTTTAAGAAAACTTTATTTCTTTTTGCTCTTCTCTGGAATTCTATATTCAGCTCCATTTTCCCTTTCTCCTTTATCTTTTATTCTCCTTTTTTCAGTTATTTGTAAAGCCTCATTAGACAGCCATTTTGCTTTCCTCCTCTTCTTTTTCTTTGGAATGTTTTTGTTGCTGTCTCCTATACAATATTGTGAACCTCTGTCCAGAGTTCTTCAAGCACTTTATCTACCAAATCTAACGCCTTAAATTGATTCATCACCTCCACTCCATATTATATAATGGATGTTATTCAGGTCTATATGATCTGATGCTTTTCCCTAAAATGAACAAATTTAAAGCCCACAGTGTCCTCTGCCAAATCCTAGCCTCAGATTACTCTTACCACCTACCACCTGTCTCTTCCATTCCTACTTACATTCTTTAGAACCAATCTGGAAGAAGTTAAGCAAAGGAGCTGCCTGAGTCCATTACATATGTATGCTATCTACTCTCAACTAGGTCATCACTGCAACAAAGTAATACTTTTATGTTTCCTTAATTGATTCAATATTCCACTTCCCACAAAAGTTGTTCTAAATCTAAACCTCCCAATGCCTCCCACTTCCTACTCCCTCTTAGCTGAGGACCTCACCTCACACTTTCACACTGAGTTCTCTCATCTCCTCTACATCTCAAAATCCTT
The DNA here is from genome assembly GCA_011680675.1 of Gymnobelideus leadbeateri. Taxonomy (NCBI): domain Eukaryota; kingdom Metazoa; phylum Chordata; class Mammalia; order Diprotodontia; family Petauridae; genus Gymnobelideus; species Gymnobelideus leadbeateri. The sequence goes on along the minus strand of WOXC01003256.1, from coordinate 127,760 downwards.
TGATATTATCCCTTACTCTCCATCTAACCCTTCTATCTCTAATAAAAAGGTGGCTTGTATCAAGGTCAATCCCTCATGTGCCCTTGATTCCATTCCTTCCCATCTTCCCTAGTTGGCTGCTTCCACAATCATCCCCTTCTTCTTTAACCTCTGACCTCACCCTATCTACAGTCCCCTCACTGTGTTGACAAACAGGCTCATCTCTCCCAATCTTAATAAACCTTTTGCCCTCTATCTCTCCTTTCTTTTTCAGCCATAATCCTGGAAAAAGCTGTCTATACTCGTTTCTTCCACTTCTTCTCCTCTCAATCTCTTCTAAACCTGCTACAATCTGGTTTCAGACCTTATCGCTCATCTGAAACTATTCTCTCCAAAGCTACCAATGATCTCTTAACTGCCAAACCCAAGGACATTTTCAAAGTCCTCATCCTTCTTAATCTCTCTACAGAATCTGACACTACTGAACACTTTCTCCTCCCAAATGCTCTGAATTTTCTCTACTAATTCTCCAATTTATATGACTGATCCTTCTCAAGATCCTTTGATGCTTCATTATCCATATCACCCAACCCTCCCCAAACGCCAATCTTGGTATATATTAAGGATCTGTCTTGTGCCATTCTCTAACTCCCCTCTTTTGGTGACTCCATAAGTTCCCATGATGACTCCCAAATCTGCATATGCAATACCAGTCTATCTCATAAGCTCCAGTTCCACATCATCAAATGTCTATTAAACATTTTAAACTACATATTTACTAGACATCTCAAACTCATTGTATACAAAACAGAATTCATTATCTTTTCCAAAAATCCATTCCTCTTCAAAACTTCCTGATTTCTGTCAAGGGCACCACCATCCCTCAATTTCCCTAGGGTCACAACCTTGGCATTATCCTCAACTCATTCTCATCCCTCACATCAAATCAGGTGCCAAATCTTGACTCCTCACTATCTCTCTCTCACACACACAAACACACACCCCCCCAGTCAATCCTTGCCAAAGTCTCTCAATTTTATCTTTGCAATATCTCTTAAAGAAGTTCCCTTGCCCTTGACAATGCTGTTAGAGGCCCTCATTACCTCATGCCTAGACAACCAAAGCAGTCTGTGCTAGGTCTGCCTGCCTCAAATATCTAATATATCCTTCATTCAGCCATCAAAGTGATTTTCCTAAAGCACAAACCTGACTCCCTAATGCCTCCAGAACCAAAAACAAAATTCTGCTTCACATTCAACATTCTTTATGTCCTAACTCCCTCTTGCCATTCAGTCTTCTTGTACTTTACTTCATAGCTTACTCTTGGTTCAATGACTTTGGCCTCCTTTCTATTCCAAGAAAATTAACTATATCACTTTACTCTGAGGATTTTCTCTGACTATCCTCCCACATCTAAAATGCTCTCTCTCTCTCTCATCACCACATCCTGGCTTCTTTTAAGTCCCAACTAAAATCTCATCTTTTATGGTAAGTTTTTCCCAACCACTCTTAATTCTAGTGCTTTCCCTGTATTATTTCCCATTTATATTGTATATACAAATATATCTGTCTGTTGTCTTCTCTATTATTTAATCTAGCCTCTTTGTGTATCCCCAGTGCTTAGCACAGTGCCTGGCACAAAATAAATGTTTGTCGATTGACTGGTTCTTAATTGAGTTCAGATCAGTTGATTTTTATTGGTTTGCGGAGAGCCCGTGGAGTCTGCTCACACTATCTTGATGTTTCTACCCTGTTTTTCTTCTTCCAAATGAAAGTAAGATCCTGGAGGGCAAGTGGTTGTTTCATTTTTGTCTTTGTAAGTCCCGGCATCAAGCAAGGCGCCTGGACCACAGGTAGATCTTAATGCATGTTGGTTGACTGAGTCAAGATGGACTGTCAGTTTAACTGAGAGCCAATGGAAAGGAGGGGGAGGGGGAGAGCCAGAGACAGCACTGAGACCGACCTTCATGTTTCCCTTCGGGTGTGGGACGTTCTGGAATCTAAAGGCTCCCACGAATTCCACGCCAAGCCTGGGCCCCAGGGAAGATCGGGGGTCACCCTGGGGCCAGAGCGCGCGCCCGGTGCCAGATGAGGGGCAGTCATAGGGGGAGGGGGCTCCTTGTCCTCCCCCATCCCGAGCCTAAGGAAGGGTTCCCGACCCCCGCACTGAAGGGCAGCGGTGGACCCTGCACCCCTGCCTCCCCACCTCCCACTCGGGATCCGGGACTGCACGGATGAAGAATGAAAATCCTAAAAGGCAAGAACAACCTGCCGCCCCTGTGCTCCTCCGTCCTGTCAGTTTCCCGCGGCCGCCGCGGCCGCCACAGCCTCCACCGCCAAACGATTTCAAACCACCGCTTACACCTCCGCCTCCTCCGCCACCGCCGCTGCCGCCCGATCCTCCCAGCGGGTGGGGTAGAGGGGAGGACTTCCGTCCTCGGAGGCCCGCCCCCAAGCCCGGACCGCCAATAGGTGGCGCCGTTGCTATAGTGACCTGCCCAGCATTTCTCCCGCCCCCATCCCCACGCCCACCCCGCGCTACATCCAAGTTCTCGAGTCTGCGCAGCTCCGCTTCTCCAGAATCCCGGAGCCCCGCCTTCAGAGGCCTCTCGGGCTTATGTGAGCTTGCGGCTGTGAGTGTGGGGTCACCGCCAGGGCCGGACTGGAAGCCTGCGAGGGCTGTGCTTGTTTGCGTGGATCACCCAGAGCTCAGGGACAGAAGAGAAAGTCTCTGCCCCGGACTGAGCTCAGGGTGATCAGTCTGCAGCGCTGTTCACCCGGCGGCCGCCGAGCGCGGAGCGCGGGACTGAAGACTTAAGGGAGCACTTAAATGTTAGGTAATGTTATTAATTAGATCCCAGAAGGTGCAGACCCCCCTCACTCTCATCGTCGGCCCAGAAAACAAGCACCAAGCACTAAACGTTTTTGTTTTTATAACTAGGTCTCCCTCTGCATCCGAACTCCCAATGAGCTTTCCTTTATAATTTTAAAGAATCCTTTAAAGTCCGTAACATGAAAAGCACTGCAGGAAATCGACAGTATCTCCTTTGAACCTGAAGGTCTTTATAATTTTGCAACATTTGGTTCGAATCATTTCGTTGGTTTTTCAATTTCCATTTTCTTAGTTATTGTGAGTATTGGTCTCCTAGCTTTAAATACTACTTTGCATCAGGTTTTGCAAGTCTCTCCCTGCTTTCCTTGCCTCTCTCTATATCCTACTTCTCATTTCTCACATTACAATAATATTCCAGTCCGTGGATTACCACAATTCATTTATCCTGTTACAGTTCAGTCGTGTCCAACTCTTCATGGCCTCATTTGGGGTTTTCTTGACAGAGACTGGAGGCGTTTGCCATCCTTCTCCAGCTCATTTTACAGATGAGGAAACTGAGGCAAACAGGGTTAGGTGACTTGCCCGGGGGTGCCACCTAGTGCCCTATTTGTTTATCTAATGCTCCCATAAATGAGTATCTACTTTGTTTCCAGTTCTTTGTGATAACTGTAAACACTTTGACATACATGGAGCCTTTCTGTCCGTGACCTACTAGGAGTGTGTGCTTTGTAGAATCTAGGGTTCAAAGGATATAGACACTTTAGACCAGGGGTGAGGAACTCATGGCCTGGAGGCCACATATGGCCCTCTAGGTCCTCAAGTGCCACTCTCTGACTCCAAATCAATTTGTTCTGTGGAGTTTGGATTCAGTCAAAGGGCTGCACTTGAAGACCTAGAGGGCCACATGTGGCCTCCAGGCTACAAGTTCCCCACTCCAGCTTTTAGTTTCTTTATTTAAAACATTCCAAATTTCTTTCCAGAATGGTTGTACCACTTCATAGGTCAGCCATTGATACATTAGTGTACTGTCTTTCAACAATCTCTCCAAAATTGAGTATTTCTGAGTTTTATAATCTTTGCCAGGTTGCTACATATACAACCTCAAGGTTGGGTTTGATTTGCATTAGAGCAGTGGTGACAAAATCAAATAGAAAGGAGAGCCAATAACCTTACATAAAAATCCCTTCAAGCTCATATATTGACTTAGTTTTTAAAATGCAACATTGTCTGTTTTATTGGCCTTTGGTTGGAATACATCTTTTTTGATATCTGAAAATTCATAGCTTAGATGATAGTTTAGATTTACAGTTTTTATATTTCATTATTGAGTTTTTTAAACAACAAAATATATGGAGCAGCTAGGTGGCGCAGTGAGTAAGAGTGCCGGCCCAAGAGTCAGGAGGACCCAGGATCAGTTCCAGCCTCTGTTACTTAGCACCCACACATAAATAACTAGCCATGTAACCTTCAGCAAGTTACTTAAGCCCAATTGCTTTAAAAAAAAATTACAATCTATAAAAATGTTATCTAGAAGAAAAGAAATTATTCAACAAAAATGACAACCCTGCACTGTTTCGGCACACTGACTCTACCAGTAGGCTTGTACCCGCAAAAAGTCAATAACAAACAGTTCAGCCACACACAAAAATAATTGTAACTGCTCTTGCCAATAAATGAGGAATAGCTGAGGGTCCACTAAGAAATAATGAATGGTGGCAGAGCCAAGATGGCGGAGTAGAAACAGCACATCCAAGGCACTCTCCCCGCAGATTACCTCCAAACTATGTAAAAGGAGACTCTGAACAACTTCTGAAGCCCCAGCACCCACAGAACGACACACAGAAGCTAACCTCCCGCTGAAGACAGCCCAGCAGCCCTGCAAGAAGGACCAGTGCAGCGCTCTGGGAGCTGGCAGCACAGCGCGCAGTGTGCAGGGAGTCGAGCACAGGGCCACCTGAGTTGCGGTTTTAGCCCCATGGCAGCTGGGCCAGCAGCCGGCTGGAGGGACCTCAGAACACCAGCAGCTGTGGCAATTCCAGAATTATCAACATAGACATGCCTAGGACAAAGTAAGAGGTTAGTGCCCTATGGACTTTGGGACCAGTATTTGGGAAATGCATCGGCTTCCTCCCCCGGGGGCTAGAAGCCCCTGAGGAGACATGTCATTTTGTAGTTTCCAGAGGCAGCTACAGCTCCTGGCCTGCGAACTGTAGGGAGATCCAGCAATCAGTCTTGGGGGGTAATCACGCTTGCTTTAACCTCCCTGGATCTGGATTGTAATCTGGGGTGGAGGTCATAGGTGGGTTTCCAGCATCCAGAAATGGAAGTTGGCCCCCCACACATTCGGGACAAAAGTTCACCTGTCTGGCGGCCCAGCCATACTGTGGCAACAAGCCCAAAAGTCAAGTACTTAAATGGCAACATGCCAAGGCAAAAGGAAACAAATTAAACAGAAAAATGCCACCTTAGACTCCTATTTTGGGGGCAAAGAGGATCAAAGCATAGAACAGGGGGAGGACTGTGAGGTCAGAAATCCTGCTCCAAAAGCCCCAAAGGAAAATATGAGGGGGTTACAGGCCACAGAGGACCTTAAGAAGTATTTTAAAAATCAAATAAGAGAAGTGGAGGAAAAATTGGGAAGAGAAATGAGAAGGATGCAGGAAAAGTATGAAATGAGGGTCAACAGCCTGACTGAGGAAAACAACACCTTAAAAAATAGACTAACTCAAATGGCAAAGGAGGCCCAAAGGGCAATGAGGAGAAGAATGCCTTAAAAAGTCGAATTTGCCAGATGGAAAAAGAATCTCAAAAGTTCACTGAGGAGATTCATTCCTTCAGAGTTAGACTGGAGCAAATGGAAGCTAATGACTTTATGAGAAATCAAGATGCTGTTAAGCAGATCCAAACAAATGAAAGATTAGAAGGCAATGTGAAATATCTCATGGGAAGAACCACTGACCTGGAAAATAGATCCAGGAGAGACAATTTAAAAATTATTGGACTACCTGAAAGCCATGATCAAAGAAAGAACCTAGAAATCACCCTTCAAGAAATTCTCAAGGAAAATTGCCCTGATGTTTTAGATCCAGAGGGCAAAATAGAGGTTGAAAGAATCCACCGATCACCTCCTGAAAAAGATCCCAAAAAGAAAACTCCCAGGAATATTATAGCCAGGTTCCAGAATCCCCAGATCAAGGAGAAAATACTACAAGCAGCCAGGAAGAAACAATTTCAATATTGTGGAAACACAATCAGAATAGCCCAGGACCTGGCAGCTTCTACACTGAGGGATCGAAGGGCATGGAATATGATATTCCAGAGGGCAAAAGAACTGGGAATGAACCCAAGGGTCACCTACCCAGCAAAACTGAGTATTTTGTTTCAGGGGAAAATATGGTCATTCAGTGGAATAGAGGACTTTCAAGCATTCTTGAGGAAAAAAACAGAGTTGAATAGAAAATTTGACATCCAGACTCAAGAAGCAAGAGATGCCTGAGAAGGTAATCAGGGAAAAGAAATCAAAAGGAACTTATCAAAGTTGAGCTATTTACATTCATATATGAAAAAACAATAATTGTGATTGATGAAACCTTTCTCAGTATGAAAATAATGGAAGAAGGGTGTATGGTCATATGAATATATATGTGAATGTGTGTACCTATGTTTACAGTTATATATGGATAGAGGGCATAGGTTGAATTTGTTGGGAAGGGAGGATACTCAAGGGGTGAAATTATGAGGTGAGAGAGGAAAGTGGCAAGAGGAGATGGGGAGAGACAGGGTAGGGTAAACTATCTCATGTAGAAGAAGCAAGGGGAAGTGGCTGCATGGGAGCGGAAGAATAGGAAGGTAAAAAGGCAAAACCACATTGAATTTAGTTCAGGGAGAGAATGACATACATACTAAATGGGATATCTCAACCTGCAGCAGAATAGGGGGAAGGGGGATGAGAGGGGGGATGATGGATGGGAGGGCATTCTTGGGGGGAGGGGAGGTTGGAAGTACCCACTATAGAAGAGGGACAGGATCAAGTAGGGAATGGACCAGGTGGGGGGTGGGATGGGTGGGAGGGAATTATAAGCAGCCTTGTACAATATATCTACTATGGTAAAGTTTTGCATAGCTAGACATGTACAACATATACTGAATTACTTATCTTCCCAGAGGGAATGAGTGACAAGGGAGGAAGAGAATGGTTCTGAAATTCAAGGTCTTAAAATTAAATGTTTCAAATATATATAAATACTATTATTAATACTCTTTTGCTTGTAATGGGGAGATAAGATGTGCAGGCATTGGGGCACAGAGATTCACCTTCCTCTAATGGAAAAGTCGAAGGGGGTATGGGAGAAGATATGAGAGAGAGCAGATTGGAGGAAGTGATATCTTGTGGGACTGCTATTCTGGGAGGGCGGGTAGGGGAAAAACGAGGGAAAAAATTGTAACTCAAAATCTGATGGAAATGAATGATGTAAAACAGAAGTTAATAAAGCATTTGTTTAAAATCTCAAAAAAAAATTATACTATGTATTGAAAATTCTTGTTTTATTCCATAATCAAAAATAAAATTAACAAAAGAGCAAAAAAAAAAAAAAGAAAGAATGAACGTGAAGAATTCAAACAAAAACTCATTTACATAACTATGTAAATCATCTAAACTATGAATTTTCAGATATCTAATAAGATCTATGTTCCAACTAAAGGCCTTTCCATAGTAATTAAAGTCATAAAATTTCATTCACAGTATGACTTCTCTTATGTCCAGTAAGGCATAAGAGAAGTCCTTCCCTCATTCATTGAATTTTTAAGGCTACTCTCAAGTAATGTGCAGGTAATGTTCAGCTAGGAAGGACTCAGTCTGAAAACCTTTCCATATTGATTATATTCATAAGATTTCTCTCTAGTATGAATCCTTACTCCATGCAAAGACCTTGTCTTGTTCATTACATTTATACATCTTTTCTTCAGTATGCATATTGTGATACCTAAGAAGGTTATTCCTGAGGATGAAGGCCTTCCCCCACTCATTACATTTATAGGGCTTCTCTCCAGTATAAATTCTATGATGTACAATAAGAGATGAGCTCTGACCAAAAGCTTCTCATATTTTTGATGAACACCAGATTCAGAGCATTTCTGAAAACCTTTCTACATTGATTACATTCATAAGTTTCATCTCCAGTATGAATCCTCTGACATTTAATAAGAATGCTATTCAGTATAAAGGCCTTTTAACATTCATTACATTCATAGGGCTTCTCTCCATTTAAATATTCTGATGTCTACAAATGCCTGTACTCTGGCTAAAGGCCTTTCATCCTTCATTACTTTATTTATTTATTTTTTGCTTTTTTTTTTGGAGGGGGAAGGGCAGGACAATTGGGATTAAGTGACTTGTCCAAGGTCACACAACTAATAAGTGTTAAGTGTCTAAGGCCCGATTTGAACTCAGATCCTCCTGACTCCAGAGCTGGTGCTCTATACACTGCACCACCTAGCTGCCCCTCTTCATTATTTTAATAAGGCTTTTTTGTGCTATGAATCTGATGATGCCTAATTATATCTACCTTCTGGATAAAGAGCTTCCCACATGGATTACAGACATATAATTTCTCTCTATTGAACTCTTTAGTGGTGAGTGATAAGTGATAGATAAAGGAGGTATCAGATGCATGACATTTATCAGAATTCCCATGGATCTGAATTCTCTAATGGTATGTAAGCTTGAGTTCTGGCTGAGAGACTTCCCACATTTATTATATTGATAAAGCATTTCTCCAGTAGGACTATTTTGATTTCTAAGAAGGTCTAGGCTCACATTGAAGGCTTTCCTACACTGATTATATTCACAAGCTTTCTTTCCAATATGATTCCCATGCTATCATATAGGCTCTAATTGTTCATTAAAGTAATTTCCATATTCACTATATTTTATTTAAAGCAATTGGGGTTAAGTAACTTGTCCAAGGTTACATGGCTAGTTATTTTTATGTGGGTGTTAAGTATCTGAGCCCAGAACCGATCATATTCACTATATTTAGAAGATCCATTTACTAAAGTCATTTTCTTACATTGAATTAGGTCTGAATATTATCTGAAACTCCTTTCTCTTTCACCCTATTTGTGGTTTTCCAATAGGAACTCTTAAAAAGGATTTGACCCCTGGCTAAACCTTCCCTGAAATACATTATATTTGTCATTTCTCCCTTTATTTGGTGTTTTTCTGGAAATAATTTTTAATTGTCTGGACTGACTCTCCCATTTTCCTTGCTTCTTCTCTAACTTGATATCACAATCCCCAGTTTCTCTTAAATTGAAATCACTGGAAATGCTCCTCTTTGGCCTAGTCTCCTCATCTATGTAGAATTCTCTTGGATCTTCTCACTCCAGAATCCATAGTGATTCCTCTTGGTCCAGTTGGGAGATCAAATCTTCATAGAGGACAGGAAATCCCAGGTAGAACAGAAATATATTATGGTACATTTCTTCTGAGAAGGGTCTAGGAGGCATCATAACTCTTGATAATGTCCATACCTATACCCTTGAATATTATGGATTCCTTGGATATTCCTTGGATATATGGATCTCCAAGGTGCCATTCCTTTTGACTCTATGGTACCTTCTTGGGTCAGACCAGAATCTTCTTCAGGCTGAGTAGCTAGACTTCTGACTGCTGGATCTGAGAGGAACAGAAGTTAGGGTAGGTTGGGAATGCATGTACAATGCCAGCTTGCATTTCTTGTATTTTCATTTGCGGCTTTTGGTGCAGGAGTTCTGACCTCACAGTCCTCCTCCATGCTTTGATCCTCTTTGCCCCTAAAATAGGAGTCCAATGTTGAATTTTTCTGTTTATTTTGTTTCTTTTGCCTAGGCATGTTGCCACTTAATTACTTGATATTTAGGCTTGTTGCCACAGTAGGACTCTGCCACCAGACAGGAGAGCTTCCATCCCAAACATGGGGTCTTCACAACTTCCACAGGTTGGGTGACCTCTGTAAAGCCTCCATCCACTCTGGCAAATTGGATACCTACCCCAAACCTCCCCCCCCAGACCACAATCCAGATCCAGGCAGTTTAAAGCAAGAGCAAATAACCCCCAGACTGATTGCTGGATCTCCCTACAATCCGCAGACCAGGAGCTAGAGCCACCACTGACACTGCAAAATGGCTTCTGTGCCGCCTTTCTTCAGCAGCTTTTCGCCCCCAGGGGAGGAAGCCGACACATTCCCCAAATACTGGTCCCAAAGTCCATAGGGCACTAACCTCTCACTTGTCCTAGGCATATCTGTGTTGATAATTCTGGAATCACCACAGCTGCTGGTGTTCTGGGGCCCCCCCAGCTGGCTGCACATTCATCATTTCTTACAACACAGCAATATTCCTTTACATTCATGTAACATGTTTTGCTTAACTATTCCCTAATCAATTGATATATATTTTGTTTCCATTTATTTGCTATCACAAAAAGTGTTCCTATAAATATTTTGGTATCTATGGGGACTTTCTTCTTATTAATGGCTTCCTTGGGGTATAAACCTAGTAATGGAATCTCTAATGAAATGAATAAACATGTTAGTCACTTTATTTGCATAATTCCAAGTTGCATTCCATATGGTTATAGCTGATTCACAGCACCATCAATAATGCACCAGCATGCCAATCTTCCTGCAACTCCTCCAACATTACCTATTTCTGTCTTTTATCATTTTCACCAATGTGCAAGGTGTGAGGTGAAACTCCAGGGTTGGTTTTATTTGCACTTATTATTAGTGATTTCAAACATTCTTTTGTGTAGTTAACATATTTTGCAATTATTTTGAAAACTTCATATCCTTTATCTATTTATCTATTAGAAAATGGTTATGGGTTATTCAAATATATATTCAAATTTATATATATGTGTGTGTGTGTGTGTGTGTATGTGTGTATAAAATATGTCGTAGAAATTATAATTGTTTATATACTTTAGATTATAAATCCTTATCAGAGAAGTTTGATCTGAAGTTTTTTTCCCTTAGACCTCTTCCCTTCTTATCCTAGGTACATCAATTTTGTCAATGCAAAAGCTTTTCAGTTTCTTGTAATCAAAGTTATTTATTTTATCTTTTGTAATTGCTTCTATCCCTTAATTGGTTAAGTATATATCTCCTACCCATAGCTATGTGAAGCATATGATCTGCTTCCCATCTAATATATTTATATTATGATCTTAAATATTAAAGTCACATATCCATTTAGAAAGTATTGTGGAATATGGTGTTGTAAGGCAGGAGTGGGGAACCTGCAGCCTTGAGGTCACATGTGGCCCTCTAGGTCCTCAAGTGTGACCCATTGACTGAATCCAAACTTGACAGAACAAATCCCCTTAATAAAAGGATTTGTTTTGTAAAACTTGGACTTAGTCAAAAGGCTGTACCCAAGGACCTAGAAGGTCACATGTGGCCTTGAGGTCATAGGTTCCCTATCCCTGGTGTAAAGTATTGGATTGACAAGCCTCATATTTAACATATAGTTAGCTGACTAGAACCAATTACAGAAGGTCTATGCCTGTCCCAGTCTCTTTGTGTATTCCCTTATACAACATCACATTTCTCCTGGAACTACATAATGCCCTCTGTATGGAGATGCCAAATTTGCAAGTTGATAGGCTTTGCACATGTGGTAGACCACCATTTTGAAAAAAAGAAGAGTAATACTCCAGGAATCCCTGAAATTCTCTAGAGGAAAAAAAAACACAAATTGCATTCTATTCCCTTTACTGTATAAAATGAATCAAATAAATCAAAAAACATTTATTAAGTGCCTACTATGTGCTAAGAACTGAGGAGATACAAATGGGAGAAAGAGTGCAGCTGGATAGAGAAAAAAAAGATTAAATGAAAGAGGGAGTAGTTCTCAACCAAGTAGTTCCACCCACTACTGGATGGCCTCCATATTGTAGTTGCTGTGTTGTGACATGTTTTGCTCTTCTGTTACATTTTTGGAAATGCTGTGAGCTATTTAAACTACATATAAACTATACATATACTGCAGTAGTGACCATCCAATGAAATATACATGGGTCGGCCTGCATCATGATCACTTCCAATAAGACATATTCTGGTTGACATACTTCCTCAGTACAGTGCTAAACCTGGGCTTGAGCCACTTGTGTCAAGATGTGGCAGGTTGAGGCTTCTGGTTGCTCCCTGTGCGACAAGGAACTGAATCAAAGAGGCTGCCCGGTGTGGAGGCTCTCAGCACAGTAGCTAAAGGCTTCCAGCTTAACTAATTCTTCTGGCTTTGTAACCCACCTCCTTCACAATCTCTTGGTCAGTGACTCATCAATTTCCCATTCACTCAGCTTTAGAGAGAAACAATTTCCAGTCCTGCTCTTATATTCCTCTTTTGAACCTGTGACTTGGGACTGTGACACTCCCCCTTGGCAGAGGGAGAAAAGAAGATGGTTTTTTTTCCCTCCCACCCCCACCATAAATTTGTCAAAATGCAGCTCTCAGTGAAAGGTAACTAGAAATCTCTAGTTTCCTCAGTTCCTCTCCAAGGGATATTTTGATTTCTGCCTAGAGGGGAGAAAAAGATTGAAAATACAAGGTTAACTATACTGCTTTCCTCAGAGTAGCAGCACTGAGTTGTAACTATATATATATATATATATATATATATATATATATACACATACATATATATGTATATATGTATATATGTGTATATATGTATATATACGTATATATACGTATATATGTATATATACATATATGTATATATATGTATATATACATATATACGTATATATACGTATATATCTGTGCCCACCCCAAAAATATTACTTGTCTATGGGAAATGAGTTTTGAGGTTTGTGTTATTCTTCCTAGTCACTATCCCTTAATAGAAGAGTATCATAAGCTAGATCTGAAAGCTCATCTCCCTTCCCACCAAATGCTAGTTACACAAAGACTATCATAATTTTTGAATAACAAAGAAATATATTAATCTAAGCCAATAGCAAACAGACATCAGAAAAATTATATAAATGTGAATATATAAGAAAAAAATTGTTGTTGTTTAGTGATTTCAATTGTGTTTAATTCTTCATGACTCCATTTGGGGTTTTATTGGTAAGGATACTGGAATGATTTTCCATTTCCTTTTCTAGATGAAGAAACTGAGGCTAAGGGTTAAGGGTCTTGCCCAGGGTTACATAACTAGTAAGTGCCTAAGGTTAAATGTGAATTCAGGAAAATTAGTCTTTCTGACTCTAGACTCAGCACTCTATCCACTGTACCACCTAGCTGACCAACTAGAAATATACACAAGAGTAAATGAGCTCCCCCACTGAGATTGAGATATTTCACCTCAACTGAGAAAAAGACAGTCCTGGATATCACCCAAGAGATAATTGCCCAAAGTCCCTCGTGCAACAAACTGGAAAAAGAGATATGTTCCAGGTACCATCTCCTCTACATCTTAGTTTCATTCCAGTGTCTTTCTGTCCAGGAGCCTTTCCTTAAAGATAATAATAATAATGATATGATTTGCAAAACACTGTATGAATGTTATCTCATTTGATCCTAACAACAGTCTTGTAAGGTAGTACTGTTATTATCACCAGTCACACTCATTTAACAGATGAGGAAACTCAGGAAACAGATGAGGCAGAGAGAGGTTAAGTTACTTGCTCAGCATCACACTAGTATCTGAGGCAGGATTTAAACTCAAGTTTTTCCGACTCCAAATCCCAATTCTATCCACTACTCCAGTCATCTGTCTAAAACATGGACCTGCGTGCGTTCTTTCTCAAAGCCAGAAGCCAGAAAAAGTATCTCTCCTCTCACATGAGATTGTCAATTCCACCTCTCATGTAGAGACCAAGCACCAATAATCATTCTTTCCTCCAGTGAGGAGAGACTATGCAGACTATCCAAGCTTAAACCTATTTTAATTATTTGTCAATGCATATTTAATAGACTTTTGTGTTTTTAAAGCATTTCTTATACCTAATCTACTTTATTCATCGAGAATCTTTCTAAAAAGAGCTGTTTAACCTCTTCTGATAAGGTCCTAGAGTTAAGCCAAATCTGTGCTTTAAGAAAATTTCCCTGACCTTGGGCAAGTTACTTAACCCCAATTGCCCTAAAAGGGGCAGCTAGGTGGCGCAGTGAGTAAGAGTGCCGGCCTCGGAGTTGGGATGACCCGAGATCGAATCCGGCCTCAGAAAATGAGCACCCACACACAAATAATGACTAGCTGTGTAACCTTGAGCAAGTTACTTAACCCCAATTGCTAAAAAAAAAAAAAAAAAGAAAGAAAGAAAATTTCCCCAGGTTTCCAGGATATCAAGATAATGAGCCACAGACAAGGAGGAAAAGTCTGACTTCTCTCTTCAGAGGTCAAGCTCCCCCAGGACTGAATCCGGTCTACATGACCCCAGATCTAGAGCCCTTTATGAGAAAGGTCACCCCTTCTCATACCTTATGGCTCTCTTAAACAAAAAGAAAATAGCATTGAAGTGAATTCAGTGAAAAAAATGTTTTTAATGTAAGAACATTCACTTAAATGAAGTACAGTTTACCACTGTTTTTCATTTAATTTCACAACAGGATTCCCTCCTTCTCAGTGTCTTTGCAGACATCTCAGTGAGGTGCCAAATCTAACATAAGCAGAATTGTGTGTCAGTCATAACTGATGACTTTGCAGAATGGCATTCAATCTTGGCTCTGTAGAGTATCCTTTCAGGTATGTACATCATCCCAGGAATATCCTGGGACTCAGTGGGGGAGGGAGGAGATAGAGAGGGTTTTTTTTTTTTTTCCAAAAAAATACATCACTCTCCTATCCCAGCTTCAGCCCTACCAGGAATCTCTGAGCAGAACTCAGCAAACAGAAAAGCAATTACTTAGTGACCAGAGCACTCTGAGGGCTACCACAAAGATCTCTCCAATTCTGGTCCAGTCATATAGTATTTTCTGTGACTCCCCTTCAGTACCACATGAGCAGTAACCATGTTTCAGGCTGGGTGTACTCTGGGTAATGTCCTAGTGGTCTGACAGTGATGTATGAGGGCTCCCTTTGCTTTAAGAGTCACCCCTCAGTCAAAATGGCAGAGTAGAAACAGGACTTCCACACAGCTCCAGCTTCCACCTTCCCCAATCCATGTAAAAGGGGATGCTGAACAAACCTTGGAGCTACAGAACCCACAAAATGACACAGAAAAGCTAACCTCCTACTGAGGACAGCCCAGCAGCCTGGCAGGGAGTGGCCAGCTCAGCACTCTGGGAGCTGACCCCAGCCCCACATGAGCCAGAGGTTTTGGCCCCAGGGCAGCCACAGCCAGCCACCAGCTGGAGGGACTCCAGAGCACCAAAAGCTGTGGTGTTTCCTGAATTATCAACACATAGATGCAAAGGACAAAGAAAGAGGTCAGTGCACTGTGGACTTTGGGACCAATAGTTGGGAGAGCTTCGGCTTTTGCCACCAGGGTGAGAAGTGGCTGAGATGCTAAGGCGCAGTCTGGACCACATTGCAGCTTCAGTTCCTGGCCTGCAGACTGTAGAGGGACCAAGCAACCAGTCTGAAGGGTACTTGCTCTTGCTTTAATGAGCTTGGATCTGGATTGCAGTCTATGGTGGAGGTCTTGGGGTATTTGACCAGATTGCCAGAGTGTGTGGAGGCTTCAGAGAGGGCACCCAACTAATACCTTCAGCAGCTGAGAAAACCGCAGCGCTTGGGACAGAAGCTCCCCTGTGTGGTGGCAGAGTCCTACTGTGGCAAAAAGCCCAAAAGTCAAATCATTGAGTTGCAACATGACCAGGCAAAGGAAGCAAAGCAAACAGAAGAATCCAACATTAAACTCCTATTTTGGGGACAAAAAGGGAACAAGAGGAAGACAGTGAAATCAGAATTCCTGCGCAAAAAGCTTCAACGTAAAATACAAGCTGATTACAGGCCATAGAGGACCTTAAGACGCAGATAAGAGAAGTGGAGGAAAACTTGGGAAGAGAAATGAAAACTATGCAAGAAAATTATGAAATGAGAGTCTACAGCCTGAGGAAAATAACACCTTAAAAATTAGACTAACTCAAATGGAAAAAGAGGCTGAAAAAGGCAATGAGGAGAAGAATGCCTTAAAAAGCCGAATTTACCAGATGAAAAAAAAAAACTCAAAAGCTCACTGAGGAGAATCTTTCCTTCAGATTTAGAATGGAGCAAAGGGAAGCTACTGACTTTATGAGAAATCAAGATACTATTAAACAGATCCCAACAAATGAAAGAATAGAAGGCAATGTGAAATATCTCATGGGAAAAACCACTGACCTAGAAAATAGATCCAGGAGAGATCATTTAAAAATTACTGGACTTGGGGTGGCTAGGTGGCGCAGTGAGTAGAGTGCCAGCCCTGGAGTCAGAAGGACCTGAGTTCGGATCCGGCCTCAGACACTTAATACACACAAACAAAAACCTAGCCATGTGACCTTGGGAAAGTTACTTAACCCAATTGCCCTCCAAAAAGCAAAAAAAAAAAATTATTAGACTACCTGAAAACCATGACCAAAGAAAGAACCTAGAAATCATCCTCTAAGAAATTCTCAAAGAAAACTGCCCTGATATTTTAGAACCAGAAGGCAAAATAGAGGTTGAAAGAATTCACTGATCACCTCCTGAAAAAGATCCCAAAAAGAAAACTCCTAGGAATATTATAGCCAGGTTCCAAAATTCCCAGATCAAGGAGGGAATATTACAAGTAGCCAGGAAGAAACAATTTCAATATTATGGAAACACTATCAGGATAACACAGGATCTGGCAGCTTCTACACCGAGGAATCAAAGGGCCTGGAATATGATATTCCAGAGGTCAAAGGAGCTGGGATTAAAACCAAGAATAACCTACCCAGCAAAACTTAGTATCATGTTTCAGGGTAAAATATGGTCATTCAGTGGAAGAGAGGAGTTTCAAGCATTCTTGAAGAAAAAAACAGAGTTGAATAGAAAATTTTACATTCAGATACAAGAAGCAAGAGAAGCATGAGAAGGGAAACAGGGAAAAGAAATCATAAGGAACTTATCAAAGTTGAACTATTTACATTCCTACATGTAAAAACGATAATTGTAACTGATGAAACTTTTCTCAGTATGAAAATAGTTGAAGGGAATAGAAATATATATTTCTATTCCCTTCAACTATTTATATATATAGTCTTTATCAGAGGTTATATAGGCATATGAATACATATGTGAATGTGTATATATATGTTTACAGGTATACATAGATAGAGGGCACAGGACCAATTTAATAGGAAGGGATGAAACTTAAAAGGTGAAATTAAGAGGTGAGAAATATATCTCATATAGAAGAGGCAAAGGAAAATGGTTACAATGGAGGGGAAGAACAGGAAGGCATAAGGGAATGGGTCAACCTTATAATCATTGAATTTGGCTTAGGGATGGAAAGACATACACACTAAATAGGGTATCTCACCCTACAGGAGACAGGGGGGAAGGGGATGAGAGGGGGGAAGATGGAAGGGAGGGCAGGCTGGGGGGGGGGAGGGGAGTTGGAGGCACATACTTTTGAAAAGGGACAGGACCAAAGTAGAGAATAGAACAAGTGGGAGGTGGTATAGGAGGGAGGGAAATATAATCAGTCTTCTACAATATATTTACTATGGTAATGTTTTGCATTAGCTACACATGTACAACCTATATTGAATTGCTTATCTTCCCAGTAAGGATGGGTGACAAGAGAGGAAGGGAATGAATCTGGAATTCAAAGTTTTAAAACCAAATGTTTTAAAATACATATAAACTAGTATTAATACTATTTTACATGTAATTGGGAAATAAGAGGAGGGGATATCCTGGGGGACTGGTGTGGAGAAAATTTTTAACACAAAATCTGGCAGAAATGAATGAAATAAACCATAAGTTAATAAAGCATTTGAAAAAAATAAGTCACCCCTCTTCCTTTTCATGCTCAGCTGCTCCCCACACAATTTTCTACTACCTTTCCAAGTACAATTTGTTGATCTCTTCAAGCTTTAACATCCTTTCAGCAACCAGCTGACTCTAGCTTTGCTTGTAGGTAACAAGGCATTTTAAATAGCATCCATTTTAGATCCCCTTCAGGCTTCAGCTCTACGTGTTTTATTTACCTTCACTTATTTACCAGCCTCAACTCCGCATACTACATGTGGCTAAATCCTCCTCAACCAACTGCTTTGCCTCTGATTGGGGCAAGCATTCATGGAAGAGGCAGAGCACAGTGAGTGGAACCCATTCCAGATCTCTCCCTGCCTTCATCTCTGCTCATTTTCTCAATGGCCTCCAGCCCTTGCTACCCATATCCTGGTGGGTGGATGGGTGATAGCTTCTTCTAGTTCTTGTTGGGGGATCCACATCTGTCGCTCTGAGATGCACAAGGTCTCTACTTGAAAGCAGACAGGCCCTAATGTTAAATAACTATTTGATATCATTTTTTTTAACTTATGGGAAGAATCTTTTTCCTCCTCTCTTTTTTTTACACTGAATGATGGTACAACCTGAGTCTGGAGACTACATGATCCTGTCATGACTATACCTGAGTTTAAATCATGGGTGTATGAGTTCAACAAGAACCATTTTTGCTGTGCAAGTGGATATCCCAATTGAAATCCTGTGAAATGTCAGCCTATACAGGGGAGTAGTTTGGTTCACAGCCCTCCCACTCTTCTTTCTCAGTCACATACCTCATTTGATAATTAAGGGATTAGACCATCTAGATCAGAGGTTCTTAACCTGAGCTCCATGAACATGCTTTTAACATTATTTTGGTAACTATTTGAATATTCAAATATGTATTTGAATATATTTGATTTCCTTTATAACACAATGTTTTTTATGTCATGCAGTATTCTGAGAAGGGTCCATCAACTTTACAAGACTACCAAAGGAGTCCATGATAGAAGAAATATTAAGCACCCCTGATCTAGAGAAAGAAGGGGATTCCCTGAGAAGTATTGCTTTTTGGAAAATTGCCCAAATAGCTCCTAAACAGAACCAGTATTCAAACACAAGTCTCCCAGTTCCATGTTTACTGTTCTTTCCACAGCTGTTGCAGTAGGAAAATATGACCCACTTCTTGACAATCTGTTTTATGTGGTTTCTAAGAATGCATTGCAGCAAAAAAAAATAATAATAAAAAGGCATTGCCTATATAAATTTCATTTCCCAGTTGTTTATGAAAGCGATAATGTATCTTATTTTATAGAAAGTTAAGTATTAGATGTTGTATTCATTAATCTTTTAATTTAGGTTTAATTATACAAGTAATTTTTTTGTTATTTCATTCTTATGGCTTTAGCTATTACACCCATGTCGAAGATTCCTAAATTTATATCTCTAGAACTGTTTTATTACCAGAACTGTAAGCCGGTTATCTCCCCTCAGTCAGAAGAACTACATTCAAATCCCATCTCTGCTACCTATGTGAAGTTGAACAAATCATTTAAATTTCTGGGCCTCAGTTTCTCATTTATAAGTTAGGGGATAGACTAGATGACCTCTAAGACTCCTTTCCATTCTATATGATTTGATTTGAATGTCTCCATCAACATGTCTATAGTATAACTCAAACAAATATTAATTACAATTTACTTTTTATTATTATTACATATTACTATGTGACAGGCACTTTGCTAAGCACAGCTGAGACAAGAGAAAAGTAAAATAGTCCCTACCTCTGAAGTAGTTTATATTGTATATAGTTTCTATTTTAGTTTATAATTAGTTTCTACTTTAAGGGGGAAAGGAGAGATGTAATATCTATATGTAAGTATAAACAAAATATATCTCCTAAAAGTCTTCTACTACCAGTATAGGAAGTAGAATGTGAGAAGGCAGTGGATTGATAAACAGAACTATTTACCCCCTCGTAGCTGTTCTCTATCCTCATGTGGGCTCCTCCCACATTCTTAACTTTTCCCTTCAGACTTTAGTTTCTCTCTAGTGAGGACCCTCAAGATCTTCACATAAGGGTGGGAAGAAAAGGTTTCTAAAATCTTCTTTAGAAGTAATGTACCTGAAGGAACTTGCCTCAGAAGAGTTAACATTAGCCCTTCTCCCAACAAGGACTGCTATAAATTTAGTTCAGTTGTGCCTGGTGGCTTTTGATTTTTTTTTTATTTGAAAGTTATATAATATTCCTGCACAGATGTGGCCACCTGCCTCACTCTATTGCCTGACTTGCTCATCCAAACCCCCCCTCACCCCAGCAGACCAGGGATTCCCAGAGAAGGGTCACTCCACAAGGCTAATACTCCAATTGAGGATCCAAGGGGTAATCCTGTTTGGAGAGGAGTTGGATACATTCCTAACATTCTTCCTAACTACCCTTAAGATTTTAATTTCTCCCTAGTTAAAACTCTGTAGTTCCTGAGCCTGCAACAAGGTTGTTTCCCATTTACACAAAAAGTCAATAACCAATAACCATGGCACTAATTAACTTTAAAACAAAACATCTATTTAAAGATAAAGTAAAAGCAAGAATAACTGCATCATAATTTTTCAACATAAGGCAAATGCAGTAATAATAAAAACATCATAGTCCACACTTAAATCTGAGTTGCACTTTCCCAATGATAAGGTGCAGGCTCTGGGAACCCTCTTGAGCTCTCATTGAATCTTTGAGGTACAGGCTCTGGGAAGCCCCCCTTAAACTCTAATTAAATAATCCCATTTGATGAGGCATTTGCATGAGACCATAAACCTTACACTGTGGCTGGGCCCAGACCTCTGTTACTAGCCTAGCCTTCCATCGTCCATCTACTTCACTTGAGCCTATCAAAGTATAAATCCACCCTTGAACTGGCCTAGCCCATCATTGTCTGTAGTCTTCAGGTAGGCTCCAGCAACTTCCCACCCTTAATCACTCATTGACCCCATCTGACTTCTCCTGAAGACCCTCCCCAAAATCCTCCTCTAGACCACCCCTAGATTCCTCCCACAACCTTCTTTATGTGAGACCCCAGTTCAAACCACGTGGTGTGAGAGAGCCATAGAATGACCTAACACAGACTTACTCTGTGTCTAATACAAGTGAAATTTTAATAAACTTTGCTTTTCTTTGACTGGGAGAAGACTTGAGTGGAATTCAGCAAGACCTGGCATGTTGGTATTTTGGGGTCTTGAGCACCCTTAACCTCTTCACCACCATTACAAGTGGAGGAGTCTATGGGGAAGCATGAGCACACACTCATAGAAATCATGTAGGGAGACATATGAATGGGGAAACTTGCATGCTACAACTCAGTACTAAATGTCTTGATGTCTTCAGTCCCTTCATGAATAATCTACACTATATGAAGGCCCTTCTCTGAGAGTTGCTCCCCTTCTTGTGGGGCAAATTCATTAGTTTTCTATTCTCAAACTTTTGAAACAGTGACAAGTGCATTTAGCTCAGAATCATCCTTAAACAATAAGTATGATATTAATATAGTGATAAGTAGTTCCCTTAAGCCAAAAATCTGCAAAGATCTTCATATTGGTTCTTTGGGTTATTCCAATGAGACCAACTTGCTTTTCATTCACCAGGATTCTCTGATTTGTCCAATGACTTCTCAGCAGTTTTATACAGCAAGAGTTCACAGCAAAACTCAAGTTGGAATTCTGGGAAATGCAGAAAAGCTTAGCCAGCTCTTCACTCAACATGGTTCTGCATTGTCCAATTAGATCTTATTTTTATAGCAAAGCAATTGAAAAAAGATCTACCATTTCCCTTTTAATTGTCTATCTCAAACCAGAGAGAGCAATAGGCAACTGGGCACTTTGGGGAGGTTCTTTCTCTCTCAAACTGTAAATGGCAGTTGAGTACAATGGCAGCTTTCTTTGATGAGATTCCAGATTTTCTCTAGCCAATCAGTAGGCTCTCAGCACAGCAGCTGAAGTCTTCCAGGTTACTAATTCCTTTACTGATGTTGTAACACACCTCCTTCACAGCCTCTTGATCAGTGACTCATCTGTCACTTATGAAACAAAACAAATCAACATTTACCATTGCAAACAATTATGTGATTTACCAATTTGCAAGTGTGAAGCTTTCCAACTCTAAAAACAGTTGTGTGCAAATGAGATGAGGAGCCACTATGAAAAACCAGTCATTTCTTATCTCTCAAAAGATTACCTCATTCCATTCATCTCAGGGACACTTCTTTACCCAATCTCACTAACAGTCTATGTCTCTTCTTCACATATTAGAAACAAAACTGTTTCTTCACATATTGGTTTTATCATTTTTTTTGTGCACCAAATTTTTCCCACCCCTTTCAGCAACCAGATTGTTCAGATACAAAACAAACAATAACTTGTGTTCTTCACAAATTGATTTTCTCCATTTTAAAAATATTTGTTTACTTTGGGGATGGAGCCAAGATGGCACAGTAATGTCAGGGACTTGCTTGAGCTCTCCCCCAAACCCCTCCAAATGAAGAGTTTGCCCACTCGGAGGGTTAGGGATGCTCTGAAGACCCCAAAATACCAACATGCAGGATCCTGCCAAATGAATTCGACTCCAGTCTTCTCTCAGCCAAAGAAAAGTGAAGTTTATTAAAAGTTCACTTGTATTAGACACAGAGTAAGCCTGTGCTGGGTCATTCTATGGCACTCTCACTCTTTTATGGTGCTCTCACAAACATGAAGACAGGATGGGGTCTTATATACACAAGGTTGCAGGAGGAATCCTGGGGAGGAGATCAGGGAGGGTCTTCAGGAGGAGTTAATGAGGTCTATGAGTGATTAAGGGTGGGAAGTCCTGGAGGCCACAGACAATGGTGGGCTAGGCCAGTCAAGGGTGTACTGATATTTTGATAGGCTCAAGGGTGGGAAGTAGATGAACAATGGAGGGCTAGGCTAGTAACTAGGCTAGAGTTAGTAGTTAGAAGTTAGTAACTAGACTAGAGGTCTGGGCCCAGCCACAACATAAGGCGTGTTGCCTCATGCAAATGCCTCATCAAATGAGATGATTTAATCAGACTTCAATGGGGTTCCCAGAGCCTGTACCTCAAGGACTCAAGGAGAGCTAGAGAGGACTCCCAGAGCCCATACTTCATCACAAATACCTGTAAAAATGACTAAACAAATTCTAGAGCAGCAAAATTCACAAAATGACAGGATGAAACAAGTTTCCAGCCCAAGACAACCTGGAAGCTCTACAGGACAGGTCTGTTGCACCTGTCTGAGATAAGAGCACAGTCCAGCATGTACCTAACCACCATAAATGGGCCCATAGAAAACCCAGAGCAGTCCTCAGGGCACTGAATCACTGGAAGCTGCAGCAATTTCCAGGCTTCTCAGCCCACAAACATCAGATAATTTAGAAAGTCAGCAGGAAAGATCTGTCAGACTTGGGTGAGAGAGGAGTGTGGTCTGGCTGAGGTCTGGAGAGGAGGGCAATGGCTGCAGCAATGGCTGCTTCCAGAGCTCTCAGTCCACAGATGGTGGGGGGATTGAGTGGTTGATCAGAGGGGAATTTGCAGAGATCTCTTTGTGGTGCTTTGATCTGGGTTGCAGTCCTGGGTGGTGGTCCTGGGGCAAGGTGGAGTGATGGTATGGTGGAACTTGTGGTGGCAGTAGAGAGGGAGTCCTCCTCATAGTTCTAAGGCAGAAAAGAGTGCTCATGGTCACTCACAGACCAAAGCACAGATCAGGAGATAAGTAAACACTTTGCCTTTGATCATACAAACTTGGGAAAACTGAAAATTTACAGGTCCCTAGAAATGTCTCTGACAACAGCTGCAGAAAAACCCTAAAGCTTGGGACAGTACTTCCTCCACACTGGAAGCAGAATGCTACCTTAACAAAGAGCAAAAAAAAGTCAAATAATTGGCTGGGGAAATAAAGAAACAGCAAAAAAAAAAAAAAATCAGGCTATAGAATCTTACTTGGTAACAAGAAAGATCAAAACATAGGACCAGGGGGCAAAGTCAAAATGGCGGAGTAGAAACAGCATGGAATATGATATTCTGGAGGGCAAAGGAGCTGGGATTAAAACCAAGAACCACCTACCCAGCAAAACTGAGTATCATGTTTCAAGGCAAAATATGGTCATTCAGTGGAATAGAGGACTTTCAAGCATTCTTGAGGAAAAAACCAGAGTTTAATAGAAAATTTGACATTCAGACACAAGAAGCAAGAGATGCTTGAGAAAGTAAACAGAGAAAATAAATCAAAAGGAACTTATCAAAGTTGAACTATTTACATTCCTACATGTAAAAACAATAACTGTAACTGATGAAACCTTTCTCAGTATGAAAATAGCTGAAGAAGGGTATATTGGCATATGACTACATATGTGAATGTGTGTATATATGTTTACAGGTATACATAGAGGGCACAGGTCGAATTTAAGGGGAAGTGATGATACTTAAGGGGTGAAATTGAGAGGTGAGAGAGGAACATAACAAGAGGAGATGGGAAGAAACAGAATGGGGTAAACTATTTCATGTATAAGAGGCAAGGGAAAGTGGTTGCAGGGGTGGGGAAGAATAGGAAGGCAAAAAGGCAAAACCTTATTCTCATTGAATTTGGGTCAGGGAGAGAATGACATACATACTAAATGGGATATCTCACCCTACAGGAGAGTGGGGGGGAGGGGGATGGGGGGAAGATGATGGAAGGAGGGCAGGCTGGGCGGGAGGGAAGTTGGAAGCACCCACTTTTGAAAAGGGTCAGGATCAAAGTGGGGAGTGGACCAGGTGGGAAGTGGGATAGGAGGGAGGGAAATATAGTCAGTCTTTTACAAAATATCTACTATGGTAATGTTTTGCATAGCTACACATGTACAACATATACTGAATTGCTTATCTCCCAGTAAGGGTGGGTGACAAAGGAGGAAGGGACTGAATCTGTAATTTGAAGTTTTAAAATCAAGTGTTTTAAAAATATATAAATACTATTATTAATACTTTTTTACATATAATTGGGAGATAAGATGTGCAGGCATTGGGGCATGGGGATTCACCTTGCCCTACTGGAAAAGTCGAAGGGGGTATGGCAGAAAAGATGGGAGAGAGCAGATTGGATGAGGGGATATCCTGTGGGACCACTCTTCTGGGGTTGTGGGTAGGAGAAAATGGGGAAAAATTGTAACTCAAAATCTGACAGAAATGAATGATGTAAACCCGAAGTTAATAAACTACTTGGAAAAAAACAAAAAACATAAGACCAGAAAAAGACAACAAAGTCAAAGCTCCTACATCCAAAGCCTCCAAGAAAAATATGAATTGGTCATAGGCCATGGGAGAGCTTGAAAAGGATTTAGAAAATCAAATAAGAGAAGCAAAGAAAATTTGGGAAGAGAAATGAGAGTGGTGCAGGAAAATCATAAAATACTGAAGAAAATAACACCTTAAAAAATAGACTAACTCAAAAGGCAAAAGAGGATCAGGCATACAGTCCAATGAAGACCTCAACTGTGAACCCAGAGGGTAAGGGAGAGTACTCCTTTCAGGACATGGTGGATGTTAAGGTGAAGACACATTAGTGGACACACTAGATTCCCCTTTCTGCTTTTCTCAGTTTTGTGTGTTTGCACGTTGCTAAATTATAATGTCTTCTTCAATCCAAATCTTGCTTTCTCTGTCTACTGCTATGATATCTTTAGCCAACCACTTTTCACACAAACACACATAGTCAACCATTTTTCACACACACATATACCCCATTTCTATTCCAAACTTCAGGGATACACTTCCCACTGTACACCTAAGCCACAGTTATGTGCCCACCTACCCATTAGTGAATAATATTTTTTCAGTTATTTAGATTTGTTTTTATTTCTGCAAAGAGTGTTTTATGATTGGATTCATATAATTCCTGGATCAAACATTTTAGAAATACTCCCAAATATTTTATACCTTCTGTAGTTATTTTGGATATAATTTCTCTTTTTAGCTCTTCTTACTGGGTTTTGTTGATAATATATAGGAATACTGTTGATTTATGTGGATTAATTTTCTATCATGTAACTTTGCTAAAGTAATTGTTTAATTTTTAGTTGACTAGGATTTTCTAAGTAAATACTCATATAATCCACAAAAAAGTAACACGTCTTTCCTCTTCCCTTAAACTTATTCCCTTGATTTTTTCTCATATGTTTTCAATAGCTAGCAATTCTACGGTTATGGTAAATAGTAGTGGCTATAAGGAGCATCTTTCCTTTGCCTCAATCTTTTTGGAAAAGATTGTAAAACATACAATGTTTGCTCTTGATTTTATAGGTATTACTTATTATAATAAAGAAAGATTCACAATTTCCAGAGTCTTTAATAGAAATGGGAAGGATGTTTTTTTTTTTTTCCAAAAGTCTTTTCAGAATCAATTAATATAATCACAAACTTTTTATTATTTATTTTATCAACATTTATAGTTTTCCTCATTCTGAACAATCCTTGCATTTCTGCTATAAATCCAAGATGGTAATAGTGTATAATCTTTCTAATATATTGTTGTGCCTTATTTACTAATATATCTTTAAAATTTTTAATCAATATTCATTTGGGATATTAGTGAATAATTTTTATCTACTTTATCTCTCCCTAGTTTATGTATCAAAATCTTATTTATGTCATAGAAAGAGGTCCTTTTCCTATTATTGCAAACAATTTATGTATTATTAGAATTAATTTTTCTTTGAGTGCTTGGTATTATTTACTTGTAAACCCATCTTATACTGGAAGTTTTTTCTTTTTCATTTAGGAATACATATATATTTTTCAACTTTTTCCCAACATCGAGTTATTTAAGTAACCCACCTTTTCTTTGTTAATCTGTTAATCTTTTGTTAATTTTGTTAAATTTAATTAATATTTTATATTTTTTGTAATTATTCATTCATTTCCTCTAAATCATCAGTTTTGTTGGCATGTTATGGGGCAAAATCATTTCTGATAAATTTCTTTGCTTCCTCTTCAATTGTTATGAGTTCTCCTCTTTTCATTTTTTATATAAACATTTTGCTTTTCCTCTATTTTTTTCTAGTCACATTAACTAATTTCTATTTTGGGCAGTTAGGGGGTGCAGGGGATAGAGTGCTAGGCCTGGAGTCAGGAAGACTAAAAAGAAAAGTTCAAATCTGACTTCAGACACTTACTAGCTGTGTCCCTGGGCAAGTCACTTAACCCTGTTTGCCTCAGTTTCCTCATCTGTAAACTGACCTGGAACAGGAAATGGCAAACCACTGCAGTATCTTTGCCAAGAAAACTCAAAATAGATTGAAGCAGTTGGACATTATGGAAAAAACTGAACAACAACAATTTCTCTTTTGTTAGCTTTTTAAAAATAATCACTTGGATGTGTTTATCTGTTCAATGGATATTTTACTTTCAATTTTATGAATCTCTTTAAATTTTCAGTATTTCTGATTCATTGTTTAGTTGGGGAATGATTTCTTTTCACTCAAGTTGTTTTTTTTTTTAAGTTGCATGCTCAATTCATTATTTTTTTTTCTTTTTCTTGTTTATTGATGAAAGTTTTAGGAATTCAAATTGTCTCGTAAGACCTGCTTTAGCTGCATCCCATAAGTTTTGGTATGTTGATTCATTATTATTACTTTCCATGCTGAAATTTCCTATCATTTCTATAAATTATTTGTCAAGACACTACTGCTTTAGAATTATGTTGTTTATAATCCAGTTATTTTTAATTGGCTGTAATTGGAAAACTTTAAAATTATCTCTTTTTTTTTGCTTTTTTTTTTAGAGGGGAGAGGGCAGGGCAGTTGGGGTTAAGTGACTCACCCAAGGTCACATAGCTAGTAAGTGTTAAGTGTCTGGGGTTGGATTTGAACTCAGGTCCTCCTGACGCCAGGGCCCATGCTCTATTCAGTGCACCACCTAGCTGCCCCTTAAAATTATCTTCTAAAGACCCTTTTAATATAGTTTTACTGTATCATGATCAGTAAATGATGTAGTTAGTATTTCTACTTCTCCATATTTTTATTGTCTTTATGCCCCAATACATGGTCAATTTTTTTTTGTAATGCCAAAACTCCCATTCAGTAATCACTAGAGATCTATCACCTCTAATACACTTATCATAAATTGTTAACAAATCAGAGTTGATTGCCACCCTCTGGAACACCCACATTTCCAGGGGCATATAAGCCAGGAGCCCACCACCACGCTTGCCTTTGGAATGAGAGAGATGGCTAAGTGACCATTGCCTTTATTAACAGAATGCTAACATTATTAATAATAAAATCATTAATTATCCAGGGGAAAAAAGTTCTATTCAGATTCTTAATTTCTTGCTCATCTTTTGGTTGGATTTGCCTAGGTTTGAAAATGGTATCTCGAAGTTCTCATAATATTATAGTTTTACTGTCTTTCTCCAATTTGATTAATTTTTTCTTTGAGAGTTTAGATACTATGTTATTTTGTGAACATATTTTAAGCATTGATAATGACACATTGTCTATGGTACATTTAAACACAATAAAATTTCCGTGCTTATCTCTTTAATCATGCTTATTTACTGTATCTTTATCTGAAATCATGATTAAAACCCCTGATTTTTTTTAGTTCAGTTGACATATAATAGATATTACCCCAACCATTTATTTTAATTCCATGTGAATCTTTATGTCTCAAGTGTGTTTCTTGTGAGACACATTACTGAATTCAGTTTTCTAACCCATTATACTAACCTCTTGTTTTATGGGTTAATTTGTCTTATTCATGTTCATAGTTATGATTGTCGATTCTGAATATTTCTCTATTCTGTTCCCATATATGTACTTTTTTCTTCTTTTTTGCCTACACCCACCACCTTTTACAAATAAAAGGATGATAAAAGAGTAGGGATTTCCCACATACTTGTGATCTATAAATAAGATTACTGGTTTCCACTCTGTGTAGCTCTTTTCCTCATCCCTGATCCCATCTTTTTACCCTTTTTAAAATTCCTTTTGCCAAAGAACCTCTGAATTTTGGTTTTGATGTTTTAGGAAGTTTTCATTTGGGGGATTCTTTTAAGAGGTGACCAGTGGATTTTTTTTCTATTTTCATTTTATCTCCTGATTATAAGAATTCTGGGAAATTGCTTTTTAAACATACAGACATGCATATACACGCTTGCACACACGTGTAATACATACATACATGCATACATGCATGCGGGCATACATATATAAAATTCAGACTTTTTTGGTGTTGTTCATGATTTTAGATAGTCTGATAATTGTTAGCGTATATCCTCAACCTGTTTACCAGGTCAGTTATTTTGGATATTATATTTCTTACTTTTTTGTCTTTTAAATGTTTGTGATTTTTTTTTAAAGTATATCCTATTGTCTCACTGAGTCATTGTTTTCTGCTTGGCTAATTCTGATTTTCAAAGCATACAATTCTTATGTGAGATTTTTTACCCTCTATTCTAAAGTGTCAGTTTTCCTTACCATTCTTTCTTAGCTATTCCATTTTTTAAAAAAGCTCATTTCATTTCTTATGGGTCCTCTTAGAGTGATTGTGGCCACGACATTTTTTCTCCAAGATTTTATGTGAACTTGTTGTGAGATTGCTCTATTCTTTGGGGAATTCTCCCTGCACAGCTAGTCCAATGTATTTCCACATAAGAATTTGGTGTTTTTCTTGGTTTGCTTATATCATCAGTTTCAGTGACTAGATTGACAGAAGGAGTGCTATGCTTGGTGTCAGGCTTTACTTGTACACCCCTGAGTATTATGTCCAAGACCAAGCCACTCCTTCAAAGGACTGAGGCTATGCCTCTGCCTAGGTCCTCTGCCTAGGTCCTCCCAACTGCATCATGTTAGGTTTTAGCTGAGGCCCTTCCTACTGCTCCTGGGAATGCTCCCACATGACTCCTTCTATGGGGCTTCAGGGTCATTTCAGGATGACCTTTACCTTTGGCCATTGAGTTCAGAGGTTCTGCTTCCCAGGCTTGAGTTTCTGGACTCTCCTGGCACTGGAACTCTCCAGTTGCCCTTGAATGATTTTGCTGCTATACTTCTAATTTATCTCAGTTTATTTAATTCAGTGTTCCTGCAGAATTCCATCAGTCTTTTTCTGTATCTCTGGGCTGGGCAGAGGGGTCTGAAGGTAATTCTCATTGTTTCCCCAGTTAATAGTACATAGTAGACACAAAATAAATGTTTATTGACTGGTACATTTTAGTTTCATTTTGGTGTTTGCAGGTGGTATGTTTCTGTCCTAGAATATAACTATCTTCTCACAATTTCATTCTTATTTTTACACAAAAATTTTGTTGTTGTTTTTACAAGAATAGGGCAGCATTTTGCATCTAAAATGTGAATCTATAAATATCTATCATTATTATTGTTATAAGAAATTTATCTGTGTCACAGTCCTACTGCTATGAGTAATCTATATTTCACAATCATTCTCAGACTACTTTTGCTGCTGTCCTTTCAGACCTTAAACATATACTACTTCTGAGTTACATCAAATCCAGTTCTCCTCTTCCTCCTCCTCCTTCTCTCTGTCTTTCTCTTTCTCTCTATCTATGTCTCTGTATGTCTCTCTGTGTCTCTCTGTCTCTGTGTCTCTCTGTCTCCATCTCTCTCTCTCTCTCTCTCTCTCTCTCTCTCTCTCTCTCTCTCTCTCTCTCTCTCTCTCTCTCTCTCTGTGTCTCTCTCTTCTCCTTCTCTCTCCCTCTATCTCTCTCCCCCCCATTCAATCAACTCTTCTACTCAGTACCTAATCTCCCAAAGAAAGCTTATACTTAGACCCTAAAGGATTCTTGCTCCATGTTACCATATTCATATCTCAGATTTTCCCCCAAAAAACCAGTTGACATAGAATAGCCTACAGTTGCTTTCTCAGATTCTTAAGTGCCGCAGTGGAGCTGCAAACATTTACCTCTCCTTATAGCTACCACCACAAAACAAGGGGTGGGAGAAATCTTCTGAGATGGAACATAACAAGACATAATTGTGTATCACTATTCTTCTTTCTGGACCCCCAAAATCCTGAACTCCTGATAGTCATTGATCTCTCCTTCTTTGAAAAAAACTACAGCATTTGCAGTTTGTATCATAAAACTTCACAATTAATTTATTCACTTTTTTATTCACTCTATTTATTTTTTTAGTTAATTCATTTTACAGCATTTTGTTTAAAGCATTGTTAGTCTTATCTAAAGAGTACTGACTCTGAAGTTTGGAGACTGTCTCTGATGCTTACTCCCTGTGTGACCTTGGGCAAGTTATTGAACCTCTCTAGCCATTAGTTTCTTCATCCATAAGATGAAAAGATTTAATTAGATGGCTTCTGAGGTCCCCTCCAACTATAAATCTATGATCTTTTGATCTTCTGAGTAGATGGCAAATGTTTTGAGAATGGAAACACACATTTTCTACCATATCTCTTACAGCACCTTACATAGTGACAATATTTAGCACATAGTAATACTCAGTAAATATATTTTGGTTAATCTGATTGGTTGTTTATGGTCCTCTAATGACATAATTAGTGTTACCAGTAATTATTGCATTGTTATGAAAAATCTTACTTAATGAGGGTCACCCATATCTACTTCTATTTTCATAACCTGAGTAAACAGTTGAGACACTAGGTCATTTAATGCACAGAGTGCTGGGCATGGAGCCAGGAAGAGCTGAGGTCATATCTGGCCTCAAATGCTTACTAGTTATGTGACTGTGGGCAGGTATCTTAGGCTCTGTCTTAGTTTCCTCAGCTGTAAAATGGGGAGAATAATAGCACCCACCTTCCAGGGTTGCTGTGAGGATCAAATGCCATATTCATAAAGCAATTGGCCCAGTGCCTGGCACATTAATAGGCACCTGATAAATGCTTTTTCCCTTCCTCCCCCTTCATTTAGGCATTCAGCTCTATAGCAAAAAAATTAATTTTTTAACTAGACCTATCTTGACCTCAGTCAACCTAAATCGTTAGTCCATACAATTTTAAATGACTCATTAGAATTTCTGGAAAGCAAAGTACAGTACAATCTGTATTTAATCAATATGTATTTTAGCAAATTTATAATCCTCCCTAAAATTATCATTTAACGGCCCTGCTTCTTTTCTAAGATCAAATCACAATTTTAGGCTTATCAAGTTCAATTTTAATTATCTTCACACAACAGTGGTTTTTAATTGCTGTTCTTGGCTATGAATATTGATCCAATTAGTTCCATAGGGTGTTCGACAATTTTCAAATCCATAATGAAACTAGAGTTTTAGTGAAGCAATTCTATTCATTTTGAATAGTTCATTGTAATGAACCTGTGATATAGATATTGCCATAGAAATTAAGTGATTCTTTTACGATTATGGCTCTCTCTTTGGAATACACATATTCAATATGTCAAAATAGTTTTCATGCGTTTACGGCATAGATATTTTCTTTAAGAAGAGACCACAATGGTTTTTAAATGAACACTGAGCAATATTATAAAAATGCAACTGCCTATCTTAACAGTTAGGAAATGTCTAGCATATGATTTGGGAATCTTATCAGAATTAGCTGTCAACATATAATCAGACCATCAACTGGTTAAATAAGAAATTTTTAAAATCAACATCAAATTAAGAGAGAAAATTATGAGAAAATACTGCTCAAATTGTAATATCTTCAACCTGATCTATTAATTAAACCATGGATATTAAGAAATGGAAAGCAGAAAAAGGCAAAGATATTGGATTTGACTATTAATATTATTTTCTGGAAAAATTCACTGTGTTATCAAAATGAAGACGCCACAAGGACCCAGAAACCATATCAACAAGCAAATAACTTGATATCCTCACACAGTAGAATGAGATATAAAACTGGTTAAAATACCAACTCATTGGTAAAACACTACCAAGCAGATGGTAGATGGAAGATGACAAGCAATACCTCCTCATAAAGTAGTGAAACAAAGAAAAAAATCAAATTAAAGAGGACTTGGCAGAAAATTCTACTACATGACATTATCCTAAGTACATTCATACATGAAGCTAGCAGGAGTATAATGATGAAACAGATTTGTGATCATTTCACTCAATGTGACTATTGGAATGGATCTCTGAGGCAATCTAATACAACCCATACCTGGATAAGAATCGTGTCTATAAAAGACCCAACAGATTATTTATTTGCAAAGTAAGAAGAAGGGACCGGAAAGGCTGTAAGCACTCCTGGAATCAACATGACAGGAATTTTTTTTGTGAACTGCTGTAATGAAGTCTCTTGTTTCAAAGCCGTACAGATATCAGACATACCCATATTGAAACAAAAGCACCAGACATTCTCCAAAGACAGGGAACCCATTAGATTCAATGCTACTGTTTAGAAAAGGAAACCAAGAGCTGACTTTAATGGGAAATGTCCTTGTTTTCTTTCCAGATTTGAAAGATAATTTTAACAGAGCATTTTCTCCCACAAAATGTTCATAAAATGTAATGTGTCTTAGTATTTTCTTTTGATTTATTTTTAAGCCAGTGATGGCTTTAGATTCAGTACTTATGCATAATCTGACACACTAGATAATCAAATTTCATTTATTGGTTATCCAATTTGCATTATTAATATACTTGGTAACATTAAAATAAGATAGATGAATGGCTCTGAGCTCTTTGGATGGAAGGTGATTTATAAATAACAAGAATTATTATTATGTAATCACATTAGAGATAAAAAGCAGCATAATCCTCTAGCCAGTAAAATTCTTTGAGTGGAATAGGAAGCTATTCAGAGTTTGCAATCTATAAGCCACAAGAGTTTAAATTATGAATTATCATGTATTCAGGAAATGAAAATATCAACCACAGGTAGATGGTATAAAGAGAAAATAGAAATAAAGTGTTTTGGGGGCATTTTTATTTCCTCAGTCCTAAAAACAAATTGTCGTCTTGATTACAGACAGGAGGAAACCTCAGCACTATTTCCTGTTGTAAGAAACCAAGCAATCTCCTTGCTAATCTTAAAGAAATGTTTACATCTGTCCATCAGTACTGTCTTCATCATTTTTATCTCATCTCTTCCTTTGAATATCCTTTCTAAACATCAAATACTCTGAAGAATACAGCCAAGCAAAGAAGATATACGACCTCTCTTGTATTTTTCTGTAAAACAAAGCCATTTAACCTTTTTTTTCTTTCTTTCTTTCTGCACCATGGATACATTTGGCAGTCTGGTGGAGACCTACCATTTTCAGCATAAAGTTTTTAAATGCATAAAATACAATAATAAGATTTTTTTTAAAAACTATGTGTGTATGTGTGCATGTATGTGTGTATGTATGTGTATGTGTGTGTATATATATATATATATATATATATATATATATATATATATATAACTACAGTTGTCAAGATATTAAAAAACAAAATAACCAAGTTCACAAACTCCAGGTAAAGAATGCCTGGTAGAAGGGAAGAAATCATTCTACCTGTCCAAAAATGTATACATCAGCCAAGTTTCTCTAGATGGGCCTTTGCTCAGGATTTCTTAGTTTCAGCAAAGTTGGTAACTTTGGTTGGGTATACTTACTGCAATTTAAAGAATATTGACATGACTTCATCTACTCAAAATGTATGTCCCTCACCAGACTCACCAGACTGGCTTTCCTTCTTACCTGGCCTAAAATTTCCACCATTAGACTCAGACCCTTTTGATTTAGATAACAAAGCATTGTGGTTATAGGCATAACAATACCTATAACCTGGAAACGTCCAGAAAACCAAATTTAAAATGTATAGAAGAAGAAATTCCCAAACTTCTATAGCCTTCCTGATAAGAATACTAGAGAAAGAATGGTGGCTGATATATTAGATGACTATATATTGAAAGAGGTAGTTTCTACATACAATGGGATCAAGAGAGTAAAATCACACATTAATACAGCTAGGTTATGTCTTTGTCAACTGATGTCCCATCAGAGTAGAATGCAAATTCCTTGAAAGCAGGGCCCATTTTAATTTTGTCTTTTTATCACCAAGTCTAGCACAGTACTTGGCATATAACAAGTGTTCAATAAATCTTTAATGAATTGAATTGAATTGGAGTTAATTCTCATAAAGGGAGCCAGTCTAGTCAATAAAAAAGCAACAGCAGGTGAGCTGATTTAGATCTTATTAAACTTACCTGAAAATCTCTCTTTGATCATATCATTTTCATGTCGTAATTTATGGCATTCTCAAAAAATTCCACAGTAAGATAAAACATAGCAAAAGGATTCATTTAGTATCTTAATTCATCAGACAGAGCATAATCTCTTTAACATATCAGCATATCCTGGAGCATCATTTCCTAAACCTTTCAGTCTCTCTTTCATTATTCTTTCTAAGACAAAGATTCTTAACCTGGAGTCCATGAATTTGTTTTTGTTTCTAATGTTTTTTCATCCATATTTCAACATAATTTATTTGCTCTGTAATCTTGTGTGTTTTATTTTTTTGAAAACATTATGTTGAGAAGGAGCTCAATAGGAGACCATCTGGCAAAAGGAATCAGTGATACAAAAAAAGACTAAGAATCACTTTTTTAAAGGATTATTCTCAACCTGACCAAAGGTGAACCCAATAAATATTTCTTTGAGCTGAAACTAATCAAAGGCTTCTCCCTTTTCTTAGTTTGTTTTCCTCAATTAGTTTGGTCTTCGGCACTATTTTATGGTTATTTGTAGGTAAATAATGAGAAAGCTACAGCAATTTACTGTTGACGCCACCATCTTGATTCTTTAAAGTCCCTTCTCTTTGGATAATTTGTATTGCCAATGTAAGGAGAGTGAAAATAAATTGTCCTTACATATTAGGCAATCAAAGGTAGAGGTAAATGAACTTTAAATCTTTAAGAAAAGCAGATTTGGGGGATAGCTAAGTGGCACAGTGAATAAAGCACTGGCCCTGGAGTCAGAAGAACCTGAGTTCAAATTTGACCTCAGACACTTGACATTTAACTAGCTGTGTGACCTTGGGCAAGTCACTTAACCCCAATTGCCTTGCCTTCCTCCTCCAAAAAAAAAAGAAAAGATAAGGGGGTTTTAATGGATCTATTAATTACATAAGAGGGCAACATAATAGAGGCCAGTTGTAGGTGGAAAACATGATCTCTGACCACAGAACTTTGTCTAGAGAGTGTGTTTAAATCCTGCAGAAATTAGAATTATAAGGGAAGTGAATAGAAGTGGTAGTGAAGATGGGAGGGAACAAGAACAAGTGATAAGAAAGTATTTGGTTGATTCTATTACTACCACTATCTTTCAGGGAAAGGAATCAGAGAGTGGGGTGGTTGGAGTGGTAGTGTGTGGGGTTACTAACAAAGAACTTGAACAGTTGCTGGGGGAAAAAATAAACCAGTCAATCATTGCAGCAATGGCTAATGTGGACTAACGGAGTCAATCCAGAGTCCTTGTCAATTGCAGAGTTCCTTTGACTGGGAACTTACAGAGGATTTGTTCTTACAAAGCCAGCTAAATGAATTAATTAGGAGCTCCCTTTTTCAAGTGGATAAGATGGGGAGTTCTACATACTTAGCTCCATAGAAATAAATTCCCTCTACAACTGAGTCCCCAGTTGTGGGCAACAAAGCAAATGGTTAAATTTTTTAGAAAGATGGGTTAGTGGATTAGATTTATGTTCACAATCCCCAACTCCTTACAATCAGTAACTGTAGAGGTTTCCAGTATAATTAGATCCTTCCTTTTGGGCAGAATCATTCCTGACAGATTCTAGCTGTGGGTCTCTCCTACAAGTCTACCGTACAGATCTGAGCAGATAAACAGATAAACTGAAATTTGTGAGGAAGATCGGAGCATCCTCAGAATCTGTTTATGAAAATAGAGTTGTCCATATAAATAAGTGCCCCCAGGATGATGGGAGGAGTTAGAACATCCACTGTCATGTTGGATGGGCAAAGGGTGATAATATTCTTTCCTATAAGGAACTTTGTGTATGACTTTTGAATATGTTTTGGATAAGGAGATGATTGATGGTCAGGCAATGGAAGTGTTAGTAAAATTGTATTGGGATATTTGGGAATCCTTCTGCCCTACAAAAATTTAGGACCTTCCAGAAAGCTTTTATCCCCATTTGCCCATTCTCCCACCCCACCTAGCTGTTCAGAGCCACCAGAAGCTTTGTATTTAGATTTAAGTTATCAAATTACTCTCACTAAAAGTAATTTGACAGTAAACTGGCTAACAGTTTCTTCAATTGCAAGACTTGGGTTAGACGGTAGGGTGAACACTGGAAGCCATATGCCTGAGTCATTCTGGCCTGGAAGGTAGATGGGGATTAGGTACCAAACACATAATAGACTGCAGATACTGGCAGTTTACTACTGTACTAGGATATTTTTAATGGTTTCATAGGAATATCCCACTTTCTATTGAGAATTAGGAGGAGGGGAGAGAAGACCTAGGGGAGGAGTACTGTTGCTTGCACAAAAGGGGATAGGAAAGCTCCTCTTTGTGTCTCAATTGCAGTGGCTGGTAAAAGATGAGTATAGTGTGGGCATGGATACTATGCATTTTTGGAAGTCAGTAGCTATACAGATTCAGATACAGAAGATTCCCTGCCAGTAATTATGGATAGGGATAAAAGAGAAGTTGTTGGAGTTGCCTGAACCATCTCATTTGGTTCTATTAAATAATATTGGTTAATGAGTAAAGTACATTTTCTCCCTAATAACAAAGGTGAAAGAAGTTTGAATACTTCATTATATAAATTCCCTTTAAATAATTTTGCCTGCCTAGTGAATGAGGCAGTGGTACCTGGTGATTGAAAATAGATTATCAGGAGGTGAATAAGGTTGTTATGCTGATTGCTCTGACCATTCCTGTCTGGCAATGATGTAGACCAGGTAACCCAGGCTCTGTGTGAGTAGTATGGGGTTATTGGTCTTGCCAATGCCTTTTTCTTTATTTCCATGACTGAAACTGGTCAAAAGAATTTGCTTTCACCTGGGAAAAGTTTTCATATACTTTTAGTGTTCTTCCTCAATGTTATTTGAATTTACCTTAATATTGTCACAATTTGGTGGCAAAGGAGACCCCACTTTCAGGGGCATTGATGTCCATCAATATATTGATAATTTAATTTTGACTAGGTTGAATGAGGCCATGGTGGCAGAGGCCCTAGTTGGATAGAAGCTTATATGAGAGAAAAAAGGTAAGAGATAAACTCTGAGAAAATACAGGATCCAACCCACTTAGTTATGTTTAGGAGAACACATGGGATCGGGAGAGCCCAGGTGATTCCAGATATAATCTATGATTAGCTATTGGCACGCACCCCTGACTAAAAAAGAAGCCCAGAGGCTTATTGGACTCTTCAGGTTTTAGAAAACCCATGTTGTCAATAGGGATATTTAGATGGCCCTCATTTACCAGGTTACTAACAAGTCTGACTCTTTCAAATAGGGACTGGAGCAAGCTATAGCCTTGGAAGTTCTAAGGGGTGCTGGCTAACAGTTTCTTTCTTAGGATCCTTATGATCTTGTGGAGCTCATATTCTTAGAAGTCTCTGTTCATAGGAACCAGATATAGGGGAATCTTTGGCAGATAGCAAAGAATAAGTCAATGACTATTTACTGGATCTTCATCCCATCATGCCCATTAACTATGGGTGTTCCTCAGGCCTTCTTTTCTTCTCCATCTATACGATTCCATTTGCTAATCTCATCAGTTCCCATGGATTCAGTTATCATCTCTATGTAGATGATTTTGAGATATATTTGTCCAGCCTTAACCTCTCTCTTGTCCTTATCCCTGATCTGTAGTCTCACTTCTCCTATTGGACCCAGTTCATGGCATCTCAAACTCATTATGTCCAAAACTGAACTTGTTATATTCCTCCCTGACCCCGCAAAAAAATAAAAGTCATCTCCTCTTCCTAGCCTCCCTGTTATTGTCAAGATTACCATCATCCTGGCAAAGAATTGGAAATTGAGGGGATGCCCATCAATTGGGGAATGGCTGAACAAGTTGTGGTACATGAATATAATGGAATACTATTGTGCTATAAGAAATAATGAGCAGGCAGACTTCAGAAAAACCTGGAGAGGCTTTTATGAACTGATGTTTAGTGAGGGGAGCAGAACCAGGAGAACATTGTACACAGTTACAGCCACATTGTGTGATGACTAACTTTGATAGACTAGGTTCTTCTCAGGAATGCAAGGTTCTAAGACAATTCCAAAAGGCTCATGATGGAAAATGCTATTCACATCCAGAGAAACAATTAATGGAGTCTGAATGCAGATTGAAGCATACTATTTGCTCGAGCTCTCTCTCTCTCTCTCTCTCTCTCTCTCTCTCTCTCTCTCTCTCTCTCTCTCTCTCTCTCCCTCTCCCTCTCCCCCTCCCCCTCCCCCCCCCTCTCTCTCTCTTTTGTTTTATTTCTTCTTTCTCATGGTTCCTCCCATTGATTCTAATTCTTCAACACAACTAATGTGAAAATATGCTTAATATGAATGTATAACTAGAACCTACATCAGATTGCATGCCATCTTGGTGGGGAAGAAAGGAGGAGGAGAAAATTTAAAACTCAAAAGTTTGTAGAACTGAATGTTGTAAACTAAAAATAAACAAACAAACGAATGAAGAAAGAAATAAATAAAATAGATAAATAAATAGATGTTTATCACCATCCTCCCAGTCATCCAGGTTTACAACGTAGGTATCATTTTCCACTACTTGCTCTCTCACCTTACATATTCCATGTGTTGCTAAGTAATGTCATTGCTAAGTTTGTTCCATCTCTCACATTCGTAATCCTCTCTTCCTGATACTGTTTAGGTCCTTATCACTTTACATCCAGACTACTGTATAGTCTTGCAGTTGGTCTCCCTGCTTCAAATATCTCTTTAGCCCTATTCATCTACCACTCAGTTGTCAAAATGATCTTCCTAAAGTGCAAACCTGACTATGTCATCCCCTTATTCAACTAATTCCAGTGGCTCCCTATGGCCTCCAGGACTGAATGTGAAATCTTCTGTTTGGTTTTTAAAGCCCTCTGTAACTTGGCCTCTTCCTACGTTTCCAGTCTTTTTACACCTTACACCAGAGCTGTCAAACTCAGGCCTGCCACAAGCACCTTCAAAACTCCCAAGTGGAGCCTGAATTAGATTAAAATGTAATCA
This sequence comes from Gymnobelideus leadbeateri, assembly GCA_011680675.1. NCBI lineage: Eukaryota > Metazoa > Chordata > Mammalia > Diprotodontia > Petauridae > Gymnobelideus > Gymnobelideus leadbeateri. Next base: position 87,857 of record WOXC01003256.1, on the reverse strand, counting down.
GGAAATTTGGAACAAAATCAATTAAATCCAATACAACATACATAATGTCAATTTGTGATTTTCTAAGTCAATATGAGGCCCACAGAGATCTATTTCTATTTGAATTTGAACTTACACCACCCTACATATTCTGCAATCCAGTGTCTCTGGTCTCTCCTCTGATGCTTGACCAAAAGTGAGGCTGGTGACTTTACACAGGCCCCCCTCACTTAAATCCAATTCACTTGCAAGTCATGGCATTACCTTCCTGATGTCATGGTCTTCTTCAATAACAAAGGACAAACAACTTCAACAGCCCAATTGCATGCCTTTTTGTCAGCTATCCTCCATACCTAGAATTCTCTTTCTTCTCATCTCTGCCTTCTAGTTTCCTTGACTTCTTTGAAGTCTCAGATAAAGTCCCACCTTCTGCAAGAAGTCTTTCAAAGTCCTCCTTAATCTTAGTGCCTTCCCTCTAATTTATGTTGTATATATCTTGTGGATACATGGTTGTTTGCATGTTTTCTCATTCATTGAACTGTGAACTCCTTGAGAGCAGGGTTCATTTTTTTTACATTTCTCTTATCCTTAGCACTTACCAAAGTACCTGGAACATAGTTAGAGTTCAATAAATGCTAGCTGACAATCAGGTGGTTCATGGCCAGCTAGGTGTCATAGTGGATAGACCACTGGCACTGGAGTCAGGAAAACTCATCTTCATAAGCTCAAATCTGGCCTCAGACACTTACTAGCTATGTGACTCTGAGCAAGTCACTGAACGTTGTTTGCCTGTTTCCTCATCTGTAAAATGAGGTAGAGAAGGAAATGGCAAATCACTCTAGTATCTTTGCCAAGAAAACCCCAAATGAAGTCACGAAGAGTTGGGCATAACTGAACAATGACTATTAGACTTTTCAAATCAAAAACTTTTGCTATACTATATTATATATGTGTGTGTATATACATATGCACACACAGTAGCATATATATATAGTGTGTGTGTATATATATATATATAAACATATCATATATATGTATGCATAGTTGGTTGCCTATTTGACTACTGAATGAATGACACATACTATTCATACCATTATTACACTTTGTCCAGAGTTGCCCATTTTGTGGTGGTGATATATGATAGTTCCTCTAATAGAATGGGTAGGCACTATAGCATTGATAAATTGACACGGTATGCCCAAGATCATGCTCAAATGGACCTCTTAGTTGTCAGTGGCCTTCATTAACAGGTTCTTATGTTTCAGGAAACTGAGACCTTTAGGCACAGCCCTAATGCTTTGCCTCCAATAAAAATAATAACTTTTATATAGCACTTACTATGTTCCAGATACTGTGCTAAATGCTTTACAATTATTACCTCATTTTATCCTCATAACAACCCTGGGAAGTAGGTGCTATTATTATCCCTATTTTACAGATAAGGAACCTAAAGCAAATAGAGGTTAATGACTTCCCCAAGGTCATATAGCTAGTAAGTATCTAAGACTAAATTTGAAGTCAGTCATCTTTCACGCTGCAGGCTCAATACTCTATCTATTTTACCACTTAGCTGCACCTAACTAGAACTCAATGGACTCCTGTATACAAGGACCCAGCTCTTATGAGACATTGTTTTGTTTCATTTCCTGATTGTTTTGCTCCTCAAGAGAAATGTGTGTGTGTGTGTGTGTGTGTGTGTGTGTGTGTGTGTGTGTGTGTGTGTGTGTGTATACAGATAGGCCTCAGAAAATGAGCTCCCACACATAAATAATGACTGGCCGTGTAACCCTGAGTAAGTTACTTAACCCCAATTGCTTTAAAAAAAAAGAAAGAAAGAAAGAAATTTTACTTTTTAACATTGAGGCAGGTAAAAGGAACTCTTTTTATAGGCATGGCAAATTAACTTACCATTATTTGGAAGTAATTTTGAACCCCTGAATGAAGGTGAGGGGGAGAGAAAGAAATTGTTATTTTCTATTATATTAAGAACCCATCATTAATTGGGATCTAGGCTTTTTTCCTCTATTTCCTCATTCAGAGACCAGCCCTTATAAGTCAGTCAGTCTCTGAAGGACATTGCTGACAGACAAGATTGCTTAAATCCTCTAGGAACATGCTCTCCAATCTCTCTCCACTAGGGGATCTCACTTCTGTTTAAAGCAGGCCTGCACAACATGACCTACAGGCTATTTGTGGCCTACAAAAGTGGCCTGCAGGTGTTATGTTCTGCAGGCCTGTTATGTATCCTCTGCATTTTTCACCTGTCACCTAAAATCCTTTGGTTGACCATAAGCATCTTCAGGCCATATGTTATGCAGGCCTGGTTTAGAGTTTAAACAGAATATAATGCTAGGTGAATCCTAGCCCTGAAACATTAAGCCCATGACCCTGCACCCCTCCATTGGAATTTAGGAAGACCCAGCTCATGAAGGAGAAAATCAACCAAAGTAGTCTGGTACAAAGCAGCTCTCCTGAGGACTGCTGCTGTGAATAACTTTAAGGGTCTAATGGCATAGTATAATGAACTCTCTATTTATTCAGCAGTAAACTAATAATAAACTAAATATTCACAACAAAATAACATAACTTCTTACTAAGGTGGCCACATAGTCTTAAAACATATCATTCAGTATATCTTATAGTCATCCTTAAGGGGTAGCAGAAAGTACAAACACCATTCAGTCCTAGGTAAGTTATAAATGTCATCAGTCAATACAGTGTATCCAAAGTAAAGTCCTCTTTCATTTTGACCCGAGGCTGGCTTCCAAACCCCAGAGCTCCTTCTCCATGGCCTGACTGCTCCCAACTCTTGCCTTGATTCACACATAAGCAACTCTTCGCTCCTGTTCCGTATCTCAGCTCATAGGGACTGCTCCACTCCAAGCTCTTCCCAATTTCTGTTTCTAGGCAAGCAAAGCTTAACAGGGCTACAGCAATATTTACATACATTACCAGTGCTATCATCTTAATTCACTTTCTGTATGAGTAACCAATACAGAACAATAAACAGGGCTTCTGTCTGAGAAAGTAACAAAGATCAACAGACAGAGTGCCAATATTACAAACATTCTCTCAGTTCAGCCTGCTCCCAGCTCTGCTTGTGCTCTTATCTGCTCCTTCCTGTTTTACCTTTTTTGCAAGCTCCTCCTACCATGAGCTCCCATGTGAGTATATTTGGCCTATTAAGGGGCAGGGAACATCTTCAAACTCCCTTAGATCTATTAAGGGCAATACAAAACAATATTGTTTCCAATCAAAGACTCTTGATACAATTAAAGGCAAGGCTCAAAAGCACTTGATTAATTAAAACTCAATTCTGAAAAAGAGCAAAAAATCCTATTTTGTTTGCCATTACATCTGGGTAGAAATGGATTCCTTTGTCCAGATGGCTAGAGGAGGCTGAGACTCATGATCAAAGCCATGTTCTCAGTAGGAAGAGCTGAAGACTTTCAGCCCAATTCCTCATTAATTGTTCACCAATCAGGGTTGATTTTCACACCTGTCAGGGAAACTCCCCCCCACAACTTTTCCAGACGTATTTAAGTTTTTAATGATGACCAGGGTCTTGTCTTAGGTTACTGAGAAAAACCACTGACCATCAATTTATTATCAGCTAAACTAATTAATACATTGATTATTAATTACTCAGAAATTCTGTCTCTTGGGCTTTTCATTCATCTTAGGAGTATTCATCCAACTTCCAGGGAAGAAAGGGGTAGTTTTTTGGTAGAAGCCTCTAGAGGGGCCAAACTTTTGGAACACCTTCCTCATAGGGTTTCTAAAGAGAGGAATGTTTTGGCTGGTCAATGGAGTAACACAGAATGGGTGATACTATAGGGTGTATTGATGTTCCTCATGCTGCTCCTGGCCAACATGATTGTTTATACTTCAGAAGATTTTTATGAACTCCCTCTTATATCACTCAGTCACTGTTTTGTAGAAGATTCTTTATGATGTTTGCATGTAAAGCCTCCTCCATTTTCTACTGTTGTTTTTACCATTATTTTGGTGGTGAGAAATTCCCTAGAAAATTGTGGAGACCTTAACACCAGAGGGTGGGATGTGATAGAAACTGTGCTGGTTTTGTGTGGGCATAAAGTAGAATGCAGGGGCAAGTGTTGGGAAGAAGCAGTCTGCCTGTTCCTAAGTGCATGTCCCCACTCCTTCTGCTGCTATAGCCATTGCCAAGCCTCCTCCTCCTTCCTTTCTTTTTTATCCCTTCCCCCTTGGTCTCTGTTCCCGTTTCCACAGAAAGAAGGAAGAAAGAAGGAATTAAGGAAAGGGGTAAGATGGAGGAAAGAAGGAAGGAGGGAAGGAAGGAAGGAAGGAAGGAAGGAAGGAAGGAAGGAAGGAAGGAAGGAAGGAAGGAAGGAAGGAAGGAAGGAAATAAGCATTTATTAAGCACCTACTAAACCATGCATTGTGCTAAGTGCTTTACACATGTCTCATTTGATCCTCCCAACAGTTCTTCAAGGTAGGTCCTATTATTATCCCCGTATTACAGCTGTAAAAACTGAGACAGACAGAGGCTAAATGAATTGCCCAGGAATCATACATCTAGTAAGCATCTGAGGGCAAATTTGAACTCAGATCTTCTGACTTCAAGCCCAATTCTCTCTTTGCTTAATCTGCCTCTAGGCAGTTTGCATTCTGCACATCAAGGAGCAACTCAGGCAAGGTGTGCAGGGTTGAACTGATCCCTTAAGGAGCCAGGAGACCCTATGGCTTCTTTGCCACTTGAAGTTTTAAAAGGATATAGCCAAAGAATACAGGTGAGCTGGTGCAACCTGCAGGGAATGTTTTGTTTGTTTTCTGAGCTCCTTACCTGATAACTGGAGGGGAAAATGAGGATTATGCTTTGGATCCTTTTAACTTTGATGTTTTTTTTAATCTCTTAATTAGTAAGGAGGCATTTATTTTATTTTTTGGTCCACAAATGTTTTTATTGCATTTTAACTATCATTGCACTAGGTTTATACCTGAACCTAAAGGTGTCAACATCAAATCACCATTTTCACTTTTGAAAAGTTTTAACCACTTCTATAAAATAAATGTAATTCTTCATTATTGTCATACAGTTTTTGTGGAGTGAATGCTGGTGGTTAGGAAATATCCAAGAGTTTTTCTGATCTTGGAAAGAACTTTCTTCTGGGAGAAAAGTCTGAGAGATGAAAAAGAAGGACTTTCAAACTGCCTTGATCAATCATGCTTCTCCTAGTCTGTATGGAATATAGGAAACTAAGACCTGCCACCATGAAGGGATTAGGGGAAGTAAGTAAAGCAGATCTTATGGAAAGGTGGAGCATATATTGAAGAAACTAAGCATGAAGGTGAGGGAGAGCAGTGATCTAGCCAGTCGTCTAGAAAGGCTGAAGCAGAAGGTAGACCATAGCTGGACTATAGTAGAGAGCTGATCATGAACCAGAACTGTGGTGGTGTGATGCGCAGAGCCCAATCTACAGTGTCTTAGAAACACAAACCATCCTTACCCCCAGCCTTTGCCTTCTAGAAACCGTCCTGGGATGTTGTTTATCTATTGAACCACTTTCTTCCCATTGGGGAAAAAAGGAAGGATTCAACCCTATGCACTGAAACCATCACAACCAGTAAGTGGAAGCCTTTTATTTAAATGCTTATTTGTATTTCTGTATTATCATAGCAACTATAAAGAATACAGACATTAACAATGATTTTAGTCCAAGATAACATGGGTGCTATCTGAGATTGAAAGAGTGGAAGCTAACCTAAAAAGGAAAAGGTTAGGCTGAAGTGATGAGAGTCAGAGAGAAAATTTCTGTAATTTTACTCATCTCTGAGCCTAGCTATATGCCTAACTGCTCTTGAACCTGAAAAGAAACTTAACCTAAAATAAGTCATCAAAAGTGACAGTGGTGTGATTTTGTTCAGGTAACCACCCTGCACGTAGTACCCAGCCATCTCCAACCTGGCTACATACAGAATGTCTCTCAAACTTGTGTAGTCCCATTCTGCTTCTTCAGGGAAGGCCACAGAGTAGAGGAATAGAACAAAGAATCCAATTTAATTCTATTAAGTGAGTCAAACAATTTCTCAAGCATTATTTAGGCCAAACTAACTTTGTCTGTTAGCTATAAACCAATATAGCTTAACAAGAATTATTTATATTACCTCAGAGTAATTGAAATATAAACTCCACAAAAGAAAAGAATGATTTATTCAACTTGGATTTAATCAAGGCCTATCTATCCTATTTACTGTTTAATAGATTCATAGAGATATTACTTGCTCACACACCAAAATAGAGAATTAAGGAAATTGCATAGACAGGTCAAGCTCCAAGATACTTATGCTCCATTTATCTGTGGTTCTGAGGGCAAATTTTTGTGAAGTGATGGAATAGTGTTGAGGAATTGAACTGACAAAATGTTTCCACTGTCTACTTTATCACTGTGAAAATGATGGTGTTCCAGATGTTTGTCACTTAGCTATGAAAATGAAATTGAGTTAACCATGCGAAAGAAGTCTTAGAAGAGCTGAAAGAATACAACAGAGAACTTAGGTTTCCTCTATCTTTGATTTTAAGAGATACAAATGTTTCATACTGAATTTTGAATTTTTAAACAACTTTAGCATGGTTCTTTGTCTGATGCATCTGTTTTCCAGAAAGCCCAAGAACTGTGTTCTGTTGAAAGAAAAAAAAGAAAAGGTGATCACCCCAAGGACATACAGTTCTTAAGGGAGTTTGCTAATTAAATAAAAATTCAATACATATACAAACATATTAAATATATAACTATATATACTTAAGTTACATAAAATGATTTTGATACTTGAATAAAGCTCTTTTATTTGAAGTTTAGGTTAAGGGACAAAAAAATGTTGCAAATGGTTCTATAGTTTCAGGATAAAAAATAAGAGGATCTAGATAACTGTGAGAGCTAGGGCTTACATACACACACACACACACACACACACACACACACACACACACACACACACACACACACACATACACACACACACACACACAGTGTCCCAAAATTCTTAGTGCAGCTATAGCTTGCCCTAAGGCTTTTAGGATACCGTATGTATATGCATATGTGTGTCGATATATGTGTACACAAACATATGTATATAAACAAATGTATATCTATATATGCAAATTTATACCTTTTTTGACCTATAATTTTATCAGTGTGAAGAAAGCCAAATGTAAAACTTCATCCATTAATGTAGATTCAGTGTTTTTCCATAATTTAGTGTCTTAAAGGGTTGTCTGGTGGTTTGAGAGATGCCCACGGTTGAAAAGGGAAGGGTGATAAGCAGGGGGGGAAGGTAAGTGGTTCTGACAGGGACCCACCCTGGCATCTAGTCTGGAAGGAATTCACCAGGCTCAAGCAAACTTTGAAGCTGAAATTGTAAAGTTTATTGTTACGCTGCACAAGGAGAGCGGGCTAGATTCTTATGGAACCTGCAAACTTCCAGGGGTCACAGGCATAGTTTTATGGAGTCAAGACAGTAAATTAGGTGCCAATTATGCTAACTAGGTGAGTAAGGGTGGGATCAGGGAGGAGTTAAGGAGTGGTCAGTGCTTAAAGGACCATGCACTTTTAATATCAACTGCACAGGCATACTGCCCATGATTCACTGGGAAATAGCCGAAGGTGGGGATACCTGGAGGTGTGGTTTTAGGCCTGACATGTCACTAAAGTCAATCCTCGGTCATGGCTACTAAGGGGTGCCCAGTCTGCCACCCCTCAATGTCAGGCTTGACAAGATAGATGTTGGGAACCAAGGCCATCAGAGACACAATATGGGTATAATTGGCTAAGGAGTTACCCTATAGATAGGGTACTGAAGGATTCATGGTGCAGTTGGCCACTCTAACTAAGGGAGATAATATTTGTCTAAGCTAAAAATGTGTATAGATAGTTTAGTGAAGGATTCATAAATAGCTTATTGTTTCAAGCAGAGATAAACAGTTCATGAGTTGTTGCTGGGCAGAGTGCTGGCAGGGGGAAGGGGCAGAGTTAATGCTTTGAGACTGGTGGGGGGAGTGTGATTTTACAGACTGCTTTTACAAATTGATTTTACAGACATAAATCCCAAAGCTCCCCATTTACAAACTGATGTTACAGATTGATATTACAAACTGATGTTACAAACATATATACATCCCAAGGACCCCATCAACGGTCATACAGGGTGAATATAAACGAGATAAGACTGGAACCTGTGTATTCCTAGCTCCAAGAGCAGCCCACAATCCAATACAATACATTGTCTCTTATATAGATAGAACTTCCACTACATAATCATTACCATAACAAATATAACATCTGTCCAAGGGTTATATTAAAAGTCTGAAAAAATGGTGTCTGTTTCTATGCCATGCTATGTAATCTATGGATTATTTTTAATTTTTGTCCAATTCTTATTTTCTTCTTGCTGATTTCTATTTGGGCATCACTCTTAGATGCAACACAGACCTCCCCAGAGATGCCATATTATATTGTGAATAATACTAATTTATTCCAAGCTAAGCCCTAGATAGCTTGTTTGTTAGTATAATACTGGAGCGAGCTCTCCCTAGCTCAAAGGAGCTGACTGTTAAATTTCCAGTGTGATGGAAATCAGCAAAAACTACAAACCAGGACTTGATTTATTGTTTTGTTCATTGTCCAGATTTAAGGAAGTGATGGAGAAAATGCTAATAATGCAAGTTAAAGTTAAAAGTGTGGTGTGGGGGGCAGCTAGGTGGCACAGTGAATAGAGCACCAGCCCTGGAGTCAGGAGGACCTGAGTACAAATGCAGCCTCAGACTCTTAACACAAAAACTAGCCGTGTGACCTTGGGCAGGTTACTTAACCCCAACTGCCCTCCAAAAAAAAAAAAAAAAGCAAAAAAAAAAAAATGTGGCCTGCACATTTTTCCCCCCAGACAGCTGGTTGTCAGATATTTACCAGCATACTCATGGTATATCCTAACCTCATGTGTATCTTTTGAGAAGAAAATAAGAAGGGCAGCTTGATGGCACAGTGAATAGAGCACTGGCCCTGGTGTCAGGAGGACCTGAGTTCAAATCTGGTCCCAGACACTTGACAAACTTATTAGCTATGTGACCTTGGGCAAGTCACTTAACCCCAATTGCCTTGCCTTCTCCCCTCCAAAAAAAACCCCCAAACATTAAAAAAAATGACTTCTTTAGTACAACATGTGGGAGATGTGACTATACAGCAAATCAGGAAAAGTTCTGAGAATTTTAGTGCATTGCAAACTCAAAATCAATTAATAGGATCATACGGTAGTAAAAATGCAAATGTGATGTGTATATATATATATATATATATATTTTTCCAGATCTGTGATTCATTTGTGAAGGGCATTTCCTCAGCAAATGGAAAGGTTGAATGATTTTCAGGGCAGGGAAGAGGTAGAGAGGGTTCATATTGTCAGTATTCATTAGAGGCAAACTCTGAAGGCACATCCTAATTGAAGGTCAACTCTCTCTCTCAACCACTACCCCAAGCTGTCTCTCAGTGTGAATTTAGCCCACATTAAAAGAATCACTGTGGGGGCGGCTAGGTGGCACAGTGAATAGAACATTGGCCCTAGAGTCAGGAGGACCTGAGTTCATATCAGGCCTCAGACACTTAACACTTACTGGCTGTGTGAACCTTGGGTGAGTCACTTAACCCCAATTGCCCCTCCAAAAAGCAAAAAAAAAAAAAAAAAGAATCACTGTATCTGGGACTAAGAAATGATAGTTCCCCTATACTTTACTCTAGTTAGGTTGCATCTGTTCTATGGCACTCGGTTTTAGGTGTCACCTTTTAGGAAAGATATTTATTTAAAAGTTAGAAAGCTTCCAGAGGAAGACAACAAGGATGGTGAAGGGACATGTGAGGTTTGTTTGAAAGAAAGTCAGATGTTGAACCTAAAGAAGAGAAGATGTAAGGGGTGCACAAGAGTATTCATATATATGAATGGCTATGCTGGATGGAAAGATTAAACTTATGTTTGTTCCTAAGGAACTGGGAGCTTTGAGTAGAAGTTACAAAAGGAAAATTTAAGCTTGACAAGAAGAAAACTTTGTAACAGAGCCATCTAAGAGTAAAATGAGCTGCCTTGGGAGGAGATGGGTTCATCCTCACTGGAGAACTTCGAAAGGAGTTGATCATTTGTTGAGTACTTTGGAAGGGATCCTTTTACAGATATGAGTTGGACTGGATGGCATTCCAACTCTGAGATCCTATGATTCTCCCTCTTTGAAACAGGAAGCATGGGCTAACAGGAGAGGTACATCTAACTGGAATTTGCCTTGTCCTTTCCCAAAAAGACAAGAGCAGCAGAGATAAGAACTAAGAAGCACTTTTTTCCTGTCCAACTGCTTCTTATCCCCTTCTCATCTCCTTCTTCCTGTCTTTCTACAAACCCAGTGGCATACCAGAAAACTCTTAAACAACTAACTCTTTAAGAAATCTGTGTCTGACACACCTTTAATATGCATTATTAACATTTTCTCCATTATTTTCTTAAGTCTAGAAAATCAACAAAACAACAAATCAAGCCTTGATTTGTAACATATGCCAATTTCTGAGATGTAAATGCTCACATTAAAATTTTAACAATAAGCTTTGGCTCCAGCATTCTCCTGTCCAAAAGCCTAAACTAATCTGCTTCCACAGACAAACACATTACCCCACTTTCTCAGAATTTGAGTAAAGAACTGTTAGTATACCAAATGTACTTTCACTCCAATAGGAAGATACAGAGTGCTATGACTAAGCAGTTTCATATTCCTTGGGACAGAACCACAAAACTGGATATTTCAAGTGTAAAAAAGATATCTCCTTGACTTTAAAAGTCATTCCCATTTTTCTTCTCTCTCCTCTTTCTTGCATGCCAAGCATGCATTTGCATGCATACACACACACACACACACACACACACACACACACACACACACAAATATACATCTTTTGTAAAAGTCTTTTTTTCTGAACTACAGAAAGGAGAAATAATAGAAGCTGAGGCTTTCAATTGACTTTGCTACCGAGTCTAGTATAATTCCAATTAAAGGGATCTTTGAGTCAGACTTTCAGAGGTGGAAAGTATTTTAGAGATCATCTTGGCCCAATCTGCTGCTTAGAAATTGGTGGTAGAAACCTCAGTGATAAGCAGGTGTTTCTGAAGATGAATATGCCTTATCCTAAGCCCCACTTACTTGCATCATACCCCCCCATCACCACCACACACTTACTCCCTTACCCCAAACTCTGGGTTAAAGTGGAAATAAGAAGAGAGGGGTGAAAATATTCAAGAATTATTCACTGTGAAATGTGATATACCATTAAGAGTACATAACAAAGAAATAATAACATTATCACTAACAGTCTACAGTCAGGAAGAAGAGGAAATTAACAGTGGGTAATTTGTGATTGTTTCCTTAAAACTTAAGCTTTTGCACTTACCTTTGAAGCACTTGGGGATTTCAATATTCCCATTTAAGCATTGAGCATCCTCAGTGTAACTGCATTTCCTTTCTTTGTTTTTACAGAAGAAACTAATGATTTCACCATGCAGAATTCCATTCTTAAATTTATCTTGGATGTTCACCTTCTCCCCTTTGTATAGCACAACAGCTTTTTTAACAGGAATTTTACAAGATGCTGGAAGAAATAAGATTTGTGAATTAAAGTCAAATTAAAGAATTTTTGGCGAGAATTTCCCTTGGGGAAGGCGTACTTTATGAGTGAGTCCATAGAGTGAATTGGAGAAAGTGCTGAATACTGTGTCACCAAGAATTTACATGGTAAAATTCTTTTTATTTTCCTCCATTCAATTCAACTCCCAAGAAGGCATGGTGCAAATCAGCAGACATTAAAATGGACACAGTACCCCACTTCAAAGAGCTTATTTACATTCTAGTAGGAAGATAAGACATGTATTAAATAACATAAGTTAGAATATGTTTAATATATAATAAAGTACTCAAATGGATCTGCTATTCATCTATTTGAAAGATCCTTCCAGTGATCTAGATTGCAACTTATAAATGCCTATTTATTCTGTGAAAATCTTGTCCATTTTCTCCCCTAAATTCATCACAGAAGGTTTACTCAAAGTGCTAGAGGCCTTTCTTTATTTCTTTTGACAAGATGAAGGTAATGCTAGAATACTTTGACTTACCACTTGTAATCCTTCGTTGAAACCATATGACCAACTCATCTTCTCTTCCCATCATGTAGTTTATTAAAAATACCAAGATTGCTATAATTCCAAGCAGTACATATATTAACTTGTCATTTGACAAAAATTTCACATTTAGAGTGAAAACAATTAAATTAAAATTTATTTTTTTGTTATTCAGTCATTCCACTAATGTCCGACTCTCCATGACCCCATCTAGGGGTTTTCTTGGCAGAGATACTAGAATGGTTTGCCATTTCTTTCTCCAGCTCATTTTACAGATAAGGAAACTGAGGTAAACAGAATTTAGTGACTTGCTCAGGGTTTCACAACTAGTAAGTGTCTGAAGAATTCAGATTTGAACTCAGGAAGATGAGTCTTCTTGACTCCAGGTTTGACAATCTATCCACTGCACCATCTAGCTACCCCTGTACCATAGTACATATAACTAATGATGAACCTATTGAAAAAGTCATGTGACCCCTGTAGGAAACTCTTCCCAATTTATCACCAATATTTTCAGGATGGTGAAAGATCTCAAGTTCATGCTATATACGGATCAATAAAAGGAACTGAGGATAGTTAACATGGAGGAAAGACTTTTGGGGCATATGATAAGTGTATGCAAGTATAAAAGAAAGTCACATAGAAAAAGGAATCAAAATTATTTGCCCCAAGAAAGAAACAAGAAAATTCACCTCAGGGGTGGCTAGGTGGGGCAGTAAGAGTGCCAGCCCCAGAGTCGGGAGGACGCATGATCGGTTCCCATCTCAGACTTAGCACCCACACAGAAATGACTGGCCATGTAACCTTGAGCAAGTTACTTAACACCAGTTGTTTAAAAAAGAAAGAAAGAAAGAAAAGAAAATTCACCTCTCTCCTTTCATTAAATAGGTAGAGACTATGGGTGCAGAACACATGAGACATGGGCATTATGGCAGTTGACTTTGTATAACTACTATTCTTTGTTATAAGAAAAGGCTCAATGAGGGAAGAGAAGGTGAATGAGGGGAATATCTGGAATGACTGTGATATAAAAATAAACCATATATTAAAAAAAAATAGGGGGCGGAGCCAAGATGGCGGAGTAGAAACAGCTCGTCCAAGCCTCTCTGCCCCCAGAGTCTCCATAAACTATGTAAAAAAGGACTCTGAAAATCTTCTGGAGCCCCAGCACCCACAGAACGACACAGAGAAGCTAACCTCCCGCTGAGGACAGCCCAGCACCCTGCAGGAAGGACCAGCGCAGTGGTCTGGGAGCCGGCAGCGCGCAGAGCGCAGGAGCCGAGCCGAGCCCAGGTCCACGTGAGCCGAGGTTTTAGCCCCAGGGCGGCAGGGCCAGCAGCCGGCTGGAGGAACCCCAGAACACCAGGAACTGTGGAGACGCCAGAATTATCAACATAGACTTGCCTAGGACAAAGTAAGAGGTTAGTGTCCTATGGACTTTGGGACCTGTATTTGGGGAATGCGTCAGCTCCCTCCCCTGGGGGCTAGAAGCTGCTGAGGAGACAAGCCACTGTGTAGTTTTCAGAGGCATTTCTGGCTCCCAGCCTACAAATCGTGGGGAGATCCAGCGATCAGTCTTGGGGGGTAATCGCTCTTGCTTTAACCTCCCTGGATCTGGATTGTGATCTAGGGTGGAAGTTGTGGGTGGGTTTATAGCTTGCCAGAAACGGAAGTTGCCCCCCACACGTTTGGGACGAAAATTCCTCTATCTGGCCTTAAAGCCATAGTGTGGCAACAAGCCCAAAAGTCAAGAAATAAAGTGGCAACATGCCAAGGCAAAGGAAACAGAAAAATGCAACCCTAGACTCCTATTTTGGGGGCATAGAGCAGGAAAAGGACTGTGAGGTCAGAAGTCCTGCTCCAAAAGCCCCAAGGGAAAACATGAGTGGGTTGCAGGCCATAGAGGACCTTAAGAAGGACTTTAAAAATCAAATAAGAGAAGTGGAGGAAAAATTAGAAAGAGAAATGAGAAGGATGCAGGAAAAGTATGAAATGAGGGTCAACAGCCTGACTGAGGAAAACAACACCTTAAAAAATAGACTAACTCAAATGGCAAAGGAGGCCCAAAAGGGCAATGAGGAGAAGAATGCCTTAAAAAGTCGAATTTGCCAGATGGAAAAAGAATCTCAAAAGTTCACTGAGGAGATTCATTCCTTCAGAGTTAGACTGGAGCAAATGGAAGCTAATGACTTTATGAGAAATCAAGATGCTGTTAAGCAGATCCAAACAAATGAAAGATTAGAAGGCAATGTGAAATATCTCATGGGAAAAACCACTGACCTGGAAAATAGATCCAGGAGAGACAATTTAAAAATTATTGGACTACCTGAAAGCCATGATCAAAGAAAGAACCTAGAAATCACCCTTCAAGAAATTCTCAAGGAAAACTGCCCTGATGTTTTAGATCCAGAGGGCAAAATAGAGGTTGAAAGAATCCACAGATCACCTCCTGAAAAAGATCCCAAAAAGAAAACTCCCAGGAATATTATAGCCAGGTTCCAGAATCCCCAGATCAAGGAGAAAATACTACAAGCAGCCAGGAAGAAACAATTTCAATATTGTGGAAACACAATCAGAATAGCCCAGGACCTGGCAGCATCTACACTGAGGGATAGAAGGGCATGGAATATGATATTCCAGAGGGCAAAAGAACTGGGAATGAACCCAAGGGTCACCTACCCAGCAAAACTGAGTATTTTGTTTCAGGGGAAAATATGGTCATTCAGTGGAATAGAGGACTTTCAAGCATTCTTGAGGAAAAAACCAGAGTTGAATAGAAAATTTGACATCCAGACACAAGAAGCAAGAGATGCCTGAGAAGGTAATCAGGGAAAAGAAATCAAAAGGAACTCATCAAAGTTGAACTATTTACATTCCTATATGGAAAAGCAATATCTGTGACTGATGATATCTTTCTCACTATGAAAATAATGGAAGAAGGGGGTGTGGTCATATGAATACATATGTGAATGTGTGTGTATATGGTTACAGTTATATATGGATAGAGGGCATAGGTTGATTTTGTTGGGAAGGGAGAGTACTCAAGGGATGAAATTATGAGGTGAGAGAGGAAAGTGGCAAGAGGAGATGGGGAGAGACATGGTAGGGTAAACTATCTCATGTAGGGGAAGTGGTTGCAAAGGAGGGGGAGAATAAGGAAGGCTAAAAAGGCAAAACCACATTCACATTGAATTTGGTTCAGGGAGAAAATGACATACATACTAAATGGGATATCTCAACCTGCAGCAGGATAGGGGGAAGGGGGATGAGAGGAGGGATGATGGATGGGAGGGCATCCTTGGGGTGAGGGGAGGTTGGAAGTACCCACTATAGAAGAGGGACAGGATCATGTAGGGAATGGACCAGGTGGGGGGTGGGATGAGTGGGAGGGAATTATAAGCAGCCTTGTACAATATATCTACTATGATAATGTTTTGCATAGCTAGACATGTACAACATATACTGAATTACTTATCTCCCAAGAAGGAATGGGTGACAAGGGAGGAAGGAAATGGATCTGAAATTCAAGGTCGTAACATTAAATGTTTCAAATATATATATAAATACTATTATTAATACTCTTCTGCCTATAATTGGGAGATAAGATGTGCAGGCATTGGGACACAAAGATTCATCTTCCTCTAATGGAAAAGTCGATGGGGGTATGGGAGAAGGTATGGGAGAGAGCAGATTGGAGGAAGCGATATCTTGTGGGACTGCTATTCTGGGAGGTTGGGTAGGGGAATAATGGGGGGAAAATGATTGTAACTCAAAATCTGGCGGAAATGAATGATGTAAAACAGAAGTTAATAAAGTATTTGTTTAAAGAAAAAAAAAAAATAGGGATTAGTCTTGTTCTGCTTGGCCTAAGAGGAAAGACCTAGTAACAATGGGTAGGAATTGAAAGAGGCAAATTTAGGTTTGATATAAGGAAATACTTTTTTTTTTGAGGGGGGAAGGCAAGGCAATTGGGGTTAAGTGACTTGCCCAAGGTCACACAACTAGTTAAATATCAAGTGTCTCAGGACAGATTTGAACTCAGGTCCTCCTGAGTTCAGGGCCAGTGTTCTATTCACTGCACCATCTAGCTGCCCCTGAAATATTTTTTTTCCAAGCAAGCTGTAGAAAAATTTGTTATTCAATTATGGGTTGAACATATTGGGTTCTGAGATTCCTACCAACCTTGAGTTTTTTTTATTCTGTGTTTATGCTAACAAGTCTAATCCCAAGCAAATTTCCTACTTATGAGGCCATCTTATGCACATATGAAATATGAATACTTTTGTTCATGATAGTAACTCCAATCACATGACTATGGTATGGGTCATAGCACTAAGAATGTGACATGTTCCTTTAGGTAAATTCAAAGAATTTCCATAATGCAAAATATATCTCCATACCTTTGCATGTTGGTGATGCAGACCAGGTTCCAAATTTTTCACATTCTACTTCTTCTGGTCCATCTAGGACATATGTCTCATGGCAGCCATAAGTGGCTTTGTCTTTATAATAAAGTGCATGATTTGCAGGATAGTTTACAAATCCATTGTCTGGTCTTGTTGGAAATGGACATTTTACTTCTGAAAACAAATACACAGAAATATTTGTCAAAAAAAAAAAAGAAATAATAATGCTATTGTGACTTATAATTGGTGGTCAGAATCAAGAGTTTTAAATTTTAATTATTTACTATACCCAGCACTGTGCTGACAAATGTTTAACATCCAGCTCTCTGAGGGAAAAAAATTTAAGCAATAGTACACTTTTAAGTTTAATCTGCATTGTTAGCATTTTTACATCACTTTCTTATGGCTAGCCAATTAACAGAACAATAAATGAAGCCCTGATTTATAGCATTTGCTGACTTCAGAAGTGCAAATGCTCACATTAGAAATTTAACAATTGACTCTCAGGAGCCAGTATGAACTGACTACAGCATTCTGCTGACCACACAACTTCGTTGTGTATTCCTAAAAAAGTCATTTAATTTCTTAGTGCCTCAGTTTGCCTGTTTGAAAAGCAAAAATAATTTATTTTCTTTCCTCTTCAAGGGCTTCTAGTGATTTTGTTTTAAAAACATTTAAAAATATGTTATAATTAATTATTATCAACTGTCAAACCAGTTGAACTTTGATATAATAAAAAGGTATTTATTACAAATTACATATAGCTCTTAGCAATCTTTGTGGCACTTTTTTTTTCAAAAGAAAATCACATCCTTCCTCTCTTGAATATGAAAATAAAAAACAAAATAGATCTATACATGTCCTCCCAATCCTACCCACAACATCATTATTTAATTGAGAAATAACAGAATAAGATATTGCTGGTGTCCTCATTCTATGTAGCAGTCCTGCAGCACAATACATAGGCAAAGAGCCTTTTTGTGCCTTGATTCCATCAAGATCAGCTTTCAGCAACACCTGAAATACATTTAGCCAATGAGTTTTAGTCACTAATTTGATTGGCCTTGGTTGTTATAAATACAGATACTTTATACCTACAGCTATTTTTGCCCTGGAGTTATTAAATGGTTTGGTGTTTTTTGTTTTGTGGGGGTTTTTTTTGCAATAAATACTACAAACTTTTTAGATTTAAAAACATATGCTTCAAAATCACACCAAGGCTCCACTCCACTTTAATCATACAGAGGAATGGACATAAACTGAATCTCTTCAATACGTATAAACATTCCACTTCCATAATTAGAAACTCTGACACTCCCTTATCCAACCATAATCTCCTGTCACTCCACCTCTTTCTATACTTCACCTCTCCTCTACCTGTTTTCAACCCTAATTGCGACTTCTAATCTCATCACCCCTTAGTATCTTCTGGGGCCATTACCCTGATATGACTTTACTTTCTTCCTGCTCCAACTGTAAACCAATAATTAGCCATTTCAGCTCTGCATTGTGCCCTCCTC
This sequence comes from Gymnobelideus leadbeateri, assembly GCA_011680675.1. NCBI lineage: Eukaryota > Metazoa > Chordata > Mammalia > Diprotodontia > Petauridae > Gymnobelideus > Gymnobelideus leadbeateri. Next base: position 69,775 of record WOXC01003256.1, on the reverse strand, counting down.
AAGAATTCTTTGGCCCCTTTCTGTTCTTTTCTTGCCAAATTTCATCCATGAATTATTCTCTTCTCATGTTTCTTCTATTCCTATTCAGGAACAGCTGGACACAGCTGAAGGAAGGCCCACGTGTTGACTAGGAAGATTCACCTTACCCAATCTTAACTGGGCCCTCACACGACAATATAATTCTTTTATTCCTCCCAAAAACCGATTCCCTTGTTCAATTCCCCCTGAAGCTATTCCCAACCTTCTTTTTCCTCCCCAAGCCTCCTACATCTTCCCCAACTCTCTCAGCTGAGGACCTTATCTGTTACTTTACTGAAAAAATTGATATTTTCCATGAGCTACATTTTCCATTCTTACTTCAAAAACCCCTTGATATTTTCTCCCAGTTTTGCCTCCTTTCCTTCATTCTCTAAGAGGTAGCTTTTCCCCTTTCTAAGGCAAATCTCTCTCCATCTGTACTTGATCCTGTCCTCTTCCTTCTTCTCTACAGAGTGTATCCTGTCACTGTCTCCCCTCCCCCCTTTCCCTATCTTCTGGTTACTTCCCTACCATCCCTTATCCTCAAGAACAAAACAAAAGCATTTCAACAGACCCTCCAGTGACCTCAAGCAGTTCTAGATATCGTTCTCAGCAAAACTCCTCAATAAAGCTGCCTCCACGCACTCCCGCCATTTTCTCTCTTCCTACTCCTCAACCCCTTGCAAACTGGTTTTCAGTCATCATTCACGTGAAACTTCTCTCTTCAAAGTTACCGATTACTCAATTGTCAGTGTTCACCCTTCAGTCGTCACTGCCCATCTGCCATACTTGACACTCTTGATCACCTTCTTGTCCTGTACATTCTCTCCTCTCTGAGTTCTGCTTTCTTCTGCATTGCCTCCTAGGTGACTGACTACTCTTTCTCAGTATTCTCTACTGACTCATCTCTAACCGTAAGTATTACTCATGCAAATGACTTCCAAATCTATATGTCCAATGCCAATCTTTCTCCTCATTTTCAGCCCTATATGCCTTAAACTCAGTGCATCCTAAACCGAACCCATTGTTTCCCACTTAAAACCTCTCCCCATCCAATCTTCCCTATTTCTTAGATGACACCACTGTCCTTCTTAGGAACTCAAATTCATAACTCTATTATCCTGGATTCCTCAGTTTCACTCACTTCACAAATCCAATTGGTTGCCAAATCTTGCAGTTGCTCCCATTATATACATCTCTTGCAACTGACCAGGTATGTGGCAGTAAATGCTTAACTAGTTCTCTTTAAAATGCTGATATTTTAATTAACTTAATTTTATTAAAATATTAAAGTTTATTGTGGCACTTACCCCTGCATTCTGGTAGTTCAGTCCAGTTCCCATGCTCTGTACATCTAATTGTGTCATTCCCAAACATTGCATAACGTGGCAAACACTGAAAGGTTACTGTGTCTTGATAGAAAGAACTGTTTTCAGCTGATGACTTATGCAGTTTTAGTGTTGCAAAATTAGGTGTGGGTGGTGGAGGACAAGTTACAGCTGGAAAAAGAAAGCACAACAATTTCTAAGTGACTAATTGAATCTTAAAACCCTGATCCCTTCAAAAAGGCAAAGCTAGAAATAAAGTGAAACGAAAAGTAACTCATGCTGATGTTGAGAAAAAAAATCCAACTCTTAGCTAAAATTAGCTTGAAAGTTACATAAAAGTTGTACAACTCATTAAAAGGAATTTTTTAAAACCAAAACTAGGTTAAATACTGGATCTGTGTCCACCAGACAACAACCCTATCACCTTAGGTTCCTCATCTGTAAAATGAGCTGGAGGAGAAAATGCCAAACAAACCACTGTAGTATCTTTGCCAAGAAAACTCCAAATGGGGTCAGGAAGAGTCAGACATGACTGAAACTCCCAGACAAATGAGACCTACCTATCATGGACTTTCAGTGGGATCAAGTATATATCCCCACTCACAAAGTGAAAAAAAATTGAGGACATCATTTAGATACTTAAAGAGAAAAAGTATGCTAGTTGACATGTTTAAGTATTCTTTAGTGACAAGGGATCTAGTTATTCAACCAATTCTCAATTCATATAAGTCTATTATTGCATAACCTATATATCTAATGTGGTTCAGGGAATCCTGAAGGACTGAAGTTCAGGAGAGGGTTATCTGGTATAAATTCACAGACTCAACCATTCCCTAAGTCAAGTAGAAAAAGTTTATTGTAATGCCCCTTCAAGGAACTTGGAATTTACCAAGAATAATGCTAAAGTTTATACAGGAAAAGTAGTGGACTATCTAGAAAATATGTTAATTGGGTGATAACACAGCCTTAGTCACAGGCAGCATTCACTACTGGGACCCATCGAAAGGGGTTTCTAAGGGCTGTATTTTTGGTCTGTTATGTCTGTAGCAAGATATTTATTGCATGACCTCTGGATTGTATATGATAACTGTGGAATCAATACATGATAATTCTGTGGGTACAAAATAGTCCTGTTTTTACAAGAGAAATTCTACAGAGATCAGTTTGTTCTTGTAACAGGGAGTGATAGTTTACCTCTATGGGTCCCATTTATGAGTAATTGCTAGGCATAATGTCCTTGGGCTGGGGAAAAAAACTGTCAGGGATGGTGTTTTGAGGCGAGGGAGAAATATGATCTTGAAATTGGGGTCCAAGCACAAGCATCCAAGCACCCCATCATATCTACATCTTATTCATGAGGATAAATATGAATAAGTCCTTGAAAAGGCCATCTACAATAGGAACCTTCACTTCCTCTCCTCTCACTCTTAAGTCACTACAGTTGGCTTCTGACTTCAACATTCAAATGAAGCTGCTGTCTCCAAAATTTCTGATCTCTTAATTGCCAAATCTAATGGTCTTTTCTCTATCCTCATCCTCCTTTGACCTCACTTCATCATTTTGTTTTTTTCTCTTTTGAGGGCAATTGGGGTTAAGTAACTTGCCCAAGGTCACATGGCTAGGTTTTTTAGTTCATTAAGTGTCTGAGGCAGGATCCGAACTCAGGTCCTTCTGACTCCAGGGCCGGCGCTCTACTCATTGTGTCACCTAGCCACCTATCACTTCATCTTTTAACACTGTTGATCACTTTCTTCTCTTTGATATTTTCTCTAGGTTTGGAGAACATTTTGTTGTTGCTCAGTCATTTTTCATTTGTGTCTGACTGTGATGGCATTTGCAGTTTTCTTGGTAAAGATACTGAGTGGTTTGGATTTCCTTCTCCAGATCATTTTATAGATGAGGAAAATGAAGCATACACGGTTAAATGACTTGCCCAGGGTCACTCAGCTAATAAGTGCCTGGGGCCAGATTTGAACTCAGGTCCTCCTGACTGGATTCTCTGCACTACCTGGCTTACATATTGGGGACACTACTCTCTCTTAGTTTTCCATCGGCATATCTGGCTGCCACTTCTTAGTTTCCTTCATTGGATCTTCAACAAGATCATGTCCATTAACTGTGGGTGTCCCAAAAGACTGTCTCCTGACCCCTCTTTTTATCTCCTTCTCTGTGATTTCACTTGGTGATCTCATCAGCTCCTGTGGAATCAGTTATCATTTCTATGCTGATGATTCTCAGATAACCTCTCTGCAGATCTCCATTCTCACATTTCCACTTGCTTATTGCATATCTCCACTTGGATGTCCTGTGGATATCTTAAACCCAATATGCTCAGAAGTGAATTCATCTTTTCCAGAAACCCCCCTCTCTTCCTAATGTCCCTATTGCCTTTGAGGATATTACCATCTTCCCAGTCACCCAGGCTTGAAACCTATGTATCATCCTCAACTCCTCTCTCTTACCCATTATATCCAATCTGTTACCAAGGCCTGTCAATCTACCTTCATAACATCTATCAAATTTACCCCCTTCTCTCCTCTGACACCTCCAGTGCTCTGGTACAGGGTCTTGTCACCTCACAACTGCTTTACAGCAAAAGCCTCCTGGGCAATCTCCTAGCCACAAATCCTTTCTCCATTCATTTGTCAAAGTGATTTTCCTAAAATTCAAGTCTGATCATATCACACCCTCCCTTCTTCCTCCATTCAATCAACTCCAAAAGCTACCTCTCACTTCAAATAAGTAAACATTTAAATTCTTTTTTTTTTTTTAAAGCAATTGGGGTTAAGTAACTTGCTCAAGGTTACACGGCTAGTCATTTGATTTATGCGTGGGTGCTCATTTTCTGAGGCCGGATCTGATCTCGGGTCATCCAAACTCCGAGGCCGGCGCTCTTACTCACTGCGCCACCTAGCCGCCCCTTTAGGGCAATTGGGGTTAAGTAACTTGCCCAAGGTTACACGGCTAGGTTTTTGTTTGTGCGGATTAAGTGTCGGAGGCCGGCTCCGAACTCAGGTCCTTCTGATTCCAGGGCCGGCGCTCTAGTCACTGCGCCACCTAGCTGCCCCTAAATTCTTTTTTTTAAGATCCTTCATAACCTGCCCTCCCTGACTTTCCAGCTTCTTATACCTTTTAACACCTACCCCACATACACTTTAATGGTGTGTTACTGACCTTGCTATTCCTCAAGCAAAGTGCTCCATCTCCTCACTTAAAGCATTTTCACTGGCTATCCCCCATACCTAAAACTCTTCTCTCCTCATCTACTCTTGACTTCCTCCAAGTCTCAGCTAAATCCTGTCTTCTACAGGAAGGCTTTCCTGATTCCTCCTTAATTCCACTGCCTTCTCTCTGTTGATTATTTCCCATTCATCCCATATATAGCTATTTGTACATAGATATTGCATGCTGTCTCCACCACTAGAGATCCTTGACAGCAGAGACTCTTTTGCCTTTCTCTGTATCCCCAGAACTTAGCACAATGCTTGGCACATAACAGGCATATTTGCTTAATGCATGAATTCAAGATCTGTCAAATGTTTTGCTTGAAATCAAAATAAAAAGTGTTCTGATTTATGTAACTGTCCAAAAAAAGGAAATGATATTATCATAATACCTCTTTATCAGACTATATATTGATCTTTGGTAGTCATAGCTTACCTTTCTAAATTCCCACTAACTGTCCCATCAGTAATACATTCTAAAATCTTGCCAGGAACCAAAATTCAGGCCTGTTGACAACTGACCAAAGTTTACCAGTTTGAATACTCTAGGGGAGTTGACTATTGAGGAAATTCAGATACAGATTATTTTGAAAAGTGGGTGGGCAAACCCTAATTGATCTGTTTCGTATGTCTGGAATTTAGGATGTCAAGTTGTTGGGCTTTTTTTAAACTCCTGAAATTAATGCAAACTCTACTTCGCTTAATTGAGATAGATCTCATCTAACGGTAATTAATGAAAATAATAATAAAAATAATAACAAAATAGCTGGGTTTATACAGAGCTTTAAAGTTTGCAGAGCACGTGACATGTGTTGTTTGCTTTCCCGTAGTAGCCCTATGAATTAGGTTTTATTCTCCTTCTTTTACAAATGGGACTTTTAGACTGAAAGATGTTGAATGTTTTGTTCAGGATCACACAAGAAATACCTAAGGCACAAGTGGAACTTGGGTCCTCCTGACCCCAAGTTTAGCATTCTATTCACTACACCCCCTAAATGCTTCAGATCTAAAGAATGACTATTTGCAAGACAATTTCTTTGCCCTACAGATGACAATATTATACTTACATAAAGCTACAGTTCTAGGAGCTTGAGAATGTTTCCTCTTGCTTTGTACCCTGAAACAGTATCCTGTCTGTGATTGCTCTGTTGCAACATTTCTTGGATAGAATTACGGATGCAAAATCAGTAACTCCTATTAGAGGCATGACCCCATATGAAAGGGAATTGGGCCTAAACCTGGATATTTCCCATTATTTTCCTAATTATATAGCATCAAATCCCATGGGTACAATGGCAACTGGAAAAAAGCATTGGAAAAATACTGGAAGTATCAGCCATAGCAGCCACCAATTCTAACAAAGGGATTCTTTACTCCAAACGAGGTAAAATTCCAGGTGTGCAGAAAGGATTTTTTCCATCTATGGTTCCAAAGGGATATTGTTACACTCTTCTGAACCAGGAAGGGAGAATTCAGGGGAACTTTCCCAATACTAAGTGCTTACGAGAGCAGGTGGGTAGGGGAGGACTCCAATTTCCATCTTCTGTGCACTTAACAGAAGCAGTTCCATTGAGATAAAACCTGAAAAGGGAGAAATAATTCCATTATAGATTGAGATAATTTATTAATAATGGAGCATAAATGTCTTCTAGAGCCATTGGAAGGGAAAATATATCACCTCCAACTGAGCAATTTACTTGCCCTACAGTAAGGCTCTCAACATATCAGCAAATACAATGAATTCTCACAAGAACGGGGAGATGGAGGAAGCAAAATTCTCATGCTATAGACAGATCACTAAAGAACAACATGATGATGATCTTCAATGGAATGATAACCCAGAATTTCCCTTTGGTGATCACTAGGCAATGTTTCTGATTTCTTTTATGAACCAGGAAGTGCAAATGATAGGCAGTATGGTATATTCAGTAGAGCGGGTTAAAGTCAGAAAGATCTGGATTCAGGATCTGCCTCTGAAACATACTAGTTATACCAACATGAGCAAGTCATTTAACTTCTCAATCAAAGCTCCAAGTCACTCTAAAATTTTAAGTGACAAAAGCTGTTGAGCTCAATTGGTGAAAGGAGTTTCCATGCAAAAGAAAGAAGGAAGGGAGTATTTATTAAGCTTAAGCCAAGTACTTGTTCCAAGTACTGTGTTAAGTGCTTTTATAAATTTTCTCTCGTTTGATTCTAACAACTCTGGAATGTCCACCTTAAATATTTATTATTAAGGACTGTTGTTATTGTCATCACAATATGTTTGCTTGAAAAGCATATTGTTATTCAGTTATTTCAGTCAGGTATGGCACTTTGTGACCCCATTTTCTTTGCAAGGATACTGGAGTGGTTTGTCATTTCCTTCTCCAACTCATTTTACAGACAAGGAAACTGAGGCAAACAGGGTTCAGTGACTTGCCCAGGGTCACACAGCTAGTAAATGTCTGAGGTCAGATTTGAACTCAGAAAGATGAGTCTTCCTGACTCCAGGCCCATCACTTCATCCACCTAGTTGCTTGAAAACTAAAGCATGCAAAATCATAGGATGGAAGAATAGAAGGACTGGATGGAAGAAATCATGGAGATCATCTAGTAGAACTCTCTGTAGATAGCTGAGGAAATTGAGACTCAGAAAGGTTAAGTGGCTTGTCACAGAGTCCTCTAGGTATTACCTGTTACTCTGCTATGATATGGCATTTATCCTGGCTTCTTAAAGGTTATTGCCAGTAGAGTATAAATCTCTGGAAGGTCCTACTGATGGCGGGGCAGGGGAGGGAAGGTGGGAATAGGTGTTACAGGGACTCTAATCAATGACCAGAGTCCCTGAGTTTGCAGTCTGGAAGGAATTCACTAGATCCAAGCAATCTTGAAGTCAGAATTGTAAAAGTTTATTGTTATGCATTACAGTGGGCAAGAGTTCTTAGGGAACCTGCAAACTTAAAGTCATAGGTGTAGTTTTTAAGGAGTCACAACAGTAAATCAGATGTCAACTATGCTAACTAGGTGGATAAGGGTGGGATTAGGGAGGAGTTAAGGAGTGGTCAGTGCTTAAAAGGACATATACTTTTAATATCAACTGAGCAGGCATATTGCCCATAATTAACTGGGAAATAGCCCAAGGTGGGGCTGAATAGAGATGTGGTTTTAGGCCTGAAAGGTTGCTAAGTCAGCTAGTGGTCAGGGCTGACTGAGAAGTGCCTAGTCTGCCAACCATCAGTGTCATGTTTGACAAGATGGATGTTGGGAACCAAGCCTAACAGAGATTCAGTATGTGTATAATTGGCTAAGGAGTTAACTTACAGATAGTTCATTGAAGAATTCATAGGTGCAGCTGGCCATTATACTAGGGGAGATAACATTTGCCTAGGCTAAAATATTTATAGATGGTTTAGTGAAGGATTCATAGGTGTAGCTGTTATTGTTCCAAGGCTGGGGGGGGTGGGGGTGGGGGAGGTGGCAGAATGTGATTTTACAGACTGGTTTTACACATTGATTTTACAAACTGATGTTACAAACTGATACATAGATCCCAAGCACCCCATCACTACCAAGTGGGAAAGTCTATAAATACAGATTGATCTTGGGTTTTATATTTGTTATCTGAAGACTAGCCTAAGTTTAGAGAAGCTTGTCACGAGACTATTGGTAGAATGATTAACCAGTCCTTCATTTAGCCTTTATTAAGAGCCTGCTCTGTTCCTGGCCCTGTGCTAAGAGCCTTTGCTGTTAATTGTTTGTCCTTTTATCCAAGAGGATGGGGGTTGGGAGTGGGGGGATGATGTCTTGATTTGCAAGTGAATTGGATTTAAGTGAGGCAGAGATGTGTAAAGTCATCGATGCCCCACTATCTCCTCCAGAGTCATCAGAGTTCAATGGCAAGACATAGGTCAGGTTGACTGGCAATGGCCTAGGATGCAGTAGGAGACCTTGGCCTTTTAAGCTAAGGTCTTTCCCAGGTACCATTTTGTCTGAGGCAACACCCATTCAGTAGTTAAAGGCTAGGTAAGATCTGAGGTAAAAGATGCCCTTGCCTTCACAATAGAATCAATCAGGAAGGGGAAAGATGCTCAGAGTTTCTGACCAGAACAGAAACAATCGTGATTTACACTCACTCTGAGCCATCAGAAACCAAACACTGAGCAAATGAGGCTTGAGCTGGGACCTATTATTGGCTAATCAGTGTGAGCCTGAGTGATTTGGGTTTAAAGGCATAGTCTAGTAACTTCATTTGAATATCAATGGGCTTTATCAAAGCCTGGTTTTTCAGAGCTATATTTCAAGAAATCATAAATGAAAACTATGTGAGACAAAGAGTTGATTGTCTCAGCTTAAAAAAAAAAATGAGTGAGTATAATACATAGCAATTGTTTCTCTTCTGGTCAGAAATTCTGAGAGTTCTTTTGTGAAGGCAAAATAGACCCTCTTTTACCTCAATTCTTACCTAGCCTTTAACTACTGAATGGGTGTTGCCTCAGATAAACTGGGATTTAGGAAAGACCTTAGATGAAAGAGACCCAGTGTTCCCATTATATCCTGGGCCATTGTTAGGTGCTAGAAATAGAAAGAAAGGGGTAAAAAAGGTCCTGCCTTTAGGGAGCTTATATTCTATTGTGAGAGACAATATGCAAACAACTATACACAAACAGGATTTGTATGGGTAGATTGGAGATAACCTCAGAGGAGAGGCACTAAGATTAAGGGGAACTGGACAAGATTTCCTTTAGAAGTTTGGATGTTAGCTGAGATTAATTTTTCAGTCATATCAACAAATACCAAATCATAGTGGGATTGTAATGTATATCAGGGGAGGGAGTACATAGACCAACAAAATTTCAAAACCTTGAAGTACTTAAATATAGACAGCAGGTAAATGCTCTCTTACTACTTTTGTTTAACTGTGAAGAAAAAATAGGCATTGTAATTCCTCATTGCTAAGAGCTTGCTGGAATCAGCTTGAACAAGATCAGAGGATCCAATTATTAAATTTTCAGTGTGAGCATTTATGCCTCAGAAATCAGCAAATGCTGGGGTGGCTAGGTGGTGCAGTGAATAGAGCACCAGCCCTGGAGTTGGGAGGACTTGAGTTCAAATCTGACTTTAGACACAACACAAAACTAGCTGTGTGACCTTAACCCCAATTGCCCTACCTTCCTCCCTCCAAATAGCAAAAAAAAAAAAAAAATGTGTACATCAAGGTTTGGTTTATTATTTTATTGGTTGACTAGCCAAAAGAATGTAATGGAGAAAAGGGAAAGGAAGGGAATGAGCATTTACACAGCACCTACTATATGCCAGGTACTGCATTAAGTACTTTTTTCATATATTGTCTCATTTGATCCTCACAGAAACAGTGCTTAAAAGGTGCTTTTATTATCCCCATTTGACAACTGATGAAACAGAGGCAAACAAAGTTTAAGTGATTTGCTCAGGGTTAGATAGCTAATAAGTATCTTAAATTAAGTAGACTTAAATTCAACTGCAAATGTTCAAAATGATGATTATATATACACATATATAAATGATAATTGTTAATTCAGGAAATGTTAATGATGCAGATTATACTTTTAAAGTATACTTTTTTTGGGTAAGGGAGAGTTCCAGTTTATAAACATCTATGGGCACACTACTTAGTACACTTCCCACCAGTGTTTGTCATTCAGTTTTCCTGTTCTATCAGCTAGGGGGTCTTATTTGCCTCACAAGTGCAATTCATCCCTAAAATCTTTTAATCCTAAACCCTATTATTGAGATTTCACCCAGAATTTAAGTGAAATCCTTGTGTTGTTTTGAGGTTTTAAGTCTACCTCTTCCAGAAAGTAGTAAATCAGAAATAGGAAAATTAAATCTAGCGATCATTATTACATTTTGCCAATCTACCTATCTCTATTCTGTAGTTCACTAGAGAAACTACAATTTATTTGCTTTCAGCAAAGAATCTGTAATCATTGTTCTTTACCAAAAAGATGACCAAATAGACAGAAAGAGAAACCCAAGGGTAATGAGTGATTAACCCAAAACTAAATGAGTTGGTGGAAATTTAATTTGGGACATTTGATGCATTTTTTCCTTTGTTCTAGTTGAAGGGTATTAGAAATGAAACTTTTAAGAGAGATGCGACATCCAGAGAAATAACTAGAAAGAAGCTTGAATCCTGATGGAAGCAAACTAACTGATCTTTTTCTTTTCATTGTTTGTTTTATTTCTTCTTTACCATTTTTCATCCCACCTAGTACAATATACCTTTGTAACTTGACTACTGTCTAATATGAAAGTATTTGCAGATCCTATACTGGACTATATGCTGTTGTGGGGAGTAGGGGGAGGGAGGGAAAGGAAATTTGAAAATCAAGGAACTATGGAATTGAATCTTGTTAACTAAAAATACATAAATTAAAAATAAAAAATAGAAATGAACCTTTTAGTTAACTAATTTATTCCACAGGATTCAAATCCTGACTCTGTCACTTAACCATCTCTGTACCCTTGAACAAAGTATGCTCTTGGTCTCAGTTTCCTTATCTCTAAAATGAAGGAATTGAACCAGATAACCCTTAAGGTACCTTCCAACTCTAAATATCTCCAGATGAAAAGTCTTACCCTTTATTGCAAGTAAAGTTCACAGAATTAGGGTATTCAAAGGTTGTATAGCGCACAACTCCATTTTCTAAAATTCCAGCAAAAGGACATACTCTGGCTATAATAAAAGATAACAAAAAATTAATATATTTTCATGGAATTTTCCCTTAAAATAAAACCAATATGTAAGTAATTTTTATAAGGTAGATTCAACTGATTGACAAAAGGTTGTATAACCAAAATGACCAGATCACAGAATAATTTATATTGTAACTTTTGACTACTTAATTATTGACCTAGATTTCCATAGAGTTGGTCTAGATAACTAGCACATATCTGACTGCACACAGCATCAAAAATACTGGGCTTTCTCAACTGTCTAATATATCTGTATTGCATAGACAACCTAAGGAATTATTTTTAGCTCCTAGAGACTAATAGGGATGAACAACAGTTCAAAAGTTGAAAATTTGTTTCAAATACATATACTCTAATTTCAATGTAAAAACAGAATGGTACATTATTGCCTCAGTAATTTCCTGTCATATCCATTTGATGTATAGTTGAATTTTAAGGCACCATTTTTTCCCATTCTTATCTGTGTTTTTCCCTTCCTTTATGTTCTGCAACAAAATCTTGTCTTATAGTTTTGCAAGACTTCAAGGTCAATGATCTCCCCATTGTTTCCAAATAAACACTTGTTTCTTTCTCTTAATTTTTTTTCCAGTTCTTGTTCATTGTCACTCTTTCAATGTCTGTAGTATCAGTTGTATCTGAACACTCTCATAGAGGACATAATGGGTCCCAAAGGTTTCCCCACATTTCAGTTGGGGAAAGATGATATAACCTAAAGAGATGACTTGGGGTGGCAAGGTGGCACAGTGAATAGAGCACCAGCCCTGGAGTCAGAAAGACCCAAGTTCAAATTCTGCCTCAGACACTTGACAACACTTACTAGTCATATGACTTTGGGCAAGTCACTTAACCCCAATTCCCCTACAAAAAGAAAAAAAAAGTTGACTTACCTAGACATTTCAGGGTGTTGATGGGCCACATTCCACTGAGAGGGCATGTAAATCTTCTTATTCCCCCTCGTGACACATAACCAGGCTTGCAAGAATACAAAATTTGTTCCCCTGTGTCATAGCTCAGTTTTAATGGAACAACTGTGGAAAACGGTAGCTCCTGTGGCCTGGGACAAGCTGAAACAAAGCAGGGAAAGAGGACTTTGAGTGGAACCTCTATGTTTACCCTTTAAAAGCAAAGTATAGGAATAGGAACAGTTTTGACAGGTATGGAAGGACATACAAACTGATGCATAATGAAGTAAGCAAAATTAAGAAAATGATATATGTAATTAGGAAACTTTTCATTTCAGTCATGTCCAGCTCTGTGATCCCTTTTGGGATTTTCTTGTCAAAGGTACTGGAGTGGTTTGCCATTTCCTTCTCTAGCTTATTATATATATATGAGGAAACTGAGGCAAAGAGGGTTAAGTGACTTGCTCAGGGCCACAGTTATTAAGTATCTGAGGCTAGATTTGAACTCAGGAAGATGAGTCTTCCTGACTCCATGCCTATCACTCTATCAACTGTACCACCTAGTTGCCCTTAATTTCCTAGGAAACTAGAAACACTAAAATGAAGCTAAAACCCAAGTAACTGAAATGAGTATCTTGACCCTAGAGAAGAGATGAGAAAATATACTTTCATTGTTTTGGTAGAAAGGACTAATGGAAGTATAATGTGTAATATAAGCAATGAGGAAATAGATGCTTTTTTAAGATATGGAAAGATTTAGACCTGATGCAGAATGTAGCAAGCAGAACCAAGAGAATGATTTTTATTTTAGCATCAATATTATAAAATGAGCACATATAAAGATGTTGATTATTGGTTTTACTTAATTGTTTTATTTTGTTACAAAAAATCTTTCATGAAGTAATCTGCAAGTATAATGTAAAAACAAAAAGAGTAAAAGTATAAAACAACTAAAAAGAAATGGAATATTGTATACATTGACAATCTTGATCATTGTATTAGATTATTGTTTGTTGTTTTTAACTCTTTGTTGTTAGTGAAGGGTTAATTAAAGCAAAAACAGGGTTTATCCAGAAATGACTAATATAAAAACATATTAGTAATACTTAAAAAAAATTAAGCATAATATATAAACATCAAGATTCACAGTCATTCTGTTAGCTTTCTTTTACCCAGTGCTCAGAGTTAGAGAGGAAAAAAGGGAAAAGTGGTCTGGGTTTTTGTCTGATTGTAGCTGAATAAATGAGATATGGGATGGTTTCACCGTAGATGCAGTGGTTTTAGGGAACACTTGTTTTTAAGAGAACATTTAATGCCTCTCCTGGTGGCGGGGGAGGAAAGAATGTGTCCTTCAAACACTATTTTTTTTACCTAAATAAGCATCCTTCATAACATATTTATGTTGTAATAAGGCTTAAGTCCATAGTAAGTAAAACAAATTTCACAGCACAAGATGGTTAGGAAAGGAAAAGAAACTTCACCTAGGAAAAATATTGTAGGAAACACTATATTGATTTTAATTCATTAACTATTTATCAAGGGTGTATTCTGAGCTAGGCCCTGGGATACTAAGAAAAAAAATAGTTTCTGCCCTCAAGAAGCTTACACTCTACTATAGAAGATAAGTAAATGATTAGAGAATCCTTTACCTTCCAATCAACTGATAAATATTAATGCACACTTAAGTTAAAAGTCACTATGTAAAAGTAATGTAATGTGGCTATAAGTAAGGAAATTATCTCTTCTGGGGGATTTGTTAATTCAAGGCAACTTCAAATGCCTTCCTCTCAGTTGACCAAGGCAACCCTCTAAGATTGTAAATTGCAAAATGGTCGATGTTCTGCATTGGTGTTTTCTCCCTGGGAGTTCCCTAAGAGCAATGAAATCACAGATCCAGGACCACCTTCCCTCCACCAAAAAGCAGATACTTGATATTTAAATCTATGTTGTCCTTCACAATAGGGACCTATAATGATATATAATGATGCTACTAAGCTTAGCTAATAACAGGGAGTTAGGGTCATTAGTATATGAGTTCATAGCAGGAAAACCAATGATTAATCTGGGAGCAGGAGTAATATAGAGAGGGTGTTTGGTGACTTCTTTTTAGTAGGACCTGGTAGGAACCAACGTCCTATAGCTGTTCAGCTAGAAGCAGCAAATGAAAATTTAGGCTTTGATGGTCAATTCTTAGAAAACTGGGAGAAAACTAGTGAAATTTAGTAAAATTTGCTTAAAGGAACTTGTAAAATTTACTTTAGGATACCAATGCCAAAGTGAAGGAGATAGGGAAAGGTGAAAGAGAAATCATCTTTGGAATTTGGAACATGGAAGCAGGCAGATGAGGAAGGAATGAAGGAGACATGAAGGCTTGAACCAGAGATATACTGGAATAAGCTCAATCTATCTAGAGATAGCTGAATGTCAAATTTTCAATGTGAGCATGTTAATGTTATGCCTTAGGAATCTGCAGTACTACAAATTAGGATTTCATTACTTGTTTAGTTGATTTCTAGGGTCTAGACTTAAGAAAGTGATGGAGAAAATGTTAATAATGCAGATTAAGCTTAAAAGTGTGTCCTGCATTCATGTTTCACACTCTCTCTCTCTCTCTCTCTCTCTCTCTCTCTCTCTCTCTCTCTCTCTGTCTCTGTCTCTGTCTGTCTCTCTCTCACACACACACACACACACACACACACACACACACACACACACACACACACACACACACACCAGTCAATAGTTAAACATTTATCAGCATATACCTGCCTAAAACCCAGGAGAAATAACTGATGGAGATTCCTTTCTTGTTGAGAGTTTGTAGGAAGCAATATTGAAGGCCATAGTCAGGGAATAGAGAGAAGAGGAGGGAAGATGAGGAAAAAGAGGCAAGGGAGAAACATTTATTAAGCTCCTACTATATGCCCAACATGGCACTAAGTACCTTACAAATATTTCATTTGATGCTCACCACAGTCCCGAAAAATAGGCAATGCTATTATCACTATTTTTCATTTGAAGTAAATGAGGCAGACAAAGGTTTGCCCAGGTTTGCACAGGTAGTAATTGTCCGAGGCAGAGCTTAAACCCAGGTCTACATGTCTGTAGCCCCAGACCACTGTGATATCTAGGTGCCTCGAGGTATATAAAACGAAGGTTATGTAAGGCATCCAGAATGAGGGGAGGTTATCTAGGGTTGCACTTGGAAAGGTCTTGCCTAAATCCTAGCCTCTCATACCCTATAATTCAGAGCTCAGTGTGGTAGAGTGGAAAGAATACCCTTACGGCTCTAAATCCTGCAGTAAGGAGATTTCAGAGGATCAAAGCTCAGCAGCCATGGCCAGCCAATCCCACAGCAACAGAACCAGGATTGATATACACCAGTCAAAGCCAGGCAGAAGGAAGTTGAATAGAAGGAAGGTCAAACAAAGTACATTAACTCACATTTACAGAATGCTCTAAGATTTACAAAGGACTTTCCCCATATCAACTCTGAGAGGTGGGTAGTAAAAGTAATTATGAGAATTTTACAAACCAGGAAACTAAAGTCTATAGAAGTTATAAGAGACTTATTCTTGCTTTTTTTTTTTTAACTTTTTTGGAGGGGGGAGGGCAGGGCAATTGGGGCTAAGTGACTTGCCCAAGGTCACATGGCTAGTAAGTGTTAAGTGTCTGAGGCCAGATTTGAACTCAGGTCCTCCTGACTCCAGGGCCAGTGCTCTATTCACTGCACCACCTAGCCACCCCTAAGTGACTTGTTCTTGATCACAAAATGTCTGAACCAATGCTCAAACTCCAAGATCAGTGTTTCCACAATACTACAAATAGACCCAGCATTCCATAGTTGTTGTAAAGAATTAAGATAAAATCAACAGAATCTGTTCGTTGTAGGATTATAGAATTAGATCTGCAAGGGACCTTAAAGGCTATCTAGTCTAACACCTTAATTTTATAAATGAGGGAAGTGAGATCCAGGGAGGTTAAGTGACTTTCCCAACCTCACACAGTAAAGGGCAGAACTGGGAACCCAACTCAAAACACTACCCTTTCTATCTGTTATTGATAAACTTTCCCTTACTGTCTGTATCCTATATTGATTTTAAAGTATTCCTTAAAATATTGAAAAGGTTAGTATTCTATTATAAGGGAATAGAGGAAAAGGTAAGGGGCCAAAGATGCCCCTTTCATCTTCTTCCTGTTGGGTTCTTGGTGTTTAGGAAACCTCAGAAAATTAAAGGGAGTAAAAAAAATGAAAGGGGGTCGTAGCAGCAAGAAATGTGAAAGTGGCACTAGTGAGCAGGAAACTCATTTTTCCACAGTCCTCTAAAATTATCCTCTTTATCCTACTATCATAAGAACATGAAATTCCCTAAGAATTCATTGCCTTAGTTTAAGACCATGTTTCTAAAAGATTCACTCATAAAAATACATGCATACCTTGGAAGGGTCCCATACTCTTCCTTTTTCAACCATGAGTACCTCAGTTGGAGTTAGTTATTTGGAAAGTAGAGAAAAGCCTTAAAAGGATGGAACAAACTTTGACCGAGGAATAAGAAGGAAATAAAGGTCTACAGTACATAGTTATTGAAAAGAGAGGATAGGCTGAGGGATACAGTAATGGGTAGTCATCAGGAGGACCTCAGAGAAAGAATAAGGGCACTGGATAAGTCAGAGGGGAAAATGAGAGAAGAGAAGAACCTAAAATCTGTCCTCTATCATTACAGTCTTTCTTAAAGTCAGCTCTGCCATTGGCTCTCTCGTCAGTCTCTCTAATATCTTTACAATGACACCAACAGAAGACAATTTGAAACAGTGAAAGGAAAGCTGTTTAGAGCATCGGAGATGGTTGTTGTTCAGTCTTGACTGCATCTACATGACCCCATGGACTTTGTGCATGGTGTTTTCTTTGACAAAGATACTGGAGTAGTTTGCCATTCCCTTTTCCAGTGTGTCCCCATTTATAGAAAAAGAGCTGAGGAAAATAGAGGTTAAGTGAATTGTCTAGGTTCACACAGCTAGTAAGTGCTGGGGCCAGATTTGAACTTAGATCTTTCTGACTCCAGATTGAGTGCTCTATCCACTACACCACCTGGTTGGTCATCAAAGGACCTGAGTTCAAATTTTAGCTTTGATACTTACCTTTGTGAACCTGAGCAAATAACTTTTCTAAGTTTTCCTTATTTGTAAAATGAAGGGGTTATACTAGACAGACTCTAAGTTCATTTACAGTTCTAAAATTATAACCCTATGAATTTTATGAAGAGAGGTAAGAACATCTTTGCTAAAAGAAGCCAACTTTCCAAAAGTGAGGTAGAATTGATGATGCAAATGTAAATAAGGTCCTAAGGTGGGTATTATCAAAAAGAAATCTTCATTGGAGAGATCAGGTTTAGAAAACAATCTCTAAAAATAAAAATATTAATTAAAAATAATGATTTTGTAGAGTGCTCTTAAAGTTTTCATTTTATAAATTTTACACACAACCAATTGTTATCTGAGTTTGGATTTGAACTTATGTCTTCCTGACTTTAGGTCTAGCTCTCTATCCACATAATCAAAGTAGGAAAACAATTAAATGGTAAATGTAAATGATCATTATTTTTAGGTTCTAGCATACCATGGTCTGTGTAGCTATTTTCTTAGAAAATACAAGTGTACTAAAGGCTTATTAGGTCATTAATAAAGTTAATTTACACTAGAAAATCTGTTTGTAATTATATAAATTTGTATATCATTTCTCAAATTATATTTGCAGTTATATATTATAAAAACCTAATATTACATGGAAATTCCATGACATGAATATTAGATATATCCCCTAACACCAACATTATAAAAGGACTTATCAATTTTTCTTGAACCTTTACAAGTACTAAATGGTTGGATGTATTAATTATTTTGCAAATGAAAAAAGAAATACTTACTCTGTCCTGCAATTACACAATGGCAAAGGAAGCTCACCAACAGGACTAACACAGGAGAAATCATGATGAAGGATTCTCACAAGAGCAATCAAAATGGCCTCTCTCTGTTAAAAAGAAAGATACAAACGGGAAAATGCTTAAATATTAACTATTTTCACTTACTTTGACCTTTGTAAATAGAAGATAAAGTATAAGATTTGGAACCAACTCAGATAACTAGTATTCTCTAATGATTTACAGTAATTTCTACAGTTCCATTGTGAAATCTTTGGTGGTGTTTTCTGTTTCAGTGACATCTGTGATTGTGACATAAACTGTTTCTTATTCCTCCACATGGATACTGATAATTTCCAAGTATGCTTGTTTAGGTCAGATGTTTCATTCTATTTTCATCTTCATGTTTCTTTTTTTTTTTTTTTGATAATTTATTTTTTTAATGATCATTTAGAACTCATGAGTCCTATGAGTGGATCTTCATGTTTCTTAAGTTCATGAAAAGGCATCATACTAGGGCAGAAAAAATATACTGGACTAGTAGTTGAGATCCAATTTCTAGCCTTGGTTCTGTTTCTAACTAGTCAGGTCATCTTGGTTAAATCACAAAGTTTCACATTTTCATAATTGGTTAAATGAGAATGGCACTGAATGATCTCTAAAGTGCATTTTAGTTTTAAGATTCTATAGGATATCTATACCAAAACAACTGACTGCCACCTAAAACTACATATAACAATAATAGTTACGAATATTTATATAGAGTTATAAATTATTTTCTAGATATCTTATCTTAAGCTTACCTTCTTTCCCCAATAAATGATCAACCCTTCCCAATTTTTCCATTTTTGTCAACACATACATAGTCTTCCAGGTCCCTTAGGTTTAAAACTCTGGAGTCATTCTCAACTCATCTTTCTCCACATATCTCATATGGAATCTTGACAAACTCCTACTGGTTTCTCTTCAATATTTTTAGAACTCCTGTCTTTATTTTATTTATATTATTATCCAAGTACAGAAAGGGAAAAAATATATTTTATGGAGTTGCAGTAGAGTATTTTCAGAGTTGCCTCTTCCTGGTTCCTGCCTGGGCACTTTGGAAAGGTCAGAGAAATCCCTTTATTGGTCACTGAATAAGATGTTCAATGGACACTTAAAGAGGGAGTTATTCTACCCTATTACTCTCTTCCTATGACCTTGCAGGTGGCATTATGTAGCTCAGAAAATTCCCTAGAAAAGTAGGTGAAAAAGAGTTCTCCCTTTGCCCACCCTGGCCATCCTGCAACTCTGAGAATGTGGCACCTAAAGGACGTCTCCTCCCTAAATGAACCTGAGACTACTTCTCAAACCTGTAACTGCCTCTTCTGTTTTTATTTCTTTCCTGAGTGTAAGTGACTAAACATGTACCTTGGGGTAGATGTATCTAGGCTTGGAGGTCACCTTGGGAGCTTGAGATGCCCAAGGGTTCTAAATTCCTTGGTCAGAATGACCTAGAAGCAGTGGGATTTTTTTTTTTATCAGAGAAGAATGCCACCAAAAAAAAAGAAGAATCTAACCTCTGGCCTGAATGAGCAAGAAACATGGACATCAGAGGGACAATGCAGAGCTAAAGTGAAATGTCACTTTGGGAGATTCCTCCCCCCAAAAAAATATTGCTTCATGTTCTTTTTTAGAAATTTTATTTATTTTATTCTGAACTTGAAATAAAACAAGCCGAGGCAGAGCCAAGATGACGGAGTAGAAACAGTGCTTCCAAGCCACTCTCCCCCCAGACTACCTCCAAATTATGTAAAAGGGGACTCTGAACAACTTCTGGAGCCCCAGCACCCATAGAATGACACAGAGAAGCTAACCTCCCACTGAGGACAGCCAAGCAGCCCTGTAGGAAGGACCAGCACAGCACACACTGCGTGGGGAGCCGAGCACAGGTCTGCCTGAGTCGCGGTTTTAGCCCCAGGGCGGATGGGCCAGCAGCCAGCTGGAGGGACCCCAAAACACCAGAAGCTGTGGCGATTCCAGAATTATCAACATAGACATGCCTAGGACAAAGTGAGAGGTTAGTGCCCTATTGACTTTGAGACCAGTATTTGGGGAACGCGTTGGCTTCCTCCCCTGGGGGCTAGAAGCCGCTGAGGAGACATGCCATTTTGTAGTTTTCAGAGGCAGCTGCAGCTCCTGGCCTGCGAACTGTAGGGAGATCCAGAGATCAGTCTTGGGGGGTAATCGCCTTTGCTTTAACCTCCCTGGATCTGGATTGTGATCTGGGGTGGAGGTCGTGGGTGGGTTTACAGCTTGCCAGAAACAGAAGTTGCCCCCCCACACACACATTTGGGATGAAAGTTCCCATCTGGCGCCAGAGCCATACTGTGGTAACAAGCCCAAAACTCAAGTAATTAAGTGGCAACATGCCAAGGCAAAGGAAACAAATTGAACAGAAAAATGCAACCTTAGACTCCTACTTTGGGGACAAAGAGGATGGAAGCATAGAGCAAGAGGAGGACTATAAGGTCAGAAGTCCTACTCCAAAAGCCCCAGGGGAAAACATGAGCGGGTTTCAGGTCATAGAGGACCTTAAGAAGGACTTTAAAAATCAAATAAGAGAAGTGGAGGAAAAATTGGGAAGAGAAATGAGAAGGATGCAGGAAAAGTATGAAATGAGGGTCAACAGCCTGACTGAGGAAAACAACACCTTAAAAAATAGACTAACTCAAATGGCAAAGGAGGCCCAAAAGGGCAATGAGGAGAAGAATGCCTTAAAAAGTCGAATTTGCCAGATGGAAAAAGAATCTCAAAAGTTCACTGAGGAGATTCATTCCTTCAGAGTTAGACTGGAGCAAATGGAAGCTAATGACTTTATGAGAAATCAAGATGCTGTTAAGCAGATCCAAACAAATGAAAGATTAGAAGGCAATGTGAAATATCTCATGGGAAAAACCACTGACCTGGAAAATAGATCCAGGAGAGACAATTTAAAAATTATTGGACTACCTGAAAGCCATGATCAAAGAAAAGAACTTAGAAATCACCCTTCAAGAAATTCTCAAGGAAAATTGCCCTGATGTTTTAGATCTAGAGGGCAAAATAGAGGTTGAAAGAATCCACAGATCACCTCCTGAAAAAGATCCCAAAAAGAAAACTCCCAGGAATATTATAGCCAGGTTCCAGAATCCCCAGATCAAGGAGAAAATACTACAAGCAGCCAGGAAGAAACAATTTCAATATTGTGGAAACACAATCAGAATAGCCCAGGACCTGGCAGCTTCTACACTGAGGGATCGAAGGGCATGGAATATGATATTCCAGAGGGCAAAAGAACTGGGAATGAACCCAAGGGTCACCTACCCAGCAAAACTGAGTATTTTGTCTCAGGGGAAAATATGGTCATTCAGTGGAATAGAGGACTTTCAAGCATTCCTGAAGAAAAAAACAGAGTTGAATAGAAAATTTGACATCCAGACTCAAGAAGCAAGAGATGCCTGAGAAGGTAATCAGGGAAAAGAAATCAAAAGGAACTTATCAAAGTTGAAGTATTTACATTCCTATTTGGAAAAACAATAACTGTCACTGATGAAATCTTTCTCAGTATGAAAATAATGGAAGAAGGGTATGTCATATGAATACATATGTGAATGTGTGTATATATGTTTACAGTTATACATGGATAGAGGGCATAGGTTGAATTTGTTGGGAAGGGAGGATACTTAGGGGGTGAAATTATGAGATGAAAGAGGAAAGTGTCGAGAGGAGATGGGGAGAGACAGGGTAGGGTAAACTATCTCATGTAGAAGAAGCAAGGGGAAGTGGTTGCAAAGGAGGGGGAGAATAGGAAGGCAAAAAGGCAAAACCACATTCTCATTGAATTTGGTTCAGGGAGAGAATGACATACATACTAAATGGGATATCTCAACCTGCAGCAGAATAGGGGGAAGGGGGGTGAGAGGAGGGATGATGGATGGGAGGGTATCCTTGGGGGGAGGGGAGGTTGGAAGTACCCAGTATAGAAGAGGGACAGGATCAAGTATGGAATGGACCAGGTGGGGGGTGGGGTGAGTGGGAGGGAATTATAAGCTGCCTTGTACAATATATCTACTATGGTAATGTTTAGCATAGCTAGACATGTACAACATGTACTGAATTACTTATCTTCCCAGAGGGAATGGGTGACAAGGGAAGAAGGAAATAGATCTGAAATTCGAGGTCTTAAGATTAAATGTTTCTAATATATATAAATACTATTATTAATACTCTTTTGCTTGTAATTGGGAGATAAGATGTGCAGGCATTGGGACACAAAGATTCGCCTTCCTCTAATGGAAAAGTTGAAGGGGGTATGAGAGAAGATATGGGAGAGAGCAGATTGGAGGAAGTGATATCTTGTGGGACTGCTATTCTGGGAGGGTGGGTAGGGGAAAAACAGGGGGGGGAAAATAATTGTAACTCAAAATCTGGCGGAAATGAATGATGTAAAACAGAAGTTAATAAAGCATTTGTTTAAAAAAAAAGAAATAAAACAAGCCTTTCTTTAACATAGTAGAATAGAAAAAGATGATTGAATATTAAACTGCAAATCTAATTATGTACAATTTGCTATTCCTTTTAAATATACAATATAGTTATCATGTAACTTTTCTCCCTTTTTTTCTTCCAACTCCACGCCCCTTCCCTAGAGATGGCCACCATTAGACATGAATATGTATGTATATATGTATATGTATACAAATATATATACATATGTATTTCCATGTATCAGTTCTTTCTCAAGATGCAGATAGTGTCTTTCTTCACAGATCCTTTGTAGTTAATTCAGGTATTTCGAATTGCTAAAATGATTTATTCACTCAAAATTCTTCTTAAAACAATAGCTGTTACTATATACAATGTTCTCTTGTTCTTTTCCTTTCACTTTTCATTTTTTCATGCAAGTCTATCCATGTTTTTGTAAGATCATTGAGCTCATCATTTCTTATAGCACAGTAATATTCCATCACAATCATATACCACAACTTGTTTAGACATTCCCCGATTGATGTGCATTCTGATGAAAAATCTCAGTCTCCTGGGGGAGTATAACAGTAATTATAAATGATCCCTGATTTTCTGTCTTTTCTGTCACAGTATGCTTATGAATGTTTGGTGTTTAGTATTTCCTTTGTGAGTAGGAAATAAAAACCTGTTCCACATCCAATTCTTATTGTACATTTAGTATCTTTCTCTTTCCTCTTTTGGGAAGACCCTAGGCATGGGCCTAACCCTTAACTTAAACAATATTCCCCCAGGATTCTGGGGTGGAACAAAACCAAAAGTTTGATAAAAGGAAACTTAACCTGTTTTATTATAGACCATATATAGTATTGAGCTTGGTCCAGACCCCATACCTGAGTTCGGGGTCCTTTCGTGGAAAGGAAAAAGATATAGCTCCCCAGTCTTTTGTACCTAGCAGCAATTATCATTAGAGAGAGATGAAAATATGGACAGTGACTTTGAAGAAAAAATGGGTAAGTTGACAGCATTGTCAGGAGTTATACTAATGGACCATGGCTAATTCCATCAATTCCTTCTTGGTTGGAACACGTCAAAATTTTTGTAGGACATAGTTGTTGGAGAGATAAATTTGAAAACTCAGGTAATGTAATCAGATATTCCCAGATATATATATTTCTCAATTTAGACATTTTTCCCCCGAAGAGGGCTATTCAAACATTACAAGAAACTCTAATAATTTTTTACATTCAGCTCTGAATGCATCATTACATGCAATTCGAATGTTAGATCAATACATATTTGTTTTTTAATGTTCAACAGTGAACTAAAGCCAACATTAACCTGAGGAACTGGTTAATATTATATAGTGGATGGAAACCAAAACCCAAAGAAAGTCTTCTGCTGTGAAGGCAACAATATAATTCTCCTGATTAGTCAGGGAATGTATAAATATTAAATTGAAGGTATATTCACTGCTAAATTGCTATATTTTTTTAAAGAAATTGGGGTTAAGCAACTTGCTCAAGGTTACACGGCTAGTCATTATTTATGTGTGAGTGCTCAATTTCTGAGGCCGGATTCGATCCTGGGTCATCCCAACTCCGAGGCCGGCGCTCTTACTCATTGCGCCACCTAGCCGCCCCGTAAATTGCTATATTTTGATGTTAAAAGTACTGATTCCAAATACCCAATGATCTTTTATGAATCAGAATATAGATAGTAGAATATATATATACATACATATGCACATATATGTATACATGTAGAGACATATACACATTTCTGTATATACTTATCTCTCCACAAAACTTATCTTCACAGTGTATTTTGCAAGATATTTTACAAATGTTTCCCTGTCCTAATTTTCAGATGAGACATTAACTTATGAGTTCAAGGTCCCTACCTGATGTGTATGTTAAACCTTCTATTACAAGAGTCATGTGCAGTCAGTAACTTTCTTATTTACTTTCCGAGCACAGACTTTGACCACGAAATTAAACATTTAGTAACATTTTGATTGTCTGAAAAGTAGGTTCTTGTTTGTTGGGACCCAGATCAATATCTACCAACTATTCAATAGAAAAATATATCCACTTTTCTTCCTATAATAACAAAGTACTATTTGCACACTTATAATCAGGCCAAAAGTTATTCAGTTTGATGAACTTATTTTTAGGAAATCACAGTTGACACTATTAGCACTAATGAAATTTTACTGAGATCTGTTGCTTAGCTTCCTCTATCAAAGACACTGAGGTTGCAAATTACGATGCAGCTCTTTCTAAAAGGGGTTCCCACAAATTCTTTTTGCCCATCTACCTTTTCATTACAAAGGACACATCTCTCTTATATGTCCTCATCTCTCCATTCACATAGCCTTGGTGCAGGTCCTCATCATCACCTCTTTCTTGGATTATTACAATATTTTGTTACTATTATTTTAATAAACATTAGCAATTATTATAACAGCTTTCTAGTTTGTCTCCTTGCCTCAAGTCCCTCACTACTCCAAATCACCCTCCACTTAACTAACAAAGTTATTTTCCTAAAGCACAAGTCTGCCCAGGTCATCATACCCTCCCAGCCTCCCCCATATACTCAGTAAACTCCAAATGACTCCAAATTATCTCCAGAGTCAACTATAAAATCCTCTGGTTGCTACTTAAGGCCTCTAACATCCTGGTCTCTTCCTACCTTTATAATCTTCTTACACTTTAACCCCATCCCTATTCTATATGTTCTTTGAATAGGATGCTCAATTTCAAGGGTCCATGCCCTTTCCCTGGCCATCTCTCATGCCTGGAATTTTCTCCCTCTTCACTTCCACTTCCTAGCTTCCCTAACTTCTTTCAAAAATTAGCCCAAATCCCAATTTTTGCAAGGGACCTTCTCAGAGGCAATCTCCTCCACCCCCAACTGTTAGTGCTTCTCTTCTGAGATTACCTGGTATTTACATAGGATACCTCTGTACTCAACTTGTCTATACCTAGTAATCTGCATGTTATCTATCCATTAGAATATGAGCTCCTTGATGGCAGGGACTATGTTTCTTTGTGTCTCCAGTGCTTAACACGGTGCCTAGCACACAGCAAGTGTTTAATACATGCTTGTTGACTGGATGCCTTACAAAGAGAAGCTCTCCTGTTTCCCACGTCCAGGTATCTGACTTTTTAGTACCAGCATACTCTCTCCTTAAGCTTCTGCTCAGCATAGAATGGAACTAACTCCTCTGTCAAAATACCCTTTCCAAGGCCAAGATGGTGCTAACCAAAAGGGATGCTCCTTTTTCTAAATTTGCTAGATGATGTCACTCCAGCCATCTTGTCAGTTTCCCCCTCTTTTCCTAAGTGGTATCACACATCAAGACAGTAAGACAGGTGTAATGGTACCTCTCACTTATACATTAAAATATAATCATGTCCATTGATGTAGTGATTCATTTAAGCTGTCTGGGCCTTCTGTGACTATATTAATTGAGAGGAGGTGGATCTCCAATTCCCCTTACACTATGATCACATATACTATTAGACTGTTAGTTTTAGTTTTGCTGAAATTCTTTTTCACATTTTCTTTCTTTGTTCTTTTTTATAAGGAATGCTTTCTGAGTGGAGTAGAAGAGATATTTGGAACTGAGGATGATATAAAAACAAACAATACTAATAAAAACATTTTCTAAAAGAATGACTGGTCAAAAAACAAATTATAATATAAGAAAAGGAGGTTAGGTCAGGATTTATTAATTCAATGAATCCCCCAATCATCTTGATGAGGGGATTACAGGATACAGACCTTAACTTGAAGGACACTTTCAGTAGAAGTAAACTTGTGCCTTAGCTTGTTCAGAGAAGATTCAGAAAACTATGTCCCCAGGGATATCTGCTCCTTCTAAGATGATTGGCAGAGAAGGAGGGATCTTGCTGAAAGAGCCACTTTTTCCTCAGTGGTATATAAAAAAGCAAGCTATGATACAACCCAACCCTTTTTATTTACCTGTGGGTTTTTTTAACCTTAGAATTCCAGAAGCAAGTATAACAAAAGGAAGGTTTGGGAAGAAGAATTCTCCATTCCTCACTACCCTGTGAACAGAGTATATTAGCTTACAGCAGAAATATGCGGAGAGTAGCCTCTGCTTGTCCAGGCAAGTCTGAGCATTGCCTTCAAGGGTTTTAAGTTCCTGGCTGCTTTCTGCCCTTCTCTTTTCCTTCCTTTTCTGAGAATAGGTTAGAGACTAGTACTCTAGTGAGAATGGAATTTCTAGCTTGGGAGGTTATCTTGAGATTGATCTCAATTTCAAACATTCCTATATTCTAGAGTTCCCAAGAGACTGATCATTTCTAACATTCAGGAGGCTAAGGGAGGAAAATTTCCTTAACAACGCATATATTGGAAAAGGAAGAGCATTCTCATTAGAAAATTTCCCTATAGTTAAAAGTCAAAAGTCATGACATAAAGGGCCAGGAAATCTGGATTTTATTCATCTTTTGTGAAAGATGCTATGAATTGCTCAGACAGCATATATCTAGGGGGAATGGCAAATATTTATTCAAAGTCCCACAAAGTATATTGATCTTTTTGGGGTACCTTAATGATTTGAATGGGCTATTTTTAGTGTCTTATGTTTCTGTATTTGCTTAGGGGTACTCGTTGGTCATTAGGGCAGCCAGGTGGCACAGTGGAAGGATACTAGGCCTACAGTTGGGAAGTCCTATCTTCATGAGTTCAAATCTGGCCTCAGGCGCTAGCCGCATGACCCTGGGCAAGTCACTTAACCCTATTTGCCCCAGTTTCCTCATCTGTAAAATAAGCTAGAGAAGCAAATAGCAGACCATTCTAGAATCTTTGCCAAGAAGACCCCAAATGGGGTCATGAAGATAACTCAACAACAACTTGTGAATCCTCAAAAGTGTCTATAAGGCCTTTGTCTTCTTCATTTTGGGGTTGAAGAAATCTATATAATTCAATGCTCACTGATATAAAGTGAGGGTCCTTTTACTTAATTCAGAAGTAGTTCTAACACCAGCACTCTCTTAGTTCTGGTTCAATGTTGTGATGGAATGAGGCAGTCAAAAGTCACTGAATAGTTAAAAAAAAATCAAACAACAAAGATATGCAGTTAAGATGTAGTAGTACTTAGCTCCTCTGGACTTAGCCTTCTCCCCCATATGGGGGTAAGATATGGTTAGTGGGATAGTGACTAGCACAGTCTTCAGAAACCCCATCAATTTGGAGAAGCCTCAGTTGTACTTGGGTGATACTTTTTATGCCCTTGGATGACTAGAAAACTGTGTCAGGGAAACAGGAGCCAATTAGGTCCTGGGGGGTAGGCTTATCTTTTAGGGAAAACTAATCCTTGTCACAAGAGGGAAACAGGGAGACTCGGCCTAATCCACCTTGCAGGGAAAAGCTGGTAGATATTAGAACTATCACAACTTTAGAGGAGACCTAGATATAAGCCAAATCTAAACTGTATTCATATTTCTCTATTATCTTTCCATTAAAATGTGAGTTCCTTGAGAACAGGGGCTATCCCTAGTCCTTGGCACAATGCCAAGAACAAGCATTTAGTAAATATTTGTTGACGACTTGGGATGGGAAAAGTGAATAAAAGATATCTGAGATGATCTGATACTTAGGAGTCAAATCCCCAGTATTAATTTTTTTCTGTTTGTCCTTGGGGGAAAGCTGATCCTAGGCAAAGAGTGACTATTGAAATAGCCAAAAAAAATGATATGAAAGATAACAACAATAAGAGTGCAATATAAAAATGTATGAGTTATAGATAAAGTAGCTAATTCATTTCCCTGAATAATTATATTAAGAAAAATTAATGACTTGTTAAAACCACATGTAAATAAATGGGAATTTTGTTTAATTGCATTTTTTATATTTAAAGTTAAATTTGTAATAAAAATCAATTGCAAGATACAAGGTGGGGAGACTTGGCTGGAAAGCAATTTGTTTGAAAAATAGCTGAAAGTTTTGTTAGCTTGAATACAAGCTAAATGTGGGCTAACAATGTGATAAGCGTTCTTAAAATGTTAATATAATTTTGAGTCACATTGATGGAAATATAATTTCCCAAGCACTAAACTCTCTACCAAAGTGATAATTTAATAATGTAGAAATAATTCATTTGGACCCCTGCTGTATTCCAATTGGTATTAATCAATTTGATATGATTCCATAGAGATAGGCCCCAGAGCTGTGAGCTACAGATTGTAAATTCACTTGTTTAATCACAGGAAGCTAACTAAAGGCCCTTGATTTTCCTTGTCATGGTGACCAAGCCTGCCATGGAAGAAGTTACTCAATTACACAGAAAGTCCCCCAACTTATTTTTGTATCTCTGGATCATTTTGTCTTGTCCAACATGAACAGATGACCTAATGATCACTTATGACCATAAGATGATCTTATGACCACTTAGTCAGTGGAGATGACCCATGCTTCACCCAAATGGAACCTCCCCTCTCCAACATACCAATTCTAGTTGATTTTTGGCTCACAAAGCAAGATCTATCAGCCAACGGGACTTTGTATACCCCTTTAGAGTGTTCAAGTATCAAATCTGATATCAAGTCTTGTAAAAATAAGGCCCTAGAAGAAGGGGGCATCTCATATTATGAGGAAGATCTGAGGCCCATTCCATTAGAGGGGACCATCACCCTTTAATAAAGTGCCATTGACTCAGAACTCTGCCTCAGTCTCTTTTTTACTGTAGGTTGGACACCTTTAATGCCCACAATATATCATTGTGGGGCAGAAGTGATACTGAATTATATGCCAGAAGAAGTCAAGTACTGGTTCTACCAAGCCAGAAAAGATACGACTATGGACCTAGAGATGGAGAATATGTTTTCTAATGACAAATTTAGCTAAGTTCAAAGAGGCATCATCAGATTGTTTTCAGGATAATGACTTTTTCAGAGACCAACCACCAATATAAATGAAATGTGTTCTATATTGGTGAAGCAAAAAAGAAATTTACATGACAATTTTATTATATATTTAAAAGGAATAGCAAGCTGTACATAGTAGATTGGCAGTTTTATGTGCAATCATCTTTTTTATTATACTTTGTTATAGAAATGCTTATTTTACTCCACAAATAAAAAATAAAATAAATAAATGTGGGGGGAAAAAGTTAGTCACTGATAAACCAGACTATCTCTGGAAGAAGGCAGCCAATCTGCTATTTGTTGCCTTATGAGAAGGCAGAGGACTAGAGGTATATGATTCCTGGCTGTCTTTTATTGAAGAATGACAACAGATGTTACCTGTATCTACCCTGGCACAAGGTTCATCATTTCTGAAGGGCACTTGATGGGACATATAACTCATTATAAACAAATGAAATTAATCTTGATGTTGATGGTTATTCCCCTATATCCACTGTCAGTCCGTCAATCAAGAAACATTTATTAAGCAGCTGTGTGCCCGGTACTGTGCTACAAATGTTGGGGATACAAAGAAAGATAAAAGATGGTCCCTACTGTCAAGGAGCTCACAGTCTAATGGGGGAGACAACAGGTAAAGAGCAGTGTACAAACAAGCTATATACAGGATAAATTGGAAATAATCAATAGAGGGAAGGTATCAGAATTAAGAGGAATCAAGAAAGACTTCCTATAGAAGGTGGGGTTTTAGTTGGATTGATGTGCCATATCTTTTTCACAGGAGAGCCTCAGAACACACTGTTAAACGTGAGTCTGTGTACTAACCTAAGAACAAATTTCATCATTATTTGCTGATGTCTTGTAAATTCAGCAGTTCAGTACCTGTCTCTGGGTCTCTCCAACTTCATACAAACACATTCAAACAGAGACTTAAAATCCCACAGATACTGGGCACCACACCTATAACCATGGATTTGGAATCAAAAGATCTGAGTTCAAATGCTAGTTTTGTTTTTTACTAGCTTTGCAATCTTAAGTCACTTCTTCTCTTTGGGCTCCATTTTCCTTCTCAGTCCTTATTGAATAGATAAAAAAAAATCAGTGGAGTAGCATTGTATATTGGGAAGATGTACTTACATGAGTTAACCTGAGAACTAGAGTGGGACATAATGGAGAGCACTTGGGTGAAGATCAATGGAGAAATAAAAAGAAATAATATTTTCAGGAGATTCTATTTCAGAACATTTTGGCAGGACAAATTAAACAAGGTGCTCTGGGAAACAATCAATCACAAATGTTGTATAGACCGGTGATATTGATATTGCAGTAATGAGCAACTTCAACAATTTGGAGATCTGCCTAAGCTTTTTCTCTGCCAACCAGTGTATCATGAATACATGTGACTTGTCTTAAAGGTTAGTTCACCCTTTAAAAGGTGGAGGAAGCAACAAGGGCAATTGCTATTCTGAATCTAATGCTGACCAACGAGGAGGAAGTGGTGACTGAAGTAGAAATAATGAGAAACTTGGGAGCAAGTATTCCATCATAGAGTTCAGGAAAGAAATGGAGAAGAAAGGTAAGTATAAATCTGGCATATACCCTAGATTTTGAAAGAACATATTCCACAGTATTCAGAGAATGAATAAGAAGAATCCCATGGCCTAATATTTTGTAGGGCAAGTCAGACCAAGAGGGATGAGAACCTCTCAAAAATGAAATTCTGAAGGTACCAGCAGAAAGTATTCTAATGAGGAGGTAAAGGAGTTGCCTAAAGAGATCGATGTGGCTACACAGAAAACTCTTTGAATGAATCATTTATCAAAAAAGACATAAACACACATATATGTATTAAATAATTGTATAGCCATGTGTGTACATATTTGCATGTGTATTCAATTCAGATGTTTATTGTTATTGTTCAGTTATTTCAGTGGTGTCTGACTCTTCATGACAGCATTTGGGTTTTTCATGGCAAAGATGCTATAGTGGTTTGCCATTTCCTTCTCGAGCTCATTTTACAGAAGAGTAAACTGAGGCAAATGGGGTTAAGTGACTTGCCCAATAAGAATTTGAGCTAATAAGAATCTGAAGCCAGATTTGAACTCAGAAAGATGGGTCTTTTTTACTTCAGGCCCAGCACTCTATCCACCATGCCACTTATACATGTACTGTATATATGTGTATACATACATATATCATCATATATGCATATGTACACATACATATACAAAATCAGATAATAGAGAAGCTGAAACTTGCAAAAGAAATGTACTATCCCAAAGTAAAGAATACACAAAATGAACTGACTGATAAGTAAAAAAAGCCAAAAAGTTTTATTGGTTTGGTTTTTAAGTATGTTAGGGCAAAGAAGAGGTCAGTCAGTCCACAAACATTTATTAATTTACCATATACCGGGCACTGTACTAAGTTCTAGAGATCCAAATATAAGCAAAAAGAGATAGCTTCTGCCCTCAAAGAACTTATACTATAATAGAGGAAGACAACACATAAAAGAAAGCAGAAAAGTATATGTGAATGGGGTGGGGAGTGCCTCTACAAGAGTATAGTGTTGAAATCTAAAGAGTCAAAAGAAAAGCCAGGAAAGGAATGAAAGATGGCTGGATTAGGGCCCTTCCTCAAAATGAGGCTCTCATCAGTGGGAGAAAGGGGCCACAGGAGTGCAGGAACAATGATGAGGTCATAGGCACCGAAGCTCAAATCAGGATTAAAGATGGGCTGAGCCCTTGTCGCAATTGTAATAAATAGTACTACTGGATATTAGTGAGAAAGCTGCATGAAGAATTACTTCATTTTTATTCTAAATTGAATGTTCCTTGAACTGGAAAAGAAAGGGAAAAATGATTAATAGAGAATGAAAATGTAAGATAAGTGAAAAGATGATTAGATAGAATATAGCTGTCCTCAATGTGTTCAAATCTCCAGGCCTGAATGGAATACATGCTGGAGTCCTGGAAAAAAAACTGATAGAGATGATAAACCAGCAACTGTGAGTCAACAGGAGGGTTCTTGCATGACCAGAGGAGGGCAAACATTGCCCTGATTTTCCAAAATAGGGAAGAGGGTAGAGGGTAGAGTCTGCAAATGAGCCAATAAGCTTGGCCTCTCTTCCCTGGCAAAATTCCAGAACATGGTAATTATTTCAGGACTGATTTGTTAGCATTTAAAAGGGGAAAGAGTAGACTAAAAGACCTCATGGGTTCCTCAAACAGAGATCACGCCTTTTCTGGGAACCTTTCCCTCTCCTCCTACCAGTCTTTGTTTTTATTTTTTTCAGCCATTGCAGCATATGTATTCTGACCACTTCTTCACCTTTAATACTTACAGGATCAAGGGATTCCTTGCCAAGAAACCAAAGGAAAAAATTCAGTGGATCTGCAAAACTGTCAATAAAATCAAGTACAACTTAAAGAGGCAGGAGAGGAGGCTGATAAAGAACAGCTGGCATATTGATACACACATTTATCCTCTACCAAGTTCAAACTCCTTACCATGCCACCCCTGATAAGTAAATGATACTCTCTTCCTTTTATAGAAACAATTTACTTAAGTGCAGAGATAAAGAAAAACATGTCATGGAAGAGAATTGTCTTACCATTTTATTTTCATATGTTTTACTAAAAAGTTCACTAATGGGGGGTGGAGTCAAGATGGCAGAGTAGAAACAGGACTTCCACACAGCTCCGGCTTCCACCTTCCCCAATACATGTAAAAGGGGACTCTGAACAAACTTTGGAGCTTCAGAACCCACAAAATGACACAAAGAAGCTAATCTCCTGCTAACAATAGCCCGGCAGCCTGGCAGGGAGCAGCCAGCACAGCACTCTAGGAGCCAGGCCCGTGTGAGCCAGAGGTTTTAGCCCTAGGGTGGGCCTGACAAGCAGCCAGATGGAGGGACTCCAGAACACCAGTAGGTGTAGTGATTCCAGAATTATCAACACATAGATGCCAAGGACAAAGTGAGATGTCAGTATACTACGGGACCCAGTAGTTGGGAGAATTTCCACTTTTGCCCCCAGGGCGAGAAGCAGCTGAGACGCTAAGGCCCAGCCACAGCCTCACATGGCTGCTTCAGCCCCTGGCTTGCAGACTGTAGGGAGACCAAGCAACCAGTCTGAGGGGTAGTTGCTCTGGCTTTAACCTGCTTGGATCAGGATTACAGTCTAGGGTAGAGGTCCTGGGGTGTGTGACCAGCTTGCCAGAGGCTTCAGAGAGGGCACCCAACTAAGACCTCCAGCAGCTGAGAAAACCCCAGCGTTTGGGATGGAAGCTCCCCTGTCTGGTGGCAGAGTCCTACTGTGGCAAAAAGCCCAAAAGTCAAGTCATTGAGTGGCAACATGACCAGGCAAAGGAAACAAAGCAAACAGAAGAATCCAACATTAGACTCCTATTTGGGGGACAAAAAGGATCAAAGTATGGAACAGGAGGAAGATAGTGAAGTCAGAACTCCTGCACCAAAAGCTTCAAAGGAAAATACGAGCTGGTTACAGGCTACAGAAGACCTTAAGAAGCAGATAAGAGAAGTGGATGAAAAATTGGGAAGAGAAACGAGAACAATGCAGGAAAATTATGAAATGAGTCAATAGCCTGACTGAGGAAAATAACACCTTAAAAAATAGACTAACTCAAATGGCAAAAGAGGCTCAAAAAGGCAATGAGGAGAAGAATGCCTTAAAAAGCCAAATTTGCCAGGTGGAAAAAGAATCTCAAAAGCTCACTGAGAAGAATCATTCCTTCAGAATTAGATTGGAGCAAATGATGACTTTATGAGAAATCAAGATGCTGTTAAAGAAATTCAAACAAACGAAATAACAGAAGGCAATGTGAAATATCTCATGGGAAAAACCACTGACCTGGAAAATGGATCCAGAAGAGATAATTTTAAAATTATTGGACTACCTGAAAGCCATGAGCAAAGAAAGAACCTAGAATTCATCCTCCAAGAAATTTTCAAGGAAAACTGCCCTGATGTTTTAGAACCAGAGGACAAAATAGAGGTTGAAAGAATCCACTGAAAAAGATCCCAAAAAGAAAACTCCTAGGAATATTATAGCCAGGTTCCAAAATTCCCAGATCAAGGAGAGAATATTATAAGCAGCCAGGAAGAAACAATTTGAATATTGTGGAAACACAATCAGGATAACACAGGATCTGGCAGCTTCTACACTTAGGGATCAAAGGGCCTGGAATATGATACTTCAGAGGTCAAAGGAGCTGGAATTAAAACCAAAAATCACCTACCCAGAAAAACGGAGTATCATGTTTCAGGGGAAAATATGATCAGTCAGTGGAATAGAGGACTTTCAAGTATTCTTGATGAAAAAACCAGAGTTAAATAAAAAATTTGACATTCAGATTCAAGAAGCAAGAGAAGCATGAGAAGGTAAACAGGGAAAAGAAATCATAAGGAACTTATCAAAGTTGAACTATTTACATTTCTACATGGAAAAACAATAATTGTAACTGATGAAATGTTTCCCTGTATGAAAATAGTTGAAGAGAATAGAAATATATATAGTCTATATTGGAGGGTATATGGGCTTATAAATACATATGTGAATATGTGTATATATGTTTACAGGTATACATAGATAGAGGGCACAGGACCAGTTTAATAGGAAGGGATGATACTTAAAAGGTGAAATTAAGAGGTGAGAGAATAATATAATGAGAGGAAATGGGGAGAGACAGAATGGGGTAAACTATCTCATATAGAAGAGGCAAGGGAAAATGGTTACAATGGAGGGGACGAACAGGAAGGCATAAGGGAATAAGTCAACCTTATTCTCATTGAATTTGGCTCGATGAGGGAATGATATATACTCTAAATATGGTATCTCACCCTATAGGAAAGTGGGGGGGGGGAGGGGATGAGATGGGGGATGATGGGAGGGCAGGCTGGGGGGAAGTTGGAGGCACCCACTTTTTTTATGGCTTTTTTGGAGGGCAATTGGGGTTAAGTAACTTGCCCAAGGTCACATGGCTAGGTTTTTGTTTGTGTGTGCGTTAAGTGTCTGAGGCAGGATCCGAACTCAGGTCCTTCTGACTCCAGGGCCCACGCTCTACTCACTGTACCACCTAGCCGCCCCAAGGCACCCACTTTTGAAAAGGGACAGGACCAAAATAGAGAATAGAACAAGTGGGAGGTGGGATAGGAGGGAGGGAAATATAATCAGTCTTCTACAATATACCTACTATGGTAATGTTTTACATTAGCTACACATAAACAACCTATATTGAATTGCTTATCTTCCCGGTAAGGGTGGGTGACAAGGGAGGAAGGGAATGAATCTGGAATTTAAAGTTTTAAAGCCAAATGTTTAAAATATATATACTATTATTTATATTAGTTTACATGTAACTGGGAAATAAGATATACAGGCACTGGGGCATAGAGATCCACCATGCCCTACTGGAAAAGTAGAAGGGGATATGAGGAAGACATGGCAGAGAGCAGATTGGAGGAGGTTATATTCTGTGGGGCTGATATTTTGGGGAGGTGAGTAGGGGGAAAATGGGGAGAAAATTTGTAACTCAAAATCTGGCAGAAATGAATGATGTAAATGAAAAGTTAATAAAGCATTTGAAAAATTAAAAAAAATAAAAAGTCCACTAATGAATATGTGCATGACAACTGAAAAAAAAAACCAGTTCAAGTCAGACTAAACTCATTTGAAAGAGGAACTAGACTCATATATATCAGAGGAGTCAGCCTTTCTGTGTTTCATGGATTATTTGGCAGTTTAGTGAAACTTATGAAACCCTTCTCAAAAGAATGTTTTTTTTTTAATGCATTAAATGAAATACATAAGATTGCGAAGGAAACCAATCATAGTTATGAAAATTTTTTTTAATTTTATGGCCCCCAGGACGTATAACATTTTTGTTTCTGCAAAGTGTTAGAAAGATCTGTCATCTATTTTTGTGGAACAGGTGAAAATATGTGTGCTAGGTGACAGTAGAATTAAATGGATACAAAATTGATTGAATTACCTGTTCTCAAATCATAGGTCAAGGTCAACATTGAGGGACATATCTACTGTCCATAGCCCTATGCCAACACATTTATCAGTAGCCTGAATGAAGCCATAAAACACATTCTTTTCAAATTTTCAGCTTACATAATTAGTTAGCTGGCACATTAAACAACCAAGTCAAGATACAAAAAGTTATTGCCAGACTACTAAATGAATTTTTTTTAACTAAATCTGTGATTTTATTACTATAGAGTCTTCCCAGTGAGGATTTTTCTATACCAATACAAATTAGCAACTACTCTGAAATTTTAGAGAATTATAAGCAGCATGTGTCAAAGATTGGATGTGGACTCAAGCCCTCCTGATTCCAAGGCCAACTCTATCAATTATGCTTCATG
Source organism: Gymnobelideus leadbeateri (assembly GCA_011680675.1). Lineage (NCBI taxonomy): Eukaryota > Metazoa > Chordata > Mammalia > Diprotodontia > Petauridae > Gymnobelideus > Gymnobelideus leadbeateri. Next base: position 32,897 of record WOXC01003256.1, on the reverse strand, counting down.
ATAAATCTATCAATTTAGAATGAAATTAATATGAAGTTGTATCCCTGAGTTCTAGAAATTTAATAAATTTCATAAATATTGGATGAAAAGCATGTGAAAACCCTATGAAAAAGATCTGATATGTAAAATAAATGGACTGTACTAGATTATTTTTAAGATTCTTCCATGTTTTTATCTTTTGATTCATCTACCTTGAACAAGAGTACAAGACACTAGTCCAGGAAGAAAAACAAATAATACAAAAGCCAACATAACAGGAAAAAAAGGAGAATGGTTACCAGATACTATAAGGTCCAAATGCCAGCTTTCCTAGTGCTTTATCTCTCAAAGCCATGAGTAGTGCTATAAGAATTTCCCACTGAGTGGAAAGGGGCCAGATTCTTTATAAGCTGTTTTCAAAGCATCTTGAGCTGGTTCTCATGGTCATTATGCCATTGCTTTTCTTGGAGAGGGAAAGAGCAACTTCACAGTTACAAAGCTATGCGTGTAGGATATAATCCTTGCATTAAAGTTCTACAGGTGCGCCATAGCAAGTGAATCATCTTTGTGTCAGCATGACACCTCACTGTGGTTTGTGGCAAAACCAGCTTCCAGGCAGATAAAAACTTGCTTTTCTTCCATAGTAGTTTACAAGGATCCTCTGTTGTAGTTAGCATGCATCTATTGATACCTTATTTTCCCTTAATTGCTAGTCTCTACAGAAAGAGGAGGCACTGAAAACCATTTGCATCCCCTGACCCTCTCACAACCTGTGATTGGATAGGGATATTGGTTGTCAACATTGATTGCCTTCATAGGTAATTAGTGTGACCTATGCTTTGTGCTGAAGACAGGCTTGTCTATGCACACAAACTGAACCACCTTTGAGACTTTCTTCTTTCTGACTTAACCTTCTCTTTTAACATCGGATCATTTAACTTCAAAACAATTACATTGCCTGTCCTGGAAGATCCATAGTCAAACTCAATCTTCCTTTCCTCAAGCCAGTTCTCTAGGCATTCAACAGTATGGAGTCTAGAAAACATGTAACAGGAGGAGATGTCAATGTCTAGTAGAACAATCACCAGAATAAGAATGAGAAAACCTGGATATAACACCTCCTCCTCACCCTAAATTGGCCCTCCTCCCATCACTTTCTAGTCATATGACCATGGCCAAGTCATTTTAATTTCTCTAAGTTTGTTTCCTCATCTGTAAAATGAGGCTATTAACCTATCTCAGGAGCTTGGTATAAAAAAAAGAGGTGCTTTAGGTCTTAAAGTCACATTACAAAAAAAAATAAACTATCTTAAAGTGCTACATGAATACTGTTTATCATCATTATCATCAACAACAATTAAAGGAACAAAGGACATTTCATCTCTAGAACAAAAAAAAACAAAAAAAAAGGATCTATTTTGTTCAAATAGATCCATCAAGTAGAAAACACCAGAGTTGAATTCTGTGTTGCTCCAGGAGGCAGATTTGAGATCAAAGGGTGAAAATCACAGCAAGGCAGACTTCAGATCAACCTGAAGAAGAACATTGTAATAGCCAGAGGTGTCCAACAAGGGAAGGGGCTGCCTAATGAAATCACAGAAGTATTGAAGCAGAGACTGAATAATCCCTGATCTGAAATACTGGAAATTCTTGCACTGGGTGTAAGGTTGACATGATGACCTCTAGGGTCTTTTCAAAACTCTAAGATTCTATGATTCAAGGTTCCTCCTGCCCCCTTTGTCTTTGTGAACATTTCATTTCATATGGATTAGTCTGTTTCTACTCTCTAAAGGCCCTGTATGTCTTATTTCACCCCTCACCCCAGAGTTCTCCTGTACCCTTAAGGACTTGGGGGAAAGGATGTCTCTCATCTCTGCCATTTGCCCAAATCTCTGCCAATTGTTTCCCCCCAATTTTAGGAGTTCAAGTACCCCAGTTCCATTTAACCACTTAATGGTTAGATTAGCCTTTCCAAAGAAATACTTACTTCAAAGGTATAATAAGAGTAAACACACAAACATTTCCTCCAATGCCTCCAGGGCATTACCCTGCTGCTCTCTACCTTATACCACCTCAGTTTCCAGGCTGAGGAAAAGAATAAGTTCACAGCTCAATTCCCATGTAACACAGACCTCATCAAGTTCAAATCCAAAGCCCCACTTTGGGCTAGTATCTCATGACTCTGGCTCTTCAGGGCTCCTTGTTGGGTTGGCTATAACATCTAGCCTGGAACAAAGCATCTGACTTGGAGCTCTCAGGTAGAGGACTCCATTTCCTGCACCCAGAACTGAAAAGTATAAATGAAACAGGCCAAAACCCAAAGCCCATTTCTCAGGGTCGGATGGCCTGGGATGGAGGGATGGAAAGGAGGATGGCCCTTAGGCCCTGTTCCCTTAACACATTCCCTGTTCCCTTACTCACCAGCTCAGGGTGGTGGAATCCTTCATTCCTGAATTCTTCAGGAAAGACTGTGACTGTCACAGTGAGGTGGTTCAAAGGTTAATTCAGTTCCAGTTATACAGTCAAAGGAAAGAGGTTACTCCCAACCGTTGAGGAAAATAATACATAATGTCCCCACATACACAGTACTTCTGCCACCCGCAAGCAGGTAACCAGAGCCTCCCACTGAGTTATGAATGAATGAATTAATGAGTGAATAAAGCATTTAATAAGTGCTTACTACTTACAAAGTGATGACTTTAGCATTGAAGCCAGAAATAGAAAAATCAGGTACCATTTTAGGCAGTCTGGACATGTATCAAACACCCACTACACAAGTAATCCTTTTTGTGGCATGTGTATAATTTAAAATAAAGATACATATCTTGGGAATGCATGCTAACAATTTTTTTTCATTATTAAGGGTACTCAGTCAAAAAAAAATTAGAGACCATGGAACAATAGAATAGAAAGAAAGCAGGGTCAGAAAAAGCATTGCAGAAAGTGGGAAAGGGATCCAGACAAAGAGGGAAGAATGATACTCTTGTGTGTAGATCATGGGGTAGGTGTGCAAGCACCCCCTGTGTAAACCAATAGAACCAGCCCACATTCTATACATGCCTAGAGTAACAATGTTAACAAACTTGCCTCCTTTGAAATTTTGCTCTAAGCCTTTGGCTGTATCTGACACATTAATTAAGCTATCAACACTAATTTGAAAAGCTTCAAGTCTACTTTCTTCAAAAAAGGAAGAAGGCAATCTCCTCAACCCAGCTCATCCAGTTTAGCTGATTATCTCTCTTTCTAATCTTGCCCTTCCCCTGCTGAGAAGAGGGTGAGAAACAAGAAGTGGGCAGAACAGGAACACTATCTACAGACCTACTACCATCCTTTTTATTTCTCTGTATTAAGAGTAACAATTTGAGTACTTCAGTACAATTCTAATGTTATCAGGTGACAATGCACTTCACTAAGGCAGGTCATGACCCCTCCATACTTTTGCAAATTGGGTCATTCTTGCCAATGTCTATTTATAAATCCTTTATACAATGTCCAACCAAAGCAAGGGAGAACTTCTGATTCTTTCAATAAAATCACGAGTGCCCTCACAGCCCTTGGGCTGCTGTTGGTTCTTATTTCTCTCCTCCTGATCAGAATCACAGAATCTCCTGAGGGAGTGCCCACCAGATGCTGGAATGGATGAACAAATTATGGTATGTGGTAAAATAGAACACTACTATGTGCTTGAGACCCCAAAATACCAACACACTTGGTCCTGCCGAATGAATTCAACTCAAGCCTTGTCTCAGTCAAAGGAAAGCAAAGTTTATTAAAGGTTTGCATAATGGGTAGACCCTTAAGGAGCCTCAGTATCTGTGATGCTTGTATTAGACAAGAAGGCCAGAATCATCTGACACAGAGTGAGTCTGCGCTAGAAAATTCTCTGGCCTTTTTCTTTTCTCATGGAGGCAAGATGGGGTCTTATATACAGAAAGGTTGTAGTGATGAGGTATCGGCTCAGGGAGTCCCCTTGAGCTCTCCTTGAATCTTTGAGGTACAGGCTCTGGGAATCCCCCTAGAACTGATTCAATTGTATGAGGCATTTGCAGGAGGCCTTACATTGTGGCTGGGCCCAAACCTCTGTTACTAGACTTCCCACCCTCGAGCCTATCAAAATATCAGTCCATCCTTGAACTGGCCTAGCCCACCATTGTCTCCAGGTAGCCTCCAGCAACTTCCTACCCTTAAGCACCCATTGACCATCTCCAAACTCCTCCTCTAGACCACCCCTAGATTCCTCCCACAACTTTCTGTATATAAGGTCCCATCTTCCCTCAGAATGTGTGTATGTGTGTGTGTGTGTCTGTCTGTCTGTCTGTGTGTCTGTGTGTGTGTGTGTCATAGAATGACCTAGCACAGACTAACTGTGTCTAACACAAGCAGACTTTCAATAAACTTTACTTTTCTTTGGACTAGAAGACTTGAGTTCAATTCATTTGGCAGGACCGGGTCTCCAGAGCAACCTTAACCCTCTTTATGGGTAACCTTCAGTTGGAGGAATCTAGGGGTGGTCTAGATGAGGAGTTTGTGGAGGTCTTTAGGAGGTATCAAATAAGGTCAGACTCCAGTAATGAGAGATTAAGGGTGGGAAGTAGCTGGAGGCTACCAGGAGATGAATGTTAACAAGATTTGGGTATAGATGTTTTGAGAGGATCTAGGGTGGGAGGTAGCTGGAAAATGGAGGGCTAGGCTAGTAACAGAGATTTGAGAGGAGCTATAATGAAAGGCTTATGGCCTCAAGCAAATACCTCATCCAATGGGAAGATTCAATCAGAGTTCAATGGGGTTCCCAGAGCCTGTACCTCATAAGAAGCAATGAAAGGGATGGAAAGAACTATATGAACTGATGCAAAGTGAGAAGAGCAGAATCAGGAGAACAATTTATATAGTAATAATATTGTAAAGGCAAATAGCTTCTAAAAACTTAGTAACTCTGATCAACACAAATGACCAATCCAAATTTCAGAGGATTCAAGATGAAACAGACTGTCCACCTACTAATAAAGGTGTCATAGACTCAGAGTACATATTGAGCCTTTTTTTTTTGACATAGCCAAGGTAAGAGTCTATTGATCATACATGTTTGTAACAGGGTTTTTTGTATTTCTTGCTTTTTCCATGGAGGGAGGGAGAGGTGAGAGGGAAGAATTCAGATCTGAAAATATAATAAAATCAATTTTTAGAAAGAATCACATCTGTGATTTTGATTCTAATAGACCTAACTCCTTTTTGGTCATATGTGTTTTTGATGATCCATATAAGTACAATTAAGATATATGTACTTAAGTGATATGAGCACAGATATAGGTACTTATATAAGTACAGTAAAAATAATCAAAACAATATATAGTGGACAAAAATGCTTAACCTCAGAGTCAGAAAAGCATGAGTCCTGTCTAACAAATGCTGATAGTGTGACCCTGGGAAAGTCATTTAAACTCTCAGTGCCCCAGGCAACTCTCTAAGACTCTCAAATTCCTCATTCCTACTATGAGAGTGACAAGCAGTTGAGTATAGAAGAAAAAAAAACTAGTTCTAAAATCAGACTCTGGATTCAAATCCTCCCTCTTAACATTCCTGGACCTCAGGTTACCTCATAGAAAACAAAAGTGTTATACTACATGACCTTTTAGGTTCCTTTCAGTTCTGAATCTATGATTTCCTTTAATAAAGGGATTTACCACACCTGGAGCTGATACACTGATGAAATCATAGGTGTAAGAAAAAGAATGTAGCCCAGGAGATTTCCCAGTGAAATAAGTTTTATTTTTGCTTTAATATATTAAAAGTGACTTAACGATTGCTCTTTTTGTTTCCCTCCCCCTTTTCTGTTCCTTCTTTCCCTTCTCTCTATGCACATTATTATTTTATTTAGTTAAGAACCAGGAAAAGCATTTCTCAACCTCTCTTAATTCTAGTGCCTTTCCTCTCCTATTTATTACCTAGTTATACTATATATCTACATATAGATATACACAGACATACATAGCTTGTTTGTGCATATTTGTTTCCTTATTGTCTCCCTTTAGATTGTAAGGTCCTTGAGAACATAGACTGTCTTTTACCTCTTTTTATATTCTCAGCACAGTAGTAGACATTTACTACACATAGTATGCTTTACTAAATGTTTATTAACTGATCAATTAAGTCCTAAAGTTCTGATCTGGATTCAGGAAGACCTGCATTCAAATCTTGCTGAAGAGGTTAACCACTAAGAGGTTTAGGGTTGCTCTGGGGACCCCAAAATACCAACATGCCAGCTCCTGCCGAAATGAATTTGACTCAAGTCTTCTCAGGCAAAGAAAAGTAAAATTTATTAAAAGTTCACTTGCATTAAACACAAAGTAAGTCTGTGCTAGGTCATTCTATGGTGCTCTCAATATCCTATGGTGCTCTCTCACCACATGGTGTGAGATGGGGTCTTATATACAGAAGGTTGTGGGAGGAATCTAGGGATGGTCTAGAGGAGGAGTTTGGGGAGGGTCTTCAGGGGGAGTTAATGAGGTCAATGAGTGATTGAGGGTGGGAGGTAGATGAACAATGGAGGGCTAGGCTAGTAACTAGGCCAGTAATTAGCAGTTAGTAACGAGGCTAGAGGTCTGGGCCCAGCCACAATGTAAGGCTTATTGCCTCATGCAAATGCCTCATCAAATGAGACAATTTAATCAAGAGTCCAAGGGAGGTTCCCAGAGCCCATACCTCATCATTTCTAGCTGTGACCTTAGCAAGTCACTTAATTTCAGTCTATCTCAATTTCCACATCTATGAAATAGGAATAATAATTTTAGCACCTACCTCCCAAGGTTCTTGTGATGATTAAATGTGATATTTGTGAAGCACTTTAGAAACCTTAAAACACTATATAAATGCTAGCTGTCATCATCATTATTTGTTTATTTAATATGCCTTTTTTATATCTATAATGATCCACTAACTTACCACTCTGAGGACAAGCAGATATGTAGGTAGATAAATGGATAGACAGAGAGAGAAAGACAGATCAAGATACAGATACACACACATGTATACATTTTTGTTTACACACAAGCAAAACCAATAATGGCCGGTGGCCATTTCTATGAATACATTCTGATTTTGTACCTCAAATTCATCACTTTCCTTTGAAAAAGTAGAAGATATATTTCCTCATCCAACTTTTAAAGTCATGATTAGGTACTGCTTTGATCACTTTTGAGGTCTTTCAGAGTTTTTTCTCCTCTGCTTATGGTAAATTGTAAATTGTTCTGCTTCTGTTTATTTCGGTCTGTACCAGTTCCCAAAAGTCCATATTTATTTGAATCTGTCATATTCCTTCTTATGGTGCAATAAAATTCCATAACATTTGTATACCACAATTTGTTTTGCCATTCCCCAGTTAATGTCTACCTGTTTTGTTTCCATTCCTGTACTATAATAAAAAGTGCTTCAATATTTCTGTCCTTGACCTTCTTGAGGTGTATGCATAAGAGTATTCATATATACAGTTTGGTAACTTTTTAGGGTTTGGTTCCATATTATTTTCTAGTAAAGTTGAACCAATTCATAGCTTTGTGCCTTTTTCCCACAACCTCTCCCGTGATTGCTATTTTCCTTTCCTTTCATCTTTTCCAATCTGATGGAATATGGAATCAGAGTTTTTTAATTTGAATTTCTCTTATTATTAGTGAATTGGAATATTTGTTCATATAGTTGTTGATAGCTTGGATTTCTTCCTTTGAGAACTGTCAGTTTGTATCCTTTGGCCACTTATTTATTGAAGTGACTCTTATCCTTATATGTCTGCATTAAATCTTTAAATATCTTGGATATTAGAGCTTTAAAGGGTTTTTAGAACACATTCTCTTGAATAGACAGGAACTTCTATGCAGTAGTTACACTCGGATATAACAGAGCATTCCTAGCAAATCTACTGTGTCTCTGAATGTTTCCTCCCATGAACACCAGATGGCAGAAGAGACCCTGCAATATGTACTTTCATTAGAAAATCTCTAAACTTGAGACTCAACCTAGCTAAATTCAAAAAGGCTCCTTACCAGGTTGGTTGTAGGTAATGAAATTTTTAGCTACGCTAAAAGACTTTCTGCCCTGTCAAAGAAGTTTCTAATATGCATTAGTGGGGACAATATCCATGCCATTTATATGATAAATTTGTAAGATAAGTATAAAATACTGTGCTAGATTTGGGGATACAAAGAGAGATACATGACGCTCTAAAGGAACTTATAATCAGTTGGGAGTAGGGAGAGGAAAGACAAGTACACGAATAACTAATATGTAAGAAAAAATGATACAACTGCAAAGAAGTACAAGAAAAATATTGAGAAACATACAAAAAGAGAGAGACCTCTTTTACTTGGGGGGAGGGTCAAGGAAAACTTCATGCAGGAAATGACATCTGAGTTGGTCTTGAAGGAAGGAAAGGACATCACCAGATAGAGTTGTGGTTGGGAGTCTTCTTCAGGACTAGTACAATGGCTAATCATGCTCCACTAGGTGAGGCCCATGGGGGCGGATGACCTTTTTCCAATCTCTGTCCTTTACCTGGATCTATAGCTTGCTCTGGGTGTACTGCTCTGTCTTCTCAGCAGGAAACTAAGTCCTTAGGACTTTCATTCTACCCCACACGTATTTAAACAACTCTATTTTTGACTGTAGCCTAAGAAGCCCCCTCCCAATGGAGGAGAGGAGGAAGTAAAAAAGTTATCTAGAGTACAAACAGAAATCAAATATGGAACAGGTAGTTTCATTTCTATATAGGAAGGGAATTGCTAAACAGTAAAGAATCCTAACCTAATCCTAACCAAAGCTTCAATGGGACATTTTCAAATGGGTTGTTCATTAGTTTGTTTACATTTCACTTTCATTAAGCATAGTCTGATCAGGGCCAAGTGAACCCTTTGCTTTCTGGTGGTTTCTCTCTTTCGGGGTCACTTTTCCCTTCAAAGACTGTCCATCCATTTTGTTTTTGCCAATATTTCTGTTACTGGTGCAAGTATTTAACTGCTGTTTAACCCAGTAATTAGCATGGTATCTGATGTATAGTAGGCCCTTAGTAAATGTTTATTGATTGACTATTCAAGTGCCCAAGGTGTGTGTGTGTGTGTGTGTGTGTGTGTGTGTGTGTGTATGTGTGTGTGTGTGTGTGTGTGTGTAGGGAAATGGTGGTGCTAGTTGCCTTTTGAGATCTCATATGGCCCTATACAAAAGAAAATGTTTTAAATAGGAGATCCCTGAAACAAATTTATGAAGAGGCCATGCTTTCATGGAGCTGCCCAAGTGTGCAGAGCATTCCCCCACCAATTTTGAATTCAGTCTTTATACATTAAGGCCAGCAGGAAGGAGAGGTCTGAGTGGGAAGGGATTGCTAACTTAGTATGCACAAAGAGTCCTGGCTAAGTAGGCAATTAAAAATGTCCTTATGGCAGACAGGAAGCACTCAGAGCATATCTGAGCCTTCTCTGAAGTTGGGGGTAGAAGGATCCCTTGATCATGCATTCCCAAGGATAGGCTAAATATACATGAAGAAAGACATGGGAAAAAGCACAGGGAGAGGAGAAAACAGGAAAAGAAAAAAGAGATTGAAGGAGAGTCATCCAGTTTGACAGGAACGTAGACTACATGAAACTGGTACAACACGAGATAAATCTTGGCAAGTAAATTGGAACAACATTGTAGAGATCCTTCAATGCCATAAATGATGGCCTTGAAAAACTTACTTGATCAACCATAGAAAAGTCCTAAAGTGAAATAAAGGAATACAATAGCCATGAGAAATATTTTAAGATTATTTGGACAATGATACATTGATTAGAAAAGAGCTAGACTGAAGGCAGGAAGGATAATTAGGAAGTCCTTTTATAATATCCAAGTCAAGAAAAATTAATAATTGATCAGGTCAATATTACTATTGTCCTGAAAACTCTGCGACATTCTACTTCTCTGTGGCTCTGCCCACAATCTTTGTGACTGCCTGGATCAAAGGTTCTCTTCCTTAGCCACCACTCTTCAATATGAATTGTATCCCCAAGTAGAATGTTAACTCTGTGAAGAATGGTACTGACTTTTATATTTGTATCCCCAGAGGCTTTCAGATTAATAGAGGTGAGAACTTGAACCAGGGTGTTTGCATTTGGATTGACTGTGAAAGGAGCCTGCAAAGTCATAAAATTTTTGAGATTGAAATTGTAACAAAATTCTTTTGTTTGTATACACTTCTTAACCTCCCTTTGATCTGTGTATTTTAAAATGTTTTATTGACACCCCTTTCCCTGGCATTACTATCATTATCCACATACAACTCCCCATACTCCAAAATAAGAGCCATCCCTTCTAATAAATAGTCAAGTAAAACAAATCCACAGTCATGTCTGATAATCTCCATTTCATTCTGAACCTCTAGTTCTTCACCTCTCAAATACAAGGAGTATTCCTGCTACTGAGCAATAAGTTCATCAAGGCATCAGTTCATCCAAGTCTTCATAGATTTCTCTAATCCAATCTAGAGGACGATAGATGTTGTGGAGAGAAACTTGGAGTCAGGAAGACCTGAATTCATATATAGCTTCAGACACTTTCTGTGTGGCCCTGGGCAAGTCATCTAACATGTTTGTCTCAATTTTCTCAACTATAAAACGAGAATATTAATAGCACCTCACTCATAAACTAGGAGTTTAATAAATTCCTATTCCCTTCCCCTCCATCCCTTTTGTCATTACTTACAGTACACAATAGTCTATTACTTTCGTATAGCATACTTTGGCCATTTCCCAATTGATGGTCATCCACTCTGCTTCTTTGTGCTGCTATAAATATTTTTGTATGTGCTTAGTAAAGTTTAGTGACTTTAGGGGCATAGTCCCAAATTGCTTTCTAGAACAGTTATACTAATTCCAACTTCCATCAACAGTGTCTTGTTGATCTATTTGTTTTATCACAGACCCTTTAAGAATTGTTCTTTTTCTCTTTTTCCCCCCATCATTGCCAATCTGATGCATTTCTTTTAGTAGTAGTAATTTGGAGCACTTTTCATTTGGCTGTTGATAGTATTTTTTATTGTATTTCTTTCAAAAACTGGCCATATATTTTAATCATTTATGTATTGGAGAACAACTCTTGTTCTTATATATTTCTATCAATTTCTCATTTATCTTAGATATTAGACTTTTATAAGGGAATTTGCTTCCAAGGATTTTCCCCATTTCACTTTTGTCCTTCTAATTCTAGCTGCACTGATTTTGTTTGTACAAAAGATGTGCAATTTTATATAAACAATATTATCATTTTTACCTTTTTGGTCCTCTCTATCCCTTCTTTGGTTGAGCTCTCCCACTGTTCATACTTGTAAATCCTTCATCTAATTTGTTTATATATGACCTTTTATGTTTAGATCATATAATACACACAATCACACATACATACACACGTATACTTGGAGCTTATTTTGGTATATGATGTGGAATGATCTAAACCTAATTTCATTTTTCCAGTCTCTCTTTTTTTTTTAGCTTTCCCAGAAGTTTTTGTCAAGTTGTGAGTCCTTAACTCCAGCAGTTGGTTTGCTGTGGTTTAGCAAACTTTATGCTAATAGGTTTGATTTTTTCTGGGAATGAGCCACATCTTTACAAATCATACAACTGACTGAAAGTTGTGGAGAATTCAAAATCCCACTGTGTTCATCATCTGTTAAGCAAGGAAAAAAATATTATTCAACAGAACGCAAGGCACATTTCCCAGTCCCCCTTAATCTTAATGCCTGCCCTCTGGGATTCTAATTTTTTCTATAAATATATGTACATAGTTGTTTGCATGCAGTCTTCTCCCCCTCCCCCAATACATTGTAAGCTCCTTGAGAACAGGGGCTATGTTTTCTTTTCCCTTTCTTTGTATCCCTTGCACTTAACACAGTTCCTGGCACTTAGTAGGTTCTTAATAAATCCTTATTGACTTTATTTGAATAAAATGTCATCTTACAAACTTTTTTTCCCAACCAAACATCTTCCATCCATACTTTCAAATTTTTTAATGTACCTTGAAAGATGTAACAATAGACATAATCTTGTTCAATGACCTCTAGATTATAAACATCAGTTTAGGCACAAAAAAAGGTAGATGTAGACTTACCAAGATTGATCACCACCATTATAGTGATGGGCCAGGGCAGAGTCCCATTTGAAGAGTGTCTATGAATAGTGAGGCTTTCCAGATACTCCTGTTTGCTGATTAAATTATTTGAGCCTTATGGGAAGGCAGAACCCCCTGAAAAAGAATTATGACTAACCAAATAAGTTTGGCCTGATCATCTACACTGGAAAGATCAAGTGGATGAAGTATGTTGTATTGCCCAAATTATGACATAGAGTTGGATGGACAGCCTATAGAACTCATTCATCAGCAATTATACCTAGGACGTATAGCACAGATCAACAACAAGTTGAACCCAGAGTTGAACAGGAAGAAGAGAATGAATGAAAAAAGCTTCTTTGCACTGTACCAAGAACTGTGCTAAATTCTGGGCATATCGATACAAAGAGAGATAGCCCTTTCCCTCGAGTAGTTTACATTCTAATAAAGAGAGATGACACATATAAAGGAAGGGAAGGGAGCTTTGGTCTAGGGAATAAAAGTGATGGCCAATGGATTCAAAGGGCTGTTAATTGACCTGCCCTTCCACAAACAATGATACCCTTTTACTTGTGTGTTGTTGCTTTTTTTCCCCTCTAGAGCAAGAGACTGAAGCAAATGAAGAGGAATATTTTGTAATGGCAGGACAGAAAACAACATTACCTGGGGAGATGGCCTAATAAAATGTGAAGCCTGGTGTGCTAAGGGGCTGCCAAGAGTGGCCAGATATATTACTTTCAGAAATTGCAATGCCTCTTAAATGACCCCAAACATCTCCCAGAAAACAAAAGGAAGGCCTCCAACATATTAGATGGATTGTCTTGGGTAAGCTTATGGGAGGACATGGACAAGATTGGGTAGGATTAAACTACATGGAATGTGATCTGTATCAGTCAAGGTAGCATAATTGTTGTTGAAGTTATGGATCTATTTGAGTATTATTAAGAAAGGAGTGATGATCCACTGTATCAAATGCCAAAGGTTAGGCAAGTTCCTTGGATTTGGAGTCAAAGGATATGAATTTGAATCCTGGCTCTGTTACTTATATTGTATGTAGCTTTGAATAATTTAACTTCTCTGGCTTTCAGTTTCATCATTTGTAAAGTGGTTGTCATGAATTAGGTTACCATTAAGGTCCCTTCCCATTCCAACTCTATGATCCTACAATGAAGGTTGCAATATATTTTACCAATAGAGAGGCAAAAGGAAATAATGAAGATAAATAAGAGATTGATGGAGAAAACTGAAAGAAATGTAATGGAAGGTATATGTAGAAGCAAAATTAGTTCCAAATTCTCTCCCTCCCTTCCTATATCTCTTCCCTCCTTGAGAAGATATGCAAAGCATATTTCCATAATTGCCGTGTTGAAAAAAAAATGAAGAAAAATAAATGAAAATAGTGTGCTCCAATCTGCACTCAGAGTTCATCAGTTCTCTCTCTGGAAGTAGACAGCATTTTTCATGGTGACTCCTTTGAAATTGTCTTGGATGATTTTATTGATTAGAGTAGCTAAGTCTTTCACAGTTGATCATTACAATATTACTGTTACCATGTACAATGTTCTCCTGGTTCTGCTCACTTCACTTTAGAGGCATTAACTTTAGCAAGATGTGGCACCTCTGAGTTGTTGGAATTGGAGGGAAGGAGAAGACACCAAGTTAATAAGTACTAAAGTCCTTGCTATGTACCAGGCACTATGTGAAGCACTAGAGATAAAAGTTCCTAATCTGGGTTTGGTTCTGTGCTGCTAGATTTTATTTTTATCAGCCAGCTGGAAAGCTTTGTTGGTTCAAAGTGGCAGAATTGTAGGTTCCCCTTTGGTCTGGGTTTGCTGCCTTGCTTATTCATCTGCAGACTGGGCTAGCTTCTGGAAGTGAGTCCCTGCCTCTGAGCTTGGGATCTGGTCCACACCATTGCTGCTGCTGGTTTCCTAACTTCCTCCCTTCTTGGTTTACTGCCCAGGCTGTAGTTCTATATCCCAAAGAGATTAAAAAAAAAGGAAAAGGATCTATGTGTACAAAAATATTTATAGTAGCTTTTTTAGTAGTGACAAAGAATGGCTAGATGGCACAGTGAATAGAGCACTGGCCCTGGAGTCAGGAGGACCTGAGTTCAAATCCAGCCTCAGACACTTGATACTTCCTAGCCATGTGACTTTGGGCAAGTCACTTCACTCCAGTTGTCCCCCCCAAAAAAAAAAGAAAAAAAAAAGAAATGTTGAGCAGTATGTTCTCAGAAAAGCCTGGTAAGACTTTTATATGAACTGATGCAAAGTGAAATGAGCAGAACCAGGAGAACACTGTATATAGTTAAAGAAATATTGTATGATGATTTACTATAAATAACTATTCTCAGCAATACAATGATCCAAGACAATTTTGTGAGACTTATATGAAAGATACTGTCCATCTGCAGAGAAAAAACTGATAGATCCTGAAGGGTGATCAAAGATGCTTTTTCTTTACTTTATTCTTCTTGGATGTCTTTTGTCTGTTTTCTTTCACAGAATGACTTATATGGAAATGGGTTCTTCATGATTAACTGTATAACTACATGTCTAACCTATGTCCAATTGCTTGTCTTCTCACTGGAGGGGGGATGAATTTGGAACTCAAAATTTGAAAAAAATGTTAAAATTGTTTTTACATGTAATTGGGAAAATATTAAATAACATAAAAAGCAAAGACTTAGCTCTTCTGATCAATATAATGATCCAAGACAATTCCAAAGGAGCTTTGATGAAAAATGCTACCCATGGCCAGAGAGAGAACTGAAAAACTCTAAGTGCAGACTGAAACATATCTATTTCACTTTTCTTTATGTTTTTTTGCTTTTTGTTGTATTTTTTTACAACAAGGTTAATATGGAAACATATTTTGCATGACTTCACATGTATAATTGATATATTGCTCACCTTCTCAATGGATGGGCAAGGGGTAAGGAGAGAATTTGTAACTCAAATTATTTTTAATGAATGCTAAAAACAAATAAATGAATAAGCAAATAAATGAAAAGGAAGGATTGTTGAGGGATGGTCATAGGACAAGAGTCTGGGAGTGAGTGAAAAACAAGGGGTAGGTTGTTAAAAGACTACATTCTCAGCCATAGGTTGGATTAGATGACCTCAAAGATCTCTTCCAACTTTGAAATCAAGTAATTCTCTATGCTAGGTCTACTTTTAGGATCTGTGAGATGGTATGAGAAAGGCAAGGGGAGGGCTACATTAGAAAAAATCACCTAAAGATGTGTAGTCTTCAAGGGAAGGCCAGGTTTCACTTCATGTTAGGAGATGGAGGGTATGTAGGAAGAAAAAATCCAGTTTTAAAAGGAGTTTGTTACCAATCAGACAGTTTCCAAAGGACAATGGAATTTGTGGACAGGGGAGGGGCGGGACTGCAGGAAGTAAGGCTGGGATGAATAGGGATGAAAGTGTAAGAGGAAATAGGATAATGAGACTAATTATATATGGTAGTACATGTGTATGACCGGGATTAGTCTAGTAGCACTATGGGAGATGAGCTAGAGAGAGTGAATTAGTCATAAGAGAAGGGGGAAGACTTAGAAACAGATGTCTGCCTATAATGTTGGTGGAAACACATCGATGGCAGATTTCACAGTCTAGTTCATCACCCCCTTTGTTTTCCAGGCTTATCTCAGGATCCCTCCTGCCACTAAGAGAGTTTAGACCATCAGTGACAAGTAGGCAAGGACCTGAACTACTAACCTCAGAATATGGTCCATCAATTCAATTCAAACCATTTTGATTTAATTCAATAAGGATTTGTTAAGCACTTACAATGTGCCAGGCACTATGGTAAGTGCTAGGGATATTAAAAAAAAAAAATGAAAGCACTCCCTCCCTTCAGAGAGATTATATTTTATTGGTAAGAAGCAACATATGCACAAATAAATTTAAAATACATGTATGTGATTTCATTAGCATGCAATCACCCAATCAGGAAACTCCCTGTATCAATGTACAGGGTGTCCCTAAAGTCTGGACACATCAGAAATTCATTAACTATGCTATTTTCAAGAAAATGAAATGAATGAAATTTTCAACAACATTTTATTTAATTAGCATAAATTTTAGCCATGACAATTTTATATGGAGTAAAAGTTTTTATTAGCTTTTGGGGACTACTTTCCATATTAATGAGGTTAATTTAATTAAATTAATTAATGACATTTCCTATGTGTCTCCTACATCTTCCTATGAAATCTCATTTATGTTAATTAAATTAAATGTTGTTGAGAATTTCATTCATTTCATTCTTGAAATATACATAATTAATGAGATTTTCTATGTGTCCAGAGTTTAGGGACACCCTGTAGATTAGTATAAACTATATATTCATTTTATTTGTCTGGGGTACTGAGAGGTTAAACAATTTGCTCAGTCATCACACAGCCAATAAGTATTAAAGGCAGGACTTGAATTCAAGTGTTCCTGATGGTTACTCTTCAATGATGACTGTCATAGATATATAGAAAGGAAACATAGAGTACTATTTTATAGGGTAGCATCAAAAACTGGGGAAGGGGAGATTGAGAAAAGCCTTTTTGTCAAGAGCACTTTAAAATATGGATTCATCTGTGATATTTTCAATCCAAAATAAGTATCTACCCCTTCTATCAATCCTGAACACCAAAGGCTCTTCACCTAATAAAGAAAGTTTTCCATCTCAACAAGATAAAAGAATACCTTAACTGATTAAAATCTACTTAGAACCCGGTATGCCAATCTGATGAGCAGCTAAGTGGTGAAGGAGTTAGAGTTTTGAATCTAGAGTCAGGAAGACTCATCCTCCTGAATTCAAATCTGGTCTCAGATGCTTACTAAATGTATCACCCTTTGTGAGTCACTTAACCCTGTTTGCCTCAGTTTCCTCATCTGTAAAATGAGCTGGAGAAGGAAATGGCAAACCACTCCAGTTACCTTTCTCAAGAAATCCCCAAATGAAATCACAGAGAGTTGGATACAACTGAAATGACTGAACAACAATAACAAATACCAATTTGATTTGTGGTTGCATATATGTTATATATAAATATATTCCTCTTGTTTGCATTCAGCTCTCACTCAGACTGTCTTTGACTCTGGCCTGAGAGTTTTGCCTTTTACTTGGTCTTTAATCCTGCTGACCACAGAGTACCATCTCTTGCCTGGACTTATGCCATTGTCCTGCATTTTGCTGGTTTTGAATTTCCAGACTGCCATTTACCTACAATAGCATCTCATTTGTCCCTAACACTCACCAGGCAACCTTACCTATTTGGAACACAGTTAAGGCCTTGAAATCAGGTGAAAAAGGCTTCTGAGTCATCAAACTGGCTGTCACAAAGTCCTTGCACCTTACTCACAGGGAAGGATAGCCCACCCCATCTTCTTGGTCAGTACCTATTTATTCTTTTTTTTTTTTTTTGGAGGAGGGAAGGCTAGATAATTGGGGTTAAGTGACTTGCCCAAAGTCACACAGCTAGTATGCGTCAAGTGTCTAAGACTAGATTTGAATTGAAGGCCTTCTGACTCCAGAGCAGGTGCTCTACTCACTGTGCCACCTAGCTGCCCTACTATTTATTCTTAGTTTGGACACAATTTAGACAATTTGAATAATCTGGCTTCCTAACCAATGGCAAGTTAAAAATAACAAATTACAAGAAATGCTAGAAGCAGACACACTGATATGGCAGGAGATAGGTTACTGTCTTGTAGCATAATACAATAATTGGTGTATGTAATCATGACCTTGAGTCATTGAGAAAAGGTTAAACCATAGTTGTTATAAATAAGTCAAGGAGGTATGTGATACAGTTTAGAAGCATTTAAGGTTGGACCAAATGATCTCAGAGCTCTCCTAGCTCTAAATGCATGAACCTATCCACAATTGGTTTTCAAAAATTTAATTGGCATTTAAAGCACTGGTTTTCAATTAGCTGTATAATTAATTTATATGGAACACCCTATTCCCCGATGAAATGAGATGAAATAGGAATTACTTGCCTCAGACCACATTGACCAGAGTTTCTAACATTGTCTTTTTTCCCTTATCCCATCCTTCTGCTCAGTCCTGTAGATTCTTCTACCCATCTGCTCTCTCTCTTATGGACTAAAATGCTGTATTATCCTATCTATTCCAGAGTCTGTTGTTTGACATGACCACAGACACGAACCAGAACACCATCCAAAACAGGTTTTGCTGAAGGTCACCAAAATTTGTAGGGGTTGCTAATGGCAACTAGTCCTTCAGCAACAACTGAACTTAGCATTTAGTTAGAAATTTTGGGGTGTCCTTATCAGTGATTTCATTAGTAGAACTCTCAGAGAAGAAATGCTTCCCATCAAAGCAGATGTACATTTGTTTTGTGATTTATGGTATCAGAAAATCATTCAGGACACTGAGAAATTAAATGAGTTGCCCAAGTTCATATGCCTGATATGTGAGAGCTGGAACTTGAACCCAGCTCTTCCTGACTCCAAGGCTCCTTGCTATCCACAATGCCACATGGCTTTTCATTAGCAATAATTAGTTAAGATATCAATCAGTTAGTCAATGTACTTTTATTAAGCTCTTACTATGTGTCAGACGCTGTTCTAAGCACAAAAAAACAACAACAAAGAAAAGCAGATTTCTCCCTTCTCCTCTACTCCCTCCTTGGTAGTACCTTATATGAGTTCCTCCATATACCAGCTTTGCCTTGCTTCTCCATCCACTGGTTATAGCAGATTCCACAGTCAAAGTCTCTCAGTGACCCAAGGTTTCTGCAATACTTTCCTTATCCCCTTTATGAATTCAGGGTGTGATTAGTGCTTCTTGTCTGATGGCAAAAATTGCCAGTTACAACTCTGATACCAATCATGGGTAAGTGGAGAGATTACAATAAATACCATGATTTAGGCAGGCTAGATGATCACTATCAGCCTGTCTAGCTCTAAATCTATGGTTCTATCCAAAATTACCTTAAAAAAATTTTTTTAAAGCAGCAGACCTTAAACTTTGGCTTAAGTACAGAATCAGAAGCTTGAACCCTAAGATGCCTGCATATCACTTATCATAATTTATAAGATTATATGACTCTTTTTAGCAGACTTTATTTTTTAAAATATGACTTAATGCTGCTTTTGTCTTTGTATCATCCATTTTAACTCCCTGTGAAAAAGAAAAAATAATTGAGTAAATATGTCCAATATAGTGATTCCATCTGACAATGTATACAATATTTCATGCTTGTAATTCTCTATTGGTCTGCCATGATATGGAGGATAGGTTTCATTTGCTCATTTGTTCCGAGGGACCTTCACTGGTCTTTTAGTTACTGAATGTTTCCTTTTAGTGAACTTTTCAATCTGCCTATTGCCTTCAGGTTGTTGTTGTTCAGTCATTTCAATAGTGGCCAAGTCTTCATTACCCCATTTGAGATTTTCTTGGCAAAGGTACTAAAATTGTGTGCCATACCCTTCTCCAGTTCATTTTACAGACAAAGAAATTGAAGTAAATACAGTTAAATCATACAACTAGTACCTGAGGCCAGATTTGAACTGAGGAAAATGAGTCTTCCTAACTCTAGGCCTAGCACTCTATCCATTGCACTACCTAGCTGCCACCATTGCCTCCAGGATCAAATACTAAATACTCTGGCATTCAAAACCCTCATAACCTAGATCCCTCATATCTTTCCAGTCTTACTTCCCATCATATACTCTTTGATCCAGTGATATTAACCTTCTGGCTGTTCCTAGACCAAGACTCTCCATCTCTAAGCTCCAGGCATTTTTTCTGACTGTCCCCTGTGCCTGGAACACTCTCTTTCCTCCACTCTTCCTACTGACCTCCCTGACTTCCTTTAAGTCACAACTAAAATCCCATCTTTTATTGGAAGTCTTCCCCTAATGCTATTTAATGCTAGCACTCTCCCTTTGTTAATTATTTCCTATTTATCCAGCATATAGCTTGTTTGAATATACATTTATTTTCATTTTATCTCCCCCATTAGATTGTAAGCTCCTTGAGGGAAGGGATCGTCTTTTGCCTCTTTCTGTATACCCAGCACTGAGCACAGTACCTGGAACATAGTAAGAGTTTAATGAATATTTATTGATTGATTGATTTTCATTTACATTGTTTTATACATTGTGTGTATTTTGTTTATCTTGATTCAGTCTTGGAGGAAACTGACAAGCTAAAAGAAGCATTTGACTCTTTTTCTTCTACATTTTGACTCTTTCTATACCCATACTAGAATTCTGAAGGAAATTGTTCAGATGAGCTTACACTTATAGCCTTCCCAAAAGGGAAGGAGTACTCTCTATATAATGGAGATTAGGTATAAAACAATTATTTATTTCCTCTATGCAAAAGAAATGCTAAACACAAAATATTAACAACCACATATTGAAAAATAAACTTAAACAGCAATAATAATAACTATTGTTAAACTCTTCTAGAAAGGTAAAACTTAAAACTACTAATTCATAAAGTAGTTTGTGAAACTGCTAAATAGTTTACATTTCATCTTGGTCCTATACTGTCCAAACAATTCCTTGAAGGTCAATGTCTTCTGATAAGACAAACCAGAAGGACTTGACCTCAGTTAGTAGTGCTCTTCTCAAAGAAGTACTGTAGTGTATGTAGTGTGAGCATCTTACACAGCACAGTTTGTCCATAGTGAGGACCCAGGATCCCAACCTCACAGTCTGCCTCTAAGCTTAGACACATTCATTTTGGGATAGCTTCTCAATTATCTACAATTAGATAAAGAATCACAAAGAAGAAACGGTCAGAGGCCTAAGCTCAAACTTATTTAGCTGAGCTCCTACTGTGGGAGAAGTTGCCATACTACCATGATAGAGAAACCCACTCCTTCTCCTTCATAGAAAGTCCCAGAGTTACATGGTGATACCCAAAGAATTGAAGGAAGAGAGGAAACCTAGAGGATTAGTCAATTCTTAAGTCCTCTAAAGCAATTAAGATGGTGATGAGAGAGATCTCAGAGTAGCCCAACTCTCTCACAAGCATTCCAGAAAGTTCTAAAAATGTAATAGGTGGAAGAATTATAATGAAAATCAGAGAGAAGTAGTAATAAATTTCTCCATCAAATCCAAGACTGGACTGTAGGAGAATACTTTCTCCTTCCCTTCCTTTCATCAAATAGTATGTTGGTAAACATTAACAACTAGCTCTCTAGAAAAGAAAAAACAACAACTATGTATGATACACTTTTAAATTTAATATGCATTATTAACATTTTTTCACCATTTTCTTAGGTCTAGACAATCAACAAGACAAAATAAATCTAAAATCCTTTTTAAGCTCCTCTATGGCCTGTGACCAACTCATATTTTTCTTGGAAGCTTTTGGTGCAGGAGTTCTGACTTCACTGTCTTCCTCCTGTTCCATGCTTTGATCCTTTTTGTCCCCAAAACAGGAGTGTAAAGTTGGGTTTCTCTGCTTGGTTTGCTTCCTTTGCCTGCTCATGTTGCCACTCAATTACTTGACTTTTGGGCTTTTGTAGCAGCAAGCACCCCAATATCCCCAGGGTGACTGCCAGCACAGGTTCTTAGATCTGCTTTTCAAAAGGAAAGCAACTCAAAATGGGTTAACAAGCTTACTTTAATCAAACAAACACACATTACCTAGTTCAGGGGAAAAAGGACAGCACCCCGAACTTCAGAGTTACAGAACTTAGAGATCAGACAGGCTTCCAAACTGTCCAAACATTATATCAATACCAAATCACAGTTACCAGAGAGGGAAGCATCAACATCTGGGTTTTCAAAGCCGGGGGCTCTCAACAACGGCTTCCCAGAGTCTCATCTGGTCAAATCACACAACACTTCTCAAAGTGAGCCCCAAAGCAAAGCCTCTCATCAGAGTTTATATAGCCTTCTCCTGGCTCAGAGAATGTAACCACCCTCTTGACCCACTGCCCAATCACAAAGTATCAAGGTGTGGTCATTCCTGAAAACCAAGCCTCCCACCACAGGCTCCATGTGACCACATTCAGCCTATTAGGAGACAGAGCATATTTTCAAATCAAGGAAGGTTTTCAGAGTCTCTTAAAGCCAATCAAAGTCTCTTAAGCCAATCAAAGGGCCTAGGGGCAGGGAAGATCTTTAAATCTGCATTTCCATTACAGCTTTTTGCCACAGTAGGACTCTGTCACCAGACAGGGGAGCATTGTCCCAATTTCTGGGGTTTTCTCAGCTGCTGGAGGTCTTAGTTGGGTGCCCTCTCTGAAGCCTCCACACACTCTGGCAAGTTGGTCACACACCACAGGACTGCCGTGGGGTACTCAGTGTCCAGCACTTAGCATGATCCGGAGACGTGAATAAGAAATGACCAGACCATGTGGGTAGTTCAAGGAAGAATAATGAACTCTATTTATTGATTCTCAGAACAAGGTTTTTATAGAGCAAGGAGACAAAGGAAGGGGACTCAAGTTTTCTAATCATTACCTTAGTCTGTTGTATCCTAGAAATAGCATGGAATAGATAATTTGATAAGGATTTCTTATCTAGGAGACTAAAGTCTTAGGGTAAGCCCTTTGATCTAGGCCTCAGGTACCTGCTAATCTATAGTCATAAATGGATACAATTGAGACAGACTTCAAAGCTGAAGCACAATCCTCAAAAGACAACATGTTTAGAGCTGGCCACCCAAAGATACCTGAGTGCTGAATCAGATATGTCTTGGGGCAGAGCCTGTTGGCCTCAGAACTCAAATATCATCCTTATAAGTGTAACCCATATCAAAAGAACTCCAGAGCTGACAGTAAAAAGTCGCATCTCGAAGAGGTCTTTGTTGTTCAGGTCCACTGATATCAGGGTAATTATCTGAAATCTTGGCTCAGACTTTTTTGACTCCCCACACAGAACCTCCACCCTAGACTGCAATCCAGATCCAAGCAGGTTAAAGCAAGAGCCATTATCCCTCAGATTGTTTGCTTGGTCCCCCTACACTCTGCAGGTCAGGAGCCGAAGCAGCCACATGTGGCTGTGGCTGCAGGGCTGCAGCATCTCAGCGGCTTCTTGGCTCTAGGGGCAAAAGCCAATGCACCCCCAACTACTGGATCCCAAAGTCCACACTGCACTGACCTCTCATTTTGTCCCTGGCATCTATGTGTTGATAATTCTGGAAATGGCCAAAGTTTCTGGTGTTCTGGAGTCCCTCCAGCTGGTGGTTGGTCAGGCCCACCATGGGGCTAAAACCTCAGGCTCACGGGGTCCTGGGCTCAGCTCCCAGAGTGCTGTGCTGGCCACTCCCTGCTGGGCTGTTGGGCTATCCTCAGTGGGAGGTTAGCGTCTGTGTCATTTTGGGGGTTCTGTAGCTCCAAAGTTTGTTCAGAGTCCCCTTTTATATGAATTGGGGAAGGTGGAAGCTGAAGCCCCTTGAAAGTCCTTCTACTCAGCCATCTTCTCCTTGCATTGTTTCTTAAGGAATAAAATTCAAGTGTACTTTTTAATAGTGTTGTCTCTTTTCTGCCTAATTTTTCTCCATTTTGGGGTTCTGAATTTATTCATCTTTCTCATACTTTTAAAAGTGATTTTTCCATTTTTTCTTATTCTGCTCATTGTGCTTTCAATTTTGCATTAATCACTCCATTTTTGTGTTAAGAGCTCTTATTCCTGATCTAAATTTATCCTTCTTGAAATTAGTTATTCTTTGAGCCATTCTGAGGTTTATTTTTGTGATTTCACAATCTATGAGGGACCCCAAAGGATTTTCTTTCCACAGACACTATTAGTTTACTTTTCTTTGTAGTATAAAGTTTATTTATTATACTTTGGTTTCTCTTTGAATTTACTCATTTTTCCTTTGACTTTTAGGATCTTTTCTGCTGATTTATTTATTTATGTGTTGAACTTTTGTTGAGGGCTTTCTCTAACCCTAACCCTAACCCTAAACCCTAACCCTTTGATGTTTTAGCCTTTTTCTTCTATTCCCCCTCTTTTACTTTATACTCCCTCCTATTTTCCTTCTGTTGCAAACCACTGAGGATAGATTGAAAGGCTATAAGCTCCTCAGTCTTCTTGAGTATGGGGATGTTAGGTTTACAGGCTTAGGTTTCTGTCCTAAGTAAACTAGTTTTAAACTTTAAACTAAGTAAACTAGATACAAAACTAGTCTTAGCAAGTTTCCAGTTGCTGAACTTCAGGCCCAAGGTAACTATGCTCATACATTTTCAGTCCTACCAATTCCTTCTTCTTCACTCTACCTTTTATTCTCAGTGTGCGTATTTTGCATCTGCTACTTCTTGTGGAGAAGAGGGTGAGGTAAAGAGGCATTTGTCAGAGTCCCTGTAGTAGCTGGGCCCCTACCTGAAGGTCAATATATAGCAATTCTGTGACTTTGTATTTAGTATATCATATGAAGATGAAGATGGAGGGAGGAGACTCTGAATTGGCCATCTGCATATTAAAGTTCTCTTTTGCTAATTCATAAGCTTACCTAAGGTTATTCTGTCTTCTTATCTTATGGACTTAACTCTAATTAGTCTATATCTGGCTTTTGTGGCATGGATCTGGATTGATACAGACTGGTTGCTTGGTCCCCCTACAATCTGCAGGCCAGAAGCTGAAGCTGCCATGTGGTGGTGGCTGCACAGCCCAGGTGCCTCAGCAGCTTCTCTCTCCAGGGGATAAAGGCCAAGGCCACTTCCAAACTACTGGATCCCAAAGTCCACACTGCACTGACCACTCACTTTGTCCTTAGCATCTATGTGTTGATAATTCTGGAAACCACCACAGCTGCTGGTGATCTGAAGTCCCTCCAGCCAGTTGCTGGTCAGGCTGCCCTGAGCCTAAGACCTCCTGCTCGAGTGGGGCTGGGGTCGGCTCCCAGACCTCTACACTGGCTGCTCCCTGCCAGCCTGCTGGGCTGTCCTCAGTGGGAGGTTAGCTTCTCTCCATCATTTTGTGGCTTCTGCAGCTCCAAAATTTGTTCAGAGTCACCTTTTATATGAATTGAAGGTAGTGGGAGCCAGAGCCTGGAGGAAGTCCTGTTTCTACTCTGCCATCTTGACTCCACCCCAAGACAAAATAAATCCAGTCCTGCTTTGAAGCATTTGATCATTTTTGAAGTATAAATGCTCACGCTGGAAATTTAACAATAGATTTCTGTGAGTTGGGATGAGTAGCTCCAACACCCCTGCCTTTGGCCCTCAGTTGATCCAGGGTAAACCAGTCCCAATGTGGGGCATCTGGGCAAGAAAATTCATGTGTTACTTCACAACATTTGGATAAGCTAGAGGTAAACAACTCCAAGACTTCTGGTGAGACAAAGGACTGTGACACCTTGCCATTTGTCATACATACCACTACATCTTTTTTGTTTCTTTCCTTTTGGGGGGACTAGTTCTCCCCATTTTACCAAAGCTAGAAGTGCAGCACCCACTCATCAGCCTGATTCCAATGCTCATTAGCATGGGAACTTTTACCTAGTTCATTCTTTACCTTGATGGGTTCATCTCTCCTTAAGCAGCCTGGTGGACCCCTCTCCTAGGGGCTCACCATATTGATGCTATGGCTCAGAACTCCTAAACTGTAGTAATGCATTAGCCTCAGCTAATTTCTAGTAGAAGAGATTATTAGCATGTGCTACTAAACTCATCCTTGCCACTTCATTCCAAGATTTCCTGGGCCTTACCATCTTCCCAGACCACTAAACACTCTCATCTGACCCAGTCAGCACTCTAAGAACTGGGCCTAGCCATTTGCCATGCTGCTGTGCCCTCAGGACTTCCAGGCCTTTCTATCTATCATGCTGCTGAACTCTGTTTTATGTGTTAACTCCTTTAATCAATGTGTAAGCTTCTCCAGAGCAGAGTCTATGTCATTTTTCCCTATTTATATCCTCAGCAGTTAGTACAGTGCTCTGCCCATAGTGAGCACTAATAAATGTCTTTTCCACTTGCTAATTTATTCACTCATTCGGAAGATTACCAGAAATCTGTGAACACTTTGAGCATAAATAAGGAGGAGAAGGAAAAAACTAGTGCTTCTAGCTGAGACCTAAAGCCATTGGGATTTTAGCACTATTCTTTTGGAATAACGGGTAAAACCAGCACCCAGAGCTCACTGAACAGGATGCAGGACCAGGAAATAGATGCTTAGCTTCTAAAAAGGCTAATAAATGCACCCGGCACCATAGACGAAAGCTAGAAAAAGAGATAGCACCACTACAGCACTTTGACAATTCAAGAGACAAACCCAACAGAGCATTTAGGCAGCCCATGCTAGATCCATAGCAGGAAATAAGTCCAACACACAGTCAGGCATTCTGTTTGCTATAGAGTCACCAAGAAACCTAAAGTCATCTTGCAATAAAAATAATTTTAAAAGATAAATTGAGCAACTACATTACACTTAAAGACACTTTAAACAATGAATTAATATCAATACCTAACATATATGTGCTGAGTGGCATAACATCTAATATTTAAAGGAAAAGTTAACTGATTTATAGGGAAAATAGAAAGAAAAATATAATATAACAATTTAACGAGTCCTTTTTAAAACTAGCAAATTTAACAAAAGATAAGAAAGAAGCGAAATCTTAGAAATAAAATCTTTGAAAACTTAGATATGATAAATCACTAGCAATTCCTAAATGTGAATCAAAAGAAGAATGCATATGCTTCAGCTGTGCCTGGAACTTTTATAAAAATTGACAATGCATTAGCATATATTTCACAAATACATAAAAGCAGAAACATTACATAAATTCTATACAGACTACAACACTATAAAAAGTTAACTAATAAAGGCCTTTGGGGGGAAAAAAGATTAAAAGTAATTCTAAGGGGCGGCTAGGTGGCGCAGTGAGTAGAGCGTTGGCCCTGGAGTCAGAAGGACCTGAGTTCAGATCCAGCCTCAGACACTTAATGCACACACAAATAAAAACCTAGCCGTGTTACCTTGGGCAAATTACTTAACCCCAATTGCCCTCCAAAAAAAAAAAAAAAAGAGTAATCCTAAATAATTAGTGGGTCAGAGTTGATAATTTCATTAAAAAAAAAATGAGATGTGCCAAAAACTTTGAGATATAGTCAAAGAAGCACACAAGAGGATTAAAAAAAAAAACAAACAAACCTCTAAACACTTCCATCAAAAGAAGAAAGAGAAAATAAATGAATTTGGCATATAAGTAGAGGAAACTATATAGGAATTAAAAGAAAAAAAACACCACCAGATATACACCAAAATTAAAATTCTGAAAATTAAAAAAGGAATCAACAAAATCAAAAGTGGAAAAATATTGAATTAAAACTAGTATCTAGCTATTTAAAAAATATGTAGAAAAAATGAAAACATTTTTAAAGTGAGAAAACCAAATTGCTTGTAACAAAAATAAAAAGGAGAATTCACAAAATACAAAGAAAAATAAAGGATTTTATTAGAAACTATGCTGCCCAATTATATGACAACAAATTAAGAACTTAAGTGATGAAAGATACAGATTCTTTAAAATCTAGGAACATCTTTATGAATTGATGTAGAGTGAAGTGAATAGAAACAGGAGGATAATTGGGGGGAAAAGATTACTATGGATACCTTTTATTTTTAACATTCCATGCATTTCCCTTGTAAATCTCTTACTCATAGAGTGACATCCCTTCTAACAAAGAAGAAAAGAAAGAATAGGAAAGATTCAGCAAAACCAATCAATACATGAAGAAAAAAACTTGCTATATACAATGTTCCACACCCTGAAGTCCTACTTCTGCACAGAATCTATGGAAGCACTCCCTTCTTTCTTTCCTCCCCTCTCTTCCTTCCTTCCTCCCTTACCCCTCCCCTTCTCTGTGTCTCAGTCTCTCTATATGTGTACAACACACACACACACGCACACACACATACACACACACATATGTTCTGGGGAACCAAGCTTGATCTTTACATATCCATTTACATTGTCGTTTTCTTTGAATATAGTTAGCCTCTCCCAGATTCTCTGTATCCATCATGTTTGTAGTTCCTTATGACAAAGTAATATGTCATTATGTTTATATACCACATAATGTATTTAGTCTTTCTACAATGGATGGGCATCTACTTTGTTTCCATTTCTTTGCTACTGAAATAAGTACACGGAGCCTTCCTCCCCCCCACCCCCAACCCAATGCAACAATTTCTGTGGAATAAAATTTTAACAGTGAAACCTTCAGGTCAAAAGGTGTGAATGTTTTAGTCACTTTCTTTACATAATTCCATATTGCTTCCCAAAATGGTTATACCAATTAATAACTCTACTAAGAATTTATGTTTTTTTTTTTCTTTTCTTAGTTTTCTTTCCACAGTTCCTCTACATTAACTATTTTTATGGGGTTAGCGGGAGATTTCTGCAGTTGTCTATATATCTTAGACATCAAATGCACATCAGAGATAGTTGATACAAAACTTTCCTCCAAGAGACTGCTTATCTTCTTATCCTAGATCCCTTAATATTTTTACAAAAGTATTTCGATTTCGTACAATCAAAATTAACGTTTTTGTTATATAATATATTATTTTTATGGCCAACCACTCCAGAATCTTTGCCAAGTAAACCCTCAAACAGGGTCACAAGGAGTCAAACATGACTGAAATGACTGAACATCAACAAAAATAACATTGATTTTAAATTTATTGTTGAATATGGTTTAAGATGTTGGTCTAACCCTAATTTCTGCCAGAGTATTTTGCAGTTTCCTAGCATTTCATATCAGTTAGCCAGTCAATAAACATTAAGTAGCTACTATTGCTAAAGAAGGAACTCTTTCTAGATAATTTAAGTTTTTAAATATACTATTGATTTCAACTACTTGTTTCTTCCTGATATATTTTTTCTATTTTTTAACCAGTGCCTAAGTGGTTTTGATGATTGTTGCATTATAATATGCTTTGAAGTTTGGAAGTGTGTGTCTGTATTTCCACAATAATGATTATTCCTATCTTTTCCGATTTGCAGTATGTAAGGTGAAAATTATTTCCCTTGATATTCTAGATCTGTTCCCAGAACAATTTTTACAATGACTGTAATATTTCAAAGAAAATCAGATTTGAAAGACTCAAGAATTCTGATTAATGCAGTGACTAACTTCATCTTCATATCCATTTAAACCAAGCTACTCTCTTCTTGACAGAGTGGTTAGAAACACTAAGATACAGATTAGGCATTTTTAAAAAATATAACCGATATGCAGATTTGTTTTGTTAGTCTATTATTATTTAAGAAAAAATAGGAGAGGGTCATTAAAGCATTTTTTTGTTTAATTCACAGAAGAAAAGACAGACAAGCTGGAAAACTTTGAAACAAATGTTGAATTTGCTATATTCTTTGGAATAAAGCAAACTGTAGTCAAATGAGAGTCATGGTTATATATATATATAACACTCTTTGTTTTTTAAAATTCTGTATGTGGATTGCTGATATTTTTGCTGTTTAGTTCATAATAAAAGAAAACAGATTATTTTAATATAAAAATAAAAGACAGCTTCTGGTTTTCTCTCTTCATTTGACTCTCCCATATGACAAGCAGTGTTTTCTGTCACTAGACTCCCTGTAAGGGGACTGGAGATGGGGAACAGATAGCAGTCTTTCCCCAACAGTGAAACTATTGCATGAGATTCATCTAGGTGAGCTTGGGCCTAGTTCCCTAAATGTGCTGTCTCTTTTATATTTTCTCTCCTGAGTAGGTGCCAGATTTAGAAATGAGAGAGAGAGAGAGAGAGAGACAGAAAGAGAAAGAAAGAGAGAGAAAGAGAGAGAGAGAGAGGGAGAGAGAGAACAGAACAAGCATTTATTAAGACTTTATTATGTACTAGACACTGTGCTAATGGCTAGAGACCATAAATACAAGCAAAAATGACAATCTATGCCAAGGAGCTTATATTATAATGGAGACAATAACACATTAAAGGGAACAGGAAAGGAAGGAGAGAATAAGGAAGAAGGGTACCCATGTAGAGGTAAGACTGCTGGGAAGGAGGCAGAAAAATCTAGATAGTGAGAAATATATCCAGGAGTAAAATGAGCATGACATGGGCACCTCATGAAATTGTAGCCAGGCCAAGGACTCATCAAACAGGAAAATCACAGTATAGAGGCATCTCCACAGTGAAAAGGCTGCTGGCAAGTAGAAAAATATGGATAAAGAAGAGGAAAATGGGGAAGAGTAGGAATTCAAGATACCCTGGGTAAATTATGTTGGGCTAGGTAGAGGCAAAGGGTAGTTTCTTTATGAGAGAAAATGATGGCCAATAGAAGATGAGGTCACATTTGCTACACACATAAGATTGTTGTTTGTTATTGTTATTGTTTATCCTTCATTCTACAAAAAGACCAAAGACATCAAGAAGGTAATGTCATGTCTTGCAAGTGAATTAATTGGGTTTAAGTGAGGCAGGACTGTGCAAAGTACCTGCCTCATACTATCTTCCAAAGCCATCTGGGTCCAGTAACAACTGGAAATGGCCACAGAAGCAGTGGGAGACCTTGATCTTTTTAAGCTAGGGTCTTTCACATGTAAGAAAAGTTTAACACAAAGACAGAAACAAACATATTCAATTATTACTATTATACTGTCTCAGGGGGTTAATACTTAAATTTCAGCAGACAGAAAAATTCTGGGATTTGTTAAGACCTCGAATTTCAGATCCATTTCCTTCCTCCCTTGTCACCCATTCCCTCTGGGGAGATAAGTAATTCAGTATATGTTGTACATGTCTAGCTATGCAAAACATTATCACAGTAGATATATTGTACAAGGCTGCTTATAATTCCCTCCCACTCATCCCACCCCCCACCCGGTCCATTCCCTACTTGATCCTGTCCCTCTTATATAGTGGGTACTTCCAACCTCCCCTCCCCCCAACAATGCCCTCCCATCCATCATCCCCCCTCTCATCCCCCTTCCCCCTATTCTGCTGTAGGTTGAGATATCCCATTTAGTATGTATGTCATTCTCTCCCTGAGCCAAATTCAATGAGAATGTGGTTTTGCCTTTTTGCCTTCCTATTCTTCCCCTCCCTTGCAACCACTTCCCCTTGCTTCTTCTACATGAGATAGTTTACCCTACCCTGTCTCTCCCCATCTCCTCTTGCCACTTTCCTCTCTCACCTCATCTTTTTGTTGGTGATCGTTTTATCCAAACACACAAGAGTTAATGGGAACTCCTACCTTTTCACCAGGCAACTCCAACCAGAAACACTTAGCAGCTCTTGACCTCTCAAATTACCATCTCCAAACCTAGATATGTCTGAAGAGGTTACCCACTACAAGGGTTAGGGTTGCTCTGGAGATCCCAAAATACCAACATGCCAGGTCCTGCTAAATGAATTCGCCTCGAGTCTTCTCAGCCAAAGAAAAGTAAAATTTATTAAAAGTTTTCTTGCATTAGACACAGAGTAAGCCTGTGCTAGGTCATTCTATGGTGCTCTCACTCTTCCATGATGCTCTTACTGTTCTATGGAATTCTATGGTGTTTTCACTCTTCTATGGCCCTCTCACACCACATGGTTTGAGATGGGGTCTTATATACAGAAGGCTGTGGGAGGAATCTAGGGGTGGTCTAGAGGAGGAGTTTGGGGAGGGTCTTCAGGAGGAGTTAATGAGATCAGTGAGTGATTAAGGGTGGGAGGTAGCTGGAGGCTACAGACTATGGTGGGCTAGGCCAGTTCAAGGGTGTATTGATATTTTGATAGGCTCAAGAGTGGGAAGTAGATGAACTATGGAGGGCTAGGCTAGTAACTAGGCTAGAGTTAGTAGTTAGTAGTTAGTAACTAGGCTAGAGGTCTGGGCCTAGCCACAAAGTAAGGCTTATTGCCTCAAATGCCTCATCAAATGAGACAATTTAATCAAGAGTCAAAGGAAGGTTCCCAGAGCCTGTATCTCAAGCACTGAAGGAGAGCTTGAGGGGGCTCCCAGAGCTCATACCTCATCATGTCCATATCAGAAAAAGATACTTCCCTAAAATTGGGAAAGAACACAAAAATAGCTGCCTCAAACGTGGACTCAGGCATTTCTGACAGAACATGTGCTTTACATTCTCACAGCTGCATGGAAGTTGTAGTGGGGGAAAGGGCAAGTCCTATCTCCCCAGTCCTATATAGAAAGCATTTCCAAGTGGACCTGACCCAGTCCACCACACTCAGAAGAGAATCTTGAAGGTAGAATCAGTCTTTTAAGTATTCACTGAGTTGTCAATTCTTCCTAATCAGTGGTTAATAAGGAGATTCCTCATTATCTCAAAGTAACAACCCCCACCCCATCCCAGCTCTGTGTCACATGGTAATCCAGAAGTAAGAACAACAGCTTTTCGTATGTCCAGACATGACCCCAATTATGCTTGTGTTAGGTAAATGGATAATTAGGGTGAAAACTCTCACTATGACCTGCCCCTAGAGAACAATTCTGTCAGCATACTGTCCCGGAACATATTGCTACATCTATTCAATTTTGCTGATAAGAAAGGTCCATTCTCATCTAAGAAATGTCTAGCCTAATCTTCTGAGAAATACATCATTGCTTCAGGCTTTGTTTTTGTTGTTTGTTGTTATTGTTGTTTTAATCTCTAGTCTAATATACTTGTCTCTTAATTATATTATGTCTTCTTATGCACAACTGGCCAGAGGCAAGGTAAAGAAAAAATGCTCTCTGTAATCTTACCATAAAAGTAGAGAAATAAGAGGTTTCTCTTGGTCCTGTATCCTTCTGAAAACAAGGTCATATACTGCTTAATCTTTGCAGAGCCCTCTATTTTCCTGAAATTCAAACAACTCAGCCCTGATCCTTCTTAGTTACAAGGCAATTTGTTT
>WOXC01003255.1:0-19983 GCA_011680675.1 Gymnobelideus leadbeateri | reverse complement strand
AGACTGAAATGAAATGAGATACTCATAAAGCATCTTACTGTTAACAAAAGAGGTTTATTTAGCAAGGAAAAGATATTCACTAAGGATGCAGCACTAATTCATCTGGGCGTAGCTTCCTTGCTTCTGTAAAGGTCATGCTGGCCTGCTGGTTAAAACTGTAAGAGAAGGACTCTTGACTCCTCTTTGCTGGGGTTTTTTTTATCTTAGGCCACCAGGAAACCATGCTAATGGCCAGAGACTTTAGTCCCTGAGACAGTTAGCCTCAAGGACAATTACAATGCCTTTTAAAGAAAAACTAATCTAACTTAGAAAGCATATACTGGGGGGGGGGGGGGCCGGCTGGGTGACACAGTGAATAGAGCACCAGCCCTGGAGTCAGGAGGACCTGAGTTCAAATTTGGCCTCAGACACTTAACACAAAAACTAGCTGTGTGACCTTGGCAAGTTACTTAACCCCAACTGCCTGCCTTCCACCTCCAAAAAGAAAAAAAAAGCAAATACTACTCCTCCCACAACATAGCCCTTTGTGGTAAGGTCCTAAATGTCTTCTGAGAGACTTCCCCCACTAAAAGGCTTTAGAGCCATTACTATTACATTACAATAATCCTAATCTGGGGTAGAGGGAACCTGTGGGCATGTTGTGGACAACAATAAAGAATGAGGGAAAGTGAAAATGAAAAGCAAAACAATTCAGGCTCTTTTGATTGTTCCCTTAGCTGCTGAGGTTGCGGTTGTGTTTATATGGATAGCAAGGGGGGAGGTGGACTAAAATCTAAGTTGGCTTTTCTTTCCCTGATGGCTCCTAAAGACTTGATATTTGTTGCACCTTTAATTTTTTGCTAACAGAGCTGCTCATGGTTTCCTTAGCACTATGGGTGAATTTTGAATGTGTATGTACTTTGCCCTCTTTTTCCAATTCCCCTCTTTGCTGGCTACTTAGAATAGGCAGCTGTTTACCCATTCTCAGGGGAAAACTCTGCAAAGCTAATGATGCTGGTAGGGGTTCCATTCATTGCAGTAAAATGTCAAACAGGGTACTTAGGAAGTCGAATTGGCTGGAGAATGTGACTGTATGTTATTATTTAGAGAAGGGGGGAAAGGTAGGTCTGTCAATTCCATGCATTTAAATGTCATTCTTGTCTGTTTCATGGAGTTTTATGTCAGGTTGAATATAACAGAGATTCAGCTGGTGTGAGTTAATAGAGCTACTTCTACAGTTAAATATTTTTTCCCCTAGAGGAGATGTGGAAATCTGGCCAGTCTGATAGGAAGGCAAGGGATTTACATTTCTTTAAAGAAAGAAAGAAAGAAACCCAATTACACTTGCATCAGAAACTGGACAAGATGTTTATAGAAATTTAATTGTTGGTACTGCCCCTCTGAAGAATATTAACATACTCATTGACAGAGAAGACTCAACTTTCCTTACCATAACCATTAAATACATATCATTTCTCTGTCTCTGTCTCTGTCTTTGTCTTTCTCTATTTCCCTCTTTGTCTGTTTCTCTCTTCCTATCTACACAGAGAAATAAACTATATGTGTGTATACATATATGTGTGTGTGTGTGTGTGCATATACAGAGAGAAATATCTATAGATATAGACATAGATAAATAGTATGTATATTGTGCATATATCCATATCCATATATTATATCATATGTGTGTAAGTGTGTATTCATGTATGGGTACAATGCCCCTGTTCTGCTATCACTTGGGCATATATTTTGAGCTTCCTATACAATCAGAGAATATCTGAGTTCCAATGGACCTCAAAGGTTCCCTAGTTTGGTATGTACTTGTAAAAAGGAGTCACTTCTATAACAACCTGACAAAGAGTTATCCAACCTCCATTTAATGCTGGGAAACTCATTACCTTATTAGACAATCCATTCTACTTTTGATCAGACTCAATCATCATCAGTTTGTTTTTTCCCTTCTGCTAAGCTAAAATTTACTTCTGCATAAATTTCATCTACCGATCCTAGTTTTTCTTTGTAGGTTCAAGTAAATCCATCCTCATCTTTCTTCTCTATGACCACTGCAGCTATTTTACGGTTATGTGGGGTAGAGACCAATACCAGATTTTTAAAACTGAAGTCTTGAGTCAGAAAGTAGAAAGAGTCCTTTATTCTTTCTCAGGAGAAAGGACACAGCCATTGTCACTCAAGTAGCATTAGCCAGGGAATGCAAATTGCAGAAGCTCACAGGCTTCTGTTATCCTAATCCTAAACAGTCCCACTTCCTTGGATGGTCTCACCACTAGTTGGTGAGGTAGGCTCACAATCTCTTTGAGAACAGCTAGCTAATTGGCTCAAAGTAATCGCAATCCTTCATAACCA
Source organism: Gymnobelideus leadbeateri (assembly GCA_011680675.1). Classification (NCBI taxonomy): domain Eukaryota; kingdom Metazoa; phylum Chordata; class Mammalia; order Diprotodontia; family Petauridae; genus Gymnobelideus; species Gymnobelideus leadbeateri. Next base: position 17,640 of record WOXC01003255.1, on the reverse strand, counting down.
TAATTATTCATAAGTCAGTATCCTATCAGAGGACAGTGTTTTCCAATCCCTCTTTATGAACTAAATTATGTATCCAAATTGGAGACAGCCAATAAGAGTTAGAGTTGACAATCCCTTATTATCATAATTATTCATTTGACCCTTCTACACAATCAGAAGGAAATGTACTTTAAGCACTTACTCATACATATCTACACACCAAATTTGGAGGCAGCCAATGAGAAAAAGTTTAGTGCTGTTTCCTTTTTCTTACCTTGTTCTGAGGTCTGTGTAAAGAACCCTTTGCTATTTCTCACAAGGTAATGATTATATTCCTCTATGTTCTATTCTTTTGGGGTTAAATATAGCCAGTTGCAATGATTGATATTCATGTTCATGTTCATATTAGCACTTCAGAGTTGGAAGTGACCTCAGGGCAGCTAGGTGGTTCCATGGAAGAGGACCTAGGTTTAGAGTCAGGAAAGGCCTGAGTTCAAGTGAACCTTACTATGTGACTGTGGGACTCAGTTTGCCTTAGTTCTCAACTGCCAAATGAAGATAATAATAGCATTTACCTTGCAAGATTGTTGGGAGGATCAAAAGAAATATTATTTACAAAGCATTTAAAACAATGCCTATCACATAGCAGGCACTATATAAATGCTAATGCCCTTCCCCTAGTGTAATTTTAATGGGATTTGAAGATCTTTCGTGCCCCTTGTAGTGGCAAGCTAACAGGTGTTTAGCACTTAGTTTCAAATTCATAATTGTGTCAAGTATTAAGACCCAGAGCTTGTGAATCCCACAGTGGTACAAACTTGCTGACATAGCAGGAAGAGGTTGGAACAGGGAGGAGGTAATAAAATGCCAAGGCTGGAGAGGGAAGGGGTTTTGAGAACAGAATTGGTGGCAGCAGAATTTCTTCTGAGAGCCAGCCAGAATTTCTGCTGTGGACTTCTGAGAACTGAGTAGAATGAGAACTGCTGGGAGTGAGCAGTGTGAGGCTGAGCAGCTACAGTGAGTGAGGAGAGGAGGATCTTTGCCTGAGGGAGTCTAGTTTGTTTTGAAGGCTTGGGAATGTGGGTGTTCACTGCATTAACTATGTGAACCAACTTCCTGGCTATTGTAATGATTTTGACTTTCTGGTTTTGGGATGCAGCTTTTTGGTATTTGAATAAATGTTTTGGCTTTGTTCTCCATGTGGAGAGCCTGTAAAACTTTGTGATTCACAACTACACAACCATATTTAAAGTCATTGTGGGCATTGTGAATATTGCATTGTTGTTACACTTAGTCTACTGGGATAATTTTATAAAAGAGTGAACAGAAGCCCAGAGAGGTTAAGCAACTTCACCAAGAAATAAGTAGCATAACTTTTATGGTTTTCACTGTCTTCATGATTCAAATTTGCCTTCATAATATCTGGTTACATCAGCCTGCAATTAGAGAATGTTTCCCTTGTTCTGTATGCTATATATTTCTATTAATATAGTATATTTGCATCAACTTTTAAAGTTGTGTGTATATGGCATGTCCCAAAGATTTAAGACTGCACTACAACTTTTGGGACACTCTGCTACAGTAGTAGTTGATATTTGACCAGGATATAAAGTAGAGGGATAACTGTATCAGTGGAGAGGACATGTATGTGAGAGGTGCTATGGAAGTAGGAATGACAATTTTCACCTTATAGTTAGCATTTTTAGGATTGTAGGTGTGTAACGCACTTTATAATTGTTTTCTCACTTGATCCTTACAATAGCTTGATAAGGTAGGTGCTATTACTGGCCACATTTTACAGATTAGCAAACTGAAGCAGACAGAAGTTATGTGACTTGTCCAAGGTCATACAACTAGTATGCATCTGAGGGAGGATTCAGACTCAGGTCTTTCTGATTCCAAGTCCAACATTCTACTGTGCTACCCCGCTGTCAGATCTCTCACTTTTAGGACTGGAGCTTCAGTGATTAAGATCTTTACTTCCATACCTACAACCTCTAATACAAGGTCTTTTCTTCAAGGAACCAGGACCAAACACTCTTACCAACTCTTTCTGTCATACCTTCAACTACATGTAGGGCTGCTGAGTAATCTGCCTTGTTTACTAGGGCTTACAAAGGAACTAGCCCTACTTGCTGCCATGTACTGGGTTATTGAGGTGATAGCCCAATCAACAGGTTCATTCCTGTTTGATGGTTGGCAAAGTACAATGTTTTTCTTTCCCTATACTATTAATGCAAAAATCCTATCTGCCTAAGGACACAAAACCCCACTCTCTTGTTACCATAATTGCTTCCACATATATCCCCAAAGTCCTCATCTAGGAAAATTTCTGTCTTCCATTATGTACCCTAGAATCCTAGTCAGTTATTCATGAATCCCTCTTCACCTTAATCCTTCTTCTCATGTTCTTTTCTTGTTCTTCTTGTGATCTTTTCATCATTTGGCTCTAACAAAGACCTAGATTCCCCTACAAAATAGTAGTTCTTTTTTAATCTTTTCTGGTAATAGATGACTTCTTTTTTTAATTAATTTATTAGTTTAGTTTCAGTTAACAAGATTCAATTCCATAGTTCCTTGATTTTCAAATTTCCTTTACTTCCCTCCCCCCTCCCCCACGACAGCATATAGGCCAGTATAGGATCTGCAAATACATTCGTATTTGACATTATTCCAATTACAAAGGCGTATTGTAGTAGGTGGGATGAAAGACGGTAAAGAAGAAATAAAACCAAATAATGAAAATTAAAAGATCATTTAGTTGGCTTCCATCAGTATTCAGGCTCAGTTCATTCTAGTTATATCTCTGAATGGAGCATTTCTCTCTTTCTTGAGTCTTTCGGGATTGACTTATATCACTGCATTGCTGAAAAGACTCCAGTCTGTCATAATTGGTCATCACAGATATGGTATGCCTGTGATTGTATACAAATTTCTTCTGATTCTACTCTTCTAGCTCAGCATCAGTTTGTATAAGTCTCTCCAGGTAATTATGAAATCCATCACCTCCTCATTTATTATTTTTCTTTTTTAAACAAATGCTTTGTTAACTTCTGTTTTACATCATTCATTTCCACCAGATTTTGAGTTACAATTATTTTTCTCCCCTGTTTTTCCCCTACCCACTCTCCCAGAAGAGCAGTCCCACAAGATATTGCTTCCTCAAATCTGCTCTCTCACATATCTTCTCCCATACCCCCTTCGACTTTTACATTAGAGGAAGGTGAATCTCTGTGTTCCAATGCCTGCACATCTTATCTCCCAATTACAAGCCAAAGAGTATTAATAATAGTATTCATATATATTTGAAACATTTAATCTGAAGACCTCTAATTTCAGATACATTCCCTTCCTCCCTTGTCACCCATTCCCTCTGGGAAGATAAGGAATTCAGTATATGTTGTACATGTCTAGCTATGCAAAACATTACCATAGTAGATATATTGTACAAGGCTGCTTATACTTCCCTCCCACTCATCCCAACCCCACCTGGTCCATACCCTACTTGATCCTGTTCCTCTTCTATAGTGGGTACTTCCAACCTCCGCTCCCCCCAAGGATGCCCTCCCATCCATCATCCCTCCTCTCATCACCTTCCCCCCTATTCTGCTGCAGGTTGAGATATCCCATTTAGTATGTATGTCATTCTCTACCTGAACGAAATTCAATGAGAATGTGGTTTTGTCTTTTTGTCTTCCTCTTCTTCCCCTCCCTTGTAGCCTCTTCCCCTTGCTTCTTCCACATGAGATAGTTTACCCTACCCTGTCTCTCCCCATCTACTCTTGCCACTTTCCTCTCTCAACTCATAATTGCACCCCTTAAGTATCCTCCCTTCCCAACAAATTCAACCTATGCCCTCTATCCATATATAACTGTAACCATATACACACGCATGCACATATGTATTCATATGACCATACACACTCCTTCCATTATTTTCATAATGAGAACTATTTCATCAGTCACAGTTTTCGTTTTTCCATATAGGAATGTAAATATTTCAACTTTGATAAGTCCCTTTTGATTTCTTTTCCCTGACTACCTTCTCAGGCATCTCTTGCTTCTTGTGTCTGGATGTCAAATTTTCTATTCAACTCTGGTTTTTTCCTCAAGAATGCTTGAAAGTCCTCTATTCCACTGAATGATCATATTTTCCCCTGGATTAAAACACTCAGTTTTGGTGGGTAGGTGACCCTTGGGTTCATTCCCAGCTCTTTTGCCCTCTGGAATATCATATTCCATGCCCTTCAAACCCTCAGTGTAGAAGCTGCCAGGTCCTGGGCTATTCTTATTGTGTTTCCACAATATTGAAATTGTTTCTTCCTGGCTGCTTGTAGTATTTTCTCCTTGATATGGGGATTCTGGAACCTGGCTATAATATTCCTGGAAGTTTTCTTTTTGGGATCTTTTTCAGGAGGTGATAGGTGGATTCTTTCAACCTCTATTTTGCCCTCTGGATCTAAAACATCAGGGCAATTTTCCTTGAGAATTTCATGAAGGGTGATTTCTAGGTTCTTTCTTTCATCGTGGCTTTCAGGTAGTCCAATAATTTTTAAATTGTCTCCCCTGGATCTATTTTCCAGGTCAGTGGTTTTTCCCATGAGATATTTCACATTGCCTTCTAATCTTTCATTTGTTTGGATCTGCTTAACAGCGTCTTGATTTCTCATAAAGTCACTAGCTTCCATTTGCTCCAGTCTAACTCTGAAGGAATGAATCTCCTCAGTGAGATTTTGAGATTCTTTTTCCATCTGGCAAATTTGACTTTTTAAGGCATTCTTCTCCTCATTGCCCTTTTGGGCCTCCTTTGCCATTTGAATTAGTCTATTTTTTAAGGTGTTGTTTTCCTCAGTCAGGCTGTTGACCCTCATTTCATACTTTTCCGGCATCTTTCTCATTTCTTTTCCCAATTTTTCCTCCACTTCTCTTGTTTCATTTTTGAAGTTCTTCTAAAGGTCCTCTATGGCCTGTAACCTGCTCGTATTTTCCTTTGGGGCTTTTGGAGCAGGATTTCTGACCTCACAGTCCTCTGATTGTTCCATGCTTCGATCCTCTTTGACCCCAAAGTAGGAGTCTAAGCTTGTATTTTTCTGTTTAATTTGTTTCCTTTGCCTTGGCATGTTGCCACTTAATTACTTGACTTTTGGGCTTGTTACCACACTATGGCTCTGCCACCAGACAGGGGAATTTTTGTCCCAAACGTGTGGGGGACAACTTCTGTTTCTGGCAAGCTGGAAACCCACCCACGATCTCCACCCCAGATCACAATCCAGATCCAGGGAGGTTAAAGCAAGAGCGATTACCCCCCAAGACTGATTGCTGGATCTCCCTACAGTTTGCAGACCAGGAGCTGGAGCTGCCTCTGAAAACTACAAAATGGCGTGTCTCCTCAGTGGCTTCTAGCCCCCAGGGGAAGAAGCCGACGCATTCCCCAAATACTGGTCCCAAACTCCATAGGGCACTAACATCTCACTTTGTCCTAGTCATGTTTATGTTGATAATTCTGGAATCACCACAGCTGCTGGTGTTCTAGGGTCCCTCCAGCCAGCTACTGGACTGGCTGCCCTTGGGCTAAAACCGCTCAGGCAGACCTGTGTTTGGCTCACCCATGTGCTGCACACTGAGCTGCTGGCTCCCAGAGCGCTGCCTGCTCCCAGAGTGCTGAGCTGGTCCTTCCTGCAGGGCTGCTCTGTCCTCAGTGGCGGTTCACTTCTCTCTGTCATTCTGTGGGTGCTGGGGCTCCAGAAATTGTTCAGAGTCCCCTTTTACGTATTTTGGAGGTGATCTGGGGGGAGAGTGGCTTGGACGTGCTGTTTCTACTCTGCTATCTTGGCTCCACCCCCACCTCCTCATTTCTTATAGCACAATAATATTACATTACATTCATATACCACAACTTGTTTAGCCATTCCACAATTGATGGGCATCCCTTTAGTTTCCAATTCTTTGCAACCTCAAAAAGGGCTGTGAAGAAAGAATATTATTTCCTTTTTTGTAAGTTCAGTCGACCCTTAAGGTACATAAATTAAAATAACTGGATATTGACCCCAGAATTGACCCTCTTGCATGACCAAGAGTGTTACAGCTACATTTCAGTTCCCGGAACTAGCCATTCTTGGAACAATGAACAATGCTGATGGGAATTGGCTATTCTCCTAGCATTACTGATTGATAACTCTATTTTTTCAGCCTCACCTGGAATTCATGCAAGGAAGCCAAACTGTGTGAAACAACTTATGAAAGTTTTTACTGCTTTGTTCTCCCTGTATAAAAACTCCCCAATCTCTCCCTCTCATTGGGATCTCACCCATGGAGAGCACGCTCTGCCTGGGACTTTCCTGGCCGGTTATCTGAGGCTGTTCCCCGGGATCCCTCAGCCACTGCAAAGACGATTTGGTTCTCCCCTGGATTGGTGATGTTTCCTTTAACTTTCTCTTCTGTACTTATTATTATTATTATTATTATTATTATTATTATTATTATTATTATTATTATTATTTTAATAGTAATCTGTGTTATAGTTCTCTTGATCTGTTGTTTTTATTATTGTACTAATCCTATTGCTTGCCTATTCTGATTATTAAAACATTTTAGCCTGAAAACTGAGTGCAGTGAGTCATTTGTGGGTGCAAATCTAAACTTTTAAAAATCTACCCAAAACAGGCTGCTATAAATATTTTTGTACATGTGGGTCGTTCTCTCACTTCTGTGATATCACTTCTGTGATATACCCTAGATAGGGTATATCACAGAAGGATATACCCTAGGATATAACCCTAGAAGTGGTATTGTTGGGTCAAAGGGAATGAAATTATTTATAATCCTTTGGGAATAATTCCAGATTGCTCTCCAGAATGGTTGGATAAGTTCACAACAACACCAGCAATGCATTAGTGTTCCAATTTGCCCACATCCTCTCCAGCATTTGTCATGTTCTTGTTTTGTCATCTTTGCCAATCTGACTGGAGAGATACGGTATATCAAAGTTGTTTTGATTTGCATTTCTCTAATCAATAGTGATTTAGAGCATTTCTTCATGTGTTTACAGATATCTTTAATTTCTTTCTCTGAAAACTGCCTGATAATATCCTTTGACCATTTATCACTTGGGGAATGACTTGTATTCATATAGATTTGGCTCAATTCTCTATAAATTTTAGAAATGAGTCCCTTATCAGGGACACAAATTGAAAAAATTCTAACCCAATTTCCCACATCCCTCTTGATCTTGTTTACATTGGCTTTGTTTGTACAGAAGCTTTTCAATTTATTGTAATCAAAATTATCCATTTTACATTTTATAATGCACTCTAATTCTTGTTTGGTCCTAAAGTAGTCCCCTCCCCATAAATCTGACAGGTAAACTACCCCTTGCTTTCCCAGATTGCTTACAGTATCATCCTTTATATCTAGATCATGCACAGATTTAGACTTGATTTTGGAATATGGTGTTAGATAATGATCTATGTCCAGTTTCTGCCATACTGTATTCCAGTTTTCCCAGTAGTTTTTGTCAAATAGTGCATTCTTATCCCAAAAACTGGGGTCTTTGGGTTTATTGAACAATAGATTACTATATTCATTAGCTGCTGGGTCTCCTGCGCCTAATCTATTCCATTGATCCACTACTCTACACCTCTGCTAGTACCAAGGAGTTTTGAGATCTGGCATAGTTAGTCCACCTTCCATAGCATTTCTTTTCATTAATTCCCTTGATATTCTAGACCATTAGTTTTTCCAAATAAATTTTGTTATTATTTTGTCTAACTCTACAAAGTAGTTTTTTGGTAAATTGATTGGTATGGCACTAAATATATAGTTTAGATTGGGTAAAATTGTCATTTTTATTATATTACCTCGGCCCAGCCACAAGCAATTGATATTTTTCCAACTATTTAGATCTAATTTTATTTGTGTGAGAAGTGTTTTGTAGTTGCGATCATATAGATTCGGGGTTTGTTTTGCCAGGTAGATTCCCAAATATTTTATAATGTCTACAGTGACTTTAAATGGGATTTCACTTTCTATCTCTTGCTGTTGAGTTTCATTAGAGATGTAAAGGAATGCTGAGGATTTATGTGGGTTTATTTTATATCCTGCAACTCTGCCAAATTTATTTATTGTCTCAAGTAGTTTTTTACTTGATTCTCTAGGATTCTCTAAGTATATCATCATATCATCTGCGAAGAGTGATAGCTTGGTCACTTATTTGCCTAATTTGATTCCTTTGATTTCTTTTTCTTCTCTAATTGCTACTGCTAGTGTTTCTAGTACCAGATTGAATAACAGGAGTGATAATGGACACACTTCTTTCACTCCTTATCTTATTGGAAAGGCTTCTAGTTTATCCCCATTGCATATAATACTTGCTGATGGTTTTAAATAGATGCTATCAACTATTTTAAGGAAGGCTCCATTTATTCCTATACTTTCTGGTGTTTTTAATAGGAATGGATGTTGTACTTTGTCAAAAGCCTTTTCTGCATCTATTGAGATGATCATGTGGTTTCTGCTAGTTTTATTGTTGATATGCTCAATTATACTGATGGTTTTCCTAATATTAAACCACCCTTGCATTCCCGGAATCAATCCTACCTGATCAGAGTGTATTATATTTGTGATAAGTTGTTGGAGTCTTTTGGCTAATATTGTATTTAGAATTTTTGCATCTAAATTCATGAGGGAAACTGGTCTATAGTTTCTTTCTCTGTTTTATCTCTTCCTGATTTAGGAATCAGTACCATATTTGTGTCATAGAAAGAGTTTGGTAGGACTCCTTCACTAATTTTCCCAAATAGTTTGTAGAGTATTGGAATTAATTGTTCTTTAAATGTTTGATAGAATGCACTAGTAAACCTATCTGGCCCTGGAGATTTTTTCCTAGGGAGTTCATTGATGGCTTGTTTGATTTCTTTTTATGAGATGGGGTTATTTAGGTAATTCACTTCCTCTTCGGTTAATCTGGGCAACTTGTGGTTTTGCATATATTCATCCATTTCACTAAGATTGTCATATTAATGTGCATACAATTGGGAAAAATAATGTCTCGTTATTTTTTTTATTTCCTCTTAATTGGAGGTAGATTCACCTTTTTTTATTTTTGATACTCATAATTTGGTTTTCTTCTTTCTTGTTTTTTTATCATATTGACTAAGGGTCTATCAATTTTGTTGATGTTTTTCATAAATCCAGCTCTTAGTTTTATTTATTAATTCAATAGTTTTCTTAATTTCAATTTTATTAATCTCACTTTTGGTTTTCAATATTTCTAATTTAATACTAAATTGGGTATTTTCAATTTGTTCTTTTTCTAGCTTTTTCAATTGCATGTCCAATTCATTGACCTCCATTCTCTTTGCTTTAATTAAGTATGCACTCAGGGATATAAAACTTCCCCTGAGAACTGCCTTTAGTGCATCCCACAAATTTTGGTATGTTGTCTCATTATTATCATTCACTTGAATGAAAGTATTGATTGTTTCTTTAATTTCTTGTTTGACCCATCCATTCTTTAGGATTAAATTGTTTAATTTCCAAGTAGTTTTTAGTCTATCTTTCCCTGGCCCTTTATTGCATCATGATCTGAGAATGATGCAATTAAAATTTATGCTTTTCTGCACTGGGTTATGAGTTTTTTATGCCCTAGTACATGGTCTATTTTTGAGTATGTACCATGCACTGCTGAGAAGGAAGTAAAATCCTTTTTATCCCCATTCAGTTTTCTCCAGAGATCCATCATATCTAGTCTCTCTAAGATTCTATTCACCTCCTTAACTTCTTCCTTGTTTATTTTGAGGTTAGATTTATCGAGTTCAGCGAGTGGGAGCTTAAGGTCCCCCACTAGTATAGTTTTGCTATCAATTTCTTCCTCTAATTCCTTTAACTTATGCTCTAGGAATATGGATGCTATACCACTTGGTGCATATATATTAAGTAGTGATATTGCTTCATTCTTGATGGTGCCTTTTAGTAGGATATAGTTTCCTTCCTTATCTCTCTTAATTAGATCTATTTTTGCTTTTGCTTTATCTGAGATAAGTATTGTTTCCCCTACATTTTTTACTTTAGCTGAGGCATAATAAATTTTACTCCAACCTTTTACCTTTACCCTGTGGGTATCCCTTTGTTTCACATGTGTTTCTTGTAGACAGCATATTGTAGGATTGTGGTTTTTAATCCATTCTGCTATCCACCTCTGTTTTATGGGAGAGTTCATCCCATTCACATTCACAGTAATGATGACTTTCTGTCTCTTCCCCTCCATCCTATTCCTTCCCCTCTTTGTTTTTGTTTCTTCCTTCTCCCTTCCCCTCCTTGAAGTTTTCCCTTTTGACCACCCCCACCCTCAGTGTTCCCACCCAGTGATTCCCCTTCTTAACCTACCCTCTCCCCTTACTACTGTTTCCCTCCCTTCTAATTCCTCCCTTTAGTCTCCTCCTTTTTAACCCCCCCTTACCCTTCCACTATCTATAGGACGCAATAAGTTTTTATACTTATCAGAGTGAATTACTTCCTGTTTGATTCCAAACCAATGAGAGTAAGTTTCAAACAGTGCTCCTCTCCTTCCCTCCTTTTCCTCTATTTAATGAATTTATACATCTATTCACATGAGAATCTTAAACTTCACTGATTAAGTTGATCCCTGTTTGAACCAGAACCAGTGAGAACAGTGTTTAAATGATGTTCCTCTCCCTCTTTCTTTCCTCTCTTCTATAGTGTGTTTTAATGCCTCTTCAGATGGCATATTTTACCTTTTCCAATCTCATCCTTTCCTTTTTCCCATTACAGTCTCTTTGATCCCCTTAATAGTGTTTTTTTTTTAGACATCAGGTTAGTGCATTCATACCCACACCCTCTATCTAAGTATAACCCTTTAGAAGGTCATGATAATCATAAAGATTTCGAATATTGACAGTTATCAGCTCCACATATAGGGATGTGAACATTTTGCTCTTGTTGCATCCCAAGTAATGACCTTGTGTTTGTGGGTGTGGCTGTCAGCACTTATGCATATGTGAGTCTGTGTTTCTCTTGTTTACCTTTTTATGTCTTTCTTGAGTCTTGTAATTGGAGATCAAATTTTCCATTGAGCTCTGGCTTTTTCATCAGGAAAGTCTGGAAGTCTCTTATTTCATTAAACAACCATCTCCTTGCCTGAAAAATTATGCTCAGTTTTTCTGGGTAGTTAATCCTTGGTTGTAGTCCTGGCTCTCTTGCCCTATGAAATATCAAATTCCGGTCCCTCCTCTCTTTTAATGTAGAAGCTGCTAGGTCCTGTGTAATCCTAACTGTAGTTCCTCGATATTTGAATTGTTTCTTTTTGGCTGCTTGAAGAATTTTTTTCTTTAATCTTGTAATTCTGGAATTTGGCTACTATATTTCTTGGAGTTTTCAGTTTGGGATTTCTCTCGGGAGGAGTCTGGTGAATTCTATCAATAGCTATTTTATCTTCTGATTCCAGGATCTCAGGGCAGTTTTCTTTGACGATTTCTTGGAGGATGTTATCTAGGCTGCTTTTGTCATCATGGCTTTCTGGTAGACCAATAATTCTTAGGTTGTCTCTCCTGGATCTGTTCTCTAGGTCAGTTATTTTCCAGTGACATATTTTACATTTTCTTCCAGTTTTTCGATTGTCTTGTTTTGTTTGATTGACTCTTGCTGCATCATAGAGTTCTGAGTTTCACTTTGATTTTTTCTAATTTTTAGGGAATTACGGTTTTCAGTTAGTTTTTGAAGTTCCTTTTTTAGGGAGGTATTTTCTCCAATTACTTCACTGAGATGTTTTCCAAGTTGGTCATTGCCTCCCTGATTTGGTCTTTAAAATTTTTCTTAAGCTCCTCCAGGAAAGCTATTTGGGCTAGAGAACAGATCATGTTTCCTTCTGTGGTCTCAGGTGTGGGTAGGGATTTTTTATTGTCCTGTGTATTTTGTTGTTCTACCCTGCATAGTAGGCTCTAATAGACTTTCTTGCCTTCCCCTTCTCCTTCTCAGCTTCTTTCTTTCACATTGTGACTTCCTGTTTCTTAGTTTTTCAGGCTATGAATTTAGGGCCTGATCCTTGACTTTGAATACCCTTGGGTGCCTAGTTTATGGCTAAATCAGGGAAGTCAGTGAGAAATGTAGATGCATAGGTGGGGGTGAGTCTGACCACTTCAGATTTCTGCCTCTATACCCCTGGGCTATAAGTAGGCGTTGGTTGGAGAGGTGAGGTAGGGCTTGTTGGGACCCTTCCCTCTCTTCTCTTCAGACTCCTGGCTGTCTCAGTTACACCCCTTCTTGGAGACTCTCGAGCCTGGGCAATGTCCTGGGCTGGACTCTGCCACACTCCTTCTTCCAGTGGGCTCTGTCACTCCGGAATCCGCTCAGATTCACCCTTTGAGACTTAGTGACTGAGGAGCTCAGTGAGGTGACTGCTTCCTTTCCGCCATTTTGGCTCCTCCCCCTAGAGGACTTCTTTTATACCTCCCTCTCCCAAACCCACTGGATTAGGAGGATTTGGCATATGCCTTTTTCCCAGGTGGTTCTTCCAGGCCAGTGTCTGCCACCATCACTTAGAAACTGATTTTCTGTTGAAGTTTGTCTATACAAATTCAATACCCCCCTCCAGATTGAGATTGCAATTATCTACCTCCATCCATAACCCAAGTCATCACCATTTCTTTTGTCAAGAACCTCAGTACCTGGCTTATTGTCTATGTATACACCCCAGCCTCTGTCCTTATACTACAGGGGCTGATATTCCCACAAACATCCTGGCATCTCAGTTTAATCAATTCCCAAGAATTTATTAAGTGTTTACTGTGTACTATGCACTATGTTATAAAGATACTGTGCATATAAAGTTAAAAAAAATACTTGCCCTTAGGTTTATATTCTAGTTGGGGATATGTATGCATATACCAATATGCACATTAAATAATACACATATCTGTATGTGTATATGGGTATACACACAAGGTGATTTTGGGGAGGGGTATATATACTGGTAAATGGGAGGCTATAGGAAAAGATTTTATATAAAGAATAATGGAGCTGTATCTTGTAGGAATTTAGGCATTTTAATACATGAAGGTAAGGAGGGAGAATATTCCAGGCATAGAGGGAAAGAAATGGGAAGGTGGAGATCACTTGTCGAACAGCAAATAGGACAGTATGATTAGATTCCAGAGTGTAAATAGAAAAGTGGAAAAGGATGAAAACGGTAGGAGGGAACCAGATTGTCAAGATCATTAAAAAGCAAGTGGAAGGTTTTATATTGCTTCTTAGGAAATAGGGAAAACAATGGAATTTGGGGAAAACAGGAAGTGTTAGATGTCAGCCTTGGGATTGCTCCTTGGTAGCTCAGTAAAGATGTATTCAAAACCTGAGGTGTTAGGGAGTGAATAGGATGAAGAGCATTGTCTAGGTGAAAACTGCGAAAAGTTTGAAAGAGGGTTCTGGCTATGTCAGTGAGAAGTAGATATGTGTCAGAATTTCTGTGGAGTTAGAAATGAGAATATTTGGTGTCAGATTGGCTATATGGAGTGATTAAGAGTGACAATCAAGGAAGACACCAAGTTGTGAACCTAGATGCATGGAAGAACAAAGATGAACTTCACAACAATTGGGAAATAGGAAATAATAGTGGGTTTAAGAGTTAATGAATTCTCTTTTGGAATGTGGATTTTGAGATGCTTATGGAACACTTTTTTGATATGTCCAATGGGCACAATTGAATGACTAAAGCTAAAAAGAGAGACTAATACTAACTATGGATATCTGGAAGTCATAAACATAAAGACTGTATTGAACCTATGGGAGTTAATAAGGCTCCAAAGTAAGAGCAGACAAGAAAAATGAAGAGGGCGCAGAACAGAGCATTAGGATACACTCACAGTTACAGGGGGTGATATTAACAATGCAAAGGATCCTGAAAATAAGTCGTTGGATTGATAGAAAGACCAGGAGGCATCAGTGTCCAGAAGATAAAGAAATCAAAATGAACCTGGAAAGATAAAGAAACTAATGAAGTCAAGTATACAAAGTGGTCTAGGAGCATAAACATTCAGAAAAAGTCACTAGATTTGGCTATTAGCAGTTTCAATTGAATAATGGAAATAGAAGCCCAATTATAGGTGGTTAAGGCATAGTGTAAGAAGCAGAGGCACCCGGTGTAGTTAAATTTTTCAATGAGTTAGGCTGAGAAAGATAGGTTAAATTTACAATGATTTTAGAGACTAAGTTAAAGTAAGAAGTTGTTTTGTTTTTGTTTTTGTTTTTTTGTTTTGTTTTGTTGTTGTTTTGTTTTTTATATTATGGGTTAAGCAATTTCCCCAATTCCCATGACATTTGCCTCCATTACACCTCAGCCATGAATAGGGATATTACCACATTTGCAACTATTATCACACACAAATTTTCCAGTTTATTACAAAGCATTCTAAAATTTATTCATTTTATTATAACCAATTATTCTGTTTCTCTCTGTACTTTCCTTCTAAGTCTGAAAACCTTTTTTCCTTCCTTCTCAGTCTAGATACTATAGACAGCTAGTAAAGTTAATTATAAAATTATACTGTCTTCTTCCATCCTACTCAGACACTACTTAATGGAATTGAAAGAAATCATAAGATAGTACACTACTTATTTGTGTTAAATAATCTTGATTAAGTCTTGATAATTATAATGAAATATTCTCTTCCACAATTGACTCACTTTGACATTTCCCACTGTCACTTTGACAGTGCCTGCTCCATTTCTTCTCTTCTTGATGTAAGGCCCTCTGCCTTCAAATATCCCAAACCCCTCACTCTCAGAAGATGTCAACTCATACTTTACTGGAAGAATAGAGGTCACTCTCAGACATTTTCCTTTTTTCTCCTACTTTGCATATTAAAATCCTTTGCCCACCCCTCATATGACCATACTTTATCCAATCTGAAGAAGTCACTTCTTTTCTTGAGGTTAACCCCTCTATTTATATGCTTGAAATCATTCCCACCCATGAACTCCATCAGATTACTTCCTTTCTCTCTTTGACCTTCATTTGTCTAGATAGTGACTCCTTCCCCACTGATTTATAAATCCATCCAAGTCATCACAGAATCAAAACATTTTAAACTGATTTTTTCATCTGAGAAAATTTTCATCCTCTATATCATTTCTATTCAACAGAAAAGCTTCAGGGGCATAGAAGAGAAAAAGTTTATATGCATCACCTCCTCCTCCTCTCCTTTCATTCATTTCTAAACCTCTAACCATATGGGTTCTAAACTCATTAGTCAATAGCAACTACTCCCTTCAAAGTTGTCAATAATTTCTGCCAACAGTCTTTTCTCAATTATCTGCCTTGATTGCTTTGAAAATTTTGACCCTAGAAAATGCTTTCTTTTTCTCAGTCTTCATAACAATTCTTACTCTGGCATCTCCAACCTATTGCCTCTTTATCTCACTTTTTCTAGCTCAACATCCATACCCTCCTCTTGACTGGGGCTACATCCAATGGCTTTGTCTCTTCTCACCTTTCTTCATAACCTCAAAAAACCCTATGTTGCCATTAGGTTTTTCTACACAGATAGCTCTTGTCTCTATATATGTAGCTTTAGTCTCTTCTCAACTTCTGCTTTGCATCAATATCTACTTATTGCATTGTTTCTATTGAGTCTTTAAAATATTTCAATTTGACATGTCCAACAGAACTAATCTTCATTCCCCCGAAAATCCATCCCTCATCTCAATTTCTTTTTTTTTCTGCTAATGGCATCATAATTTTATTTACAAAAATATAAAAACTAAAGGTGTTTTCCTTACTCCTGTCTCCCTCCTGTCCCTCATTAAAATTTGCAAATATATAGATGGCAGAGTAGAAACAGCTCATCCAAGCCACTCTGCCCCCAGATTCCCCCCAAACTATGTAAAAGGGGACTCTGAACAACTTCTGGAGCCCAGCACCCACAGAAAGAAACAGAGAAGCTAACCTCCCATTAAGGACAGCCCAGCAGCCCTGCAGGAAGGACCACTGCAGTGCTCTGTGAGGCGGCATAATGCAGCGTGCAGAGTGTGGGGAGCCAAGCCAAGCAGAGCACAGGTCCCCGTGAGCCAAGGTTATAGCCCCAGGGCAGCAGGGCCAGCAGCCTGCTGGAGAGACCCCAGAACACCAGCAGCTGTGACGACTCCAGAATTATCAACATAGACATGCCTAGGACAAAGTAAGAGGTTCGTGTCCTGTGGACATTGGGACCAGTATTTGGGGAATGCCTCGGCTTCTTCCCGAGGGGGCTAGAAGCCGCCGAGAAGACACGCCATTTTGTAGTTTTCAGAGGCAGCTCCAGCTCCTGGCCTGCGAACTGTGGGGAGATGCAGCGATCAGACTTGGAGGGTAATCACACTTGCTTTAACCTCCCTGGATCTGGATTGTGATCTGGGGTGGAAGTTGTGGATGGGTTTACAGCTTGCCAGAAATGAAGTTGCCCTCCCACATGTTCGGGATGAAAATTTCCCTATCTGGTGGCAGGGCCATAGTGTGGCAACAAGCCCAAAAGTCAAGTAATTAAGTGTCAACATGCCAAGGCAAAGGAAACAGAAAAATGCAACCCTAGACTCCGATTTTGGGGGCATAGCGCGGGAAAAGGACTGTGAGGTCAGAAGTCCTGCTCCAAAAGCCCCAGGGGAAAACATGAGCAGGTTGCAGGCCATAGAGGACCTTAAGAAGGACTTTAAAAATCAAATAAGAGAAGTGGAGGAAAAATTGGAAAGAGAAATGAGAAGGATGCAGGAAAAGTATGAAATGAGGATCAACAGCCTGACTGAGGAAAACAACACCTTAAAAAACTGACTGACTCAAATGGCAAATGAGGCCCAAAAGGGCAAGGAGGAGAAGAATGCTTTAAAAAGCAAAATTTGCCAGATAGATAAAGAATCTCAAAAGCACACAGAGGAGATTCATTCCTTCAGAATTAGACTGGAGCAAACGGAAGCTAGTGATTTTATGAGAAATCAAAATGCTGTTAAACAGATCCAAATAAATGAAAGAATAGAAGACAATGTGAAACATCTCATGGGATAAACCACTGACCTGGAAAATAGATCCAGGAGAGACCATTTAAAATTATTTTACTACCTGAAAGATATGATCAAAGAAATAAGCTAGAAATCAGCCTTCAAGAAATTTTCAAGGAAAATTGCCCTGATGTTTTAGATCCAAAGAGCAAAATAGAGGTTGAAAGAATCCACAGATCCCCTCATGAAAAAGATCGCAAAAAGAAAACTCCTAGGAATATTTTAGCCAGGTTCCAGAATTCTCAGATCAAGGAGAAAATACTACAAGCAGCCAGGAAGAAACAATTTCAATATTTTGGAAACACAATCAGAATAGCACAGGACTTGGCAGCTTCTACATTGAGGGATCAAAGGGCATGGAATATGATATTCCAGAGGTCAAAGGTCCGGGAATTAAAACCACGAATCACATACTCAGCAAAACTGAGAATTTTGTTTCAGGGGAATTTATGGTCATTCATTGGAATAGTGGACTTTCAAGCATTCTTGAGGAAAAAACCAGAGTTGAATAGCAAATTTGACATCCAGACACAAGAAGTAAGAGATGCTTGAGAATATAATAAGGGAAAAGAAAATCAAAAGGAACTCATCAAAGTGGAACTATTTACATTCCTATATGGAAAA
>WOXC01003253.1:0-195922 GCA_011680675.1 Gymnobelideus leadbeateri | reverse complement strand
TTTTTTTTTTAAACAAATGCTTTATTAACTTGTTTTACATCATTCATTTCCGCCAGATTTTGAGTTACAATCATTTTCCCCCCATTATTCCCCTACCCAACCTCCCAGAATAGCAGTCCCACAAGATATCGCTTCCTCCAATCTGCTCTCTCCCATACCTTCTCCCATACCCCCATCGACTTTCCATTAGAGGAAGATGAATCTTTGTGTCCCAATGCCTGCACATCTTATCTCCCAATTATAGGCAGAAGAGTATTAATAATAGTATTTATATATATATTTGAAACATTTAATGTTACAACCTTGAATTTCAGATCCATTTCCTTCCTCCCTTGTCACCCATTCCTTTTTGGGATATAAGTAATTCAGTATATGTTGTACATGTCTAGCTATGCAAAACATTATCATAGTAGATATATTGTACAAGGCTGCTTATAATTCCCTCCCACTCATCCCACCCCCCACCTGGTCCATTCCCTACATGATCCTGTCCCTCTTCTATAGTGGGTACTTCCAACCTCCCCTCACCCAAAGGATGCCCTCCCATCCATCATCCCTCCTCTCATCCCCCTTCCCCCTATCCTGCTGCATTTTTAGCCTTCCTTATTGTCCCCCTCCTTTGCACCCACTTCCCCTACATGAGATAGTTTACCCTACCATGTCTCTCCCCATTTCCTCTTGCCACTTTCCTCTCTCACCTCACAATTTCATCCCTTGAGTACTCTCCCTTCCCAACAAAATCAACCTATGCCCTCTATCCATATATAACTGTAGCCATATACACACACATTCACATATGTATTCGTATGACCACACCCCCTTCTTCCATTATTTTCATAGTGAGAAAGATATCATCAGTCACAGTTATTGCTTTTCCATATAGGAATGTAAATAGTTCAGCTTTGATAAGTTCCTTTTGATTTCTTTTCCCTGATTACCTTCTCAGGCATCTCTTCCTTCTTGTGTCTGGATGTCAAATTTTCTATTCAACTCTGGTTTTTTCCTCAGAATGCTTGAAAGTCCTCTATTCCACTGAATGACCATATTTTCCCCTGAAACAAAATACTCAGTTTTGCTGGGTAGGTGACCCTTGGGTTCATTCCCAGCTCTTTTCCCCTCTGGAATATCGTATTCCATGCCCTTCTATCCCTCAGTGTAGAAGCTGCCAAGTCCTGGGCTATTCTGATTGTGTTTCCACAATATTGAAATTGTTTCTTCCTGGCTGCTTGGAGTATTTTCTCCTTGATCTAGGGATTCTGGAACCTGGCTATAATATTCCTGGGAGTTTTCTTTTTGGGATCTTTTTCAGGAGGTGATCGGTGGATTCTTTCAGCCTCTATTTTGCCCTCTGGATCTAAAACATCAGGGCAGTTTTCCTTGAGAATTTCTTGAAGGGTGATTTCTAGGTTCTTTCCTTGATCATGGCTTTCAGGTAGTCCAATAATTTTTAAATTGTCCCTCCTGGATCTATTCTCCAGGTCAGTGGTTTTTTTCCCATGAGATATTTCACATTGCCTTCTAATCTTTCGTTTGTTTGGATCTGCTTAACAGCATCTTGATTTCTCATAAAGTCATTAGCTTCCATTTGCTCCAGTCTAACTCTGAAGGAATGAATCTCCTCAGTGAACTTTTTGAGATTCTTTTTCCATCTGGCAAATTCGACTTTTTAAGGCATTCTTCTCCTCATTGCCCTTTTGGGCCTCCTTTGCCATTTGAGTTAGTCTATTTTTTAAGGTGTTGTTTTCCTCAGTCAGGCTGTTGACCCTCATTTCATACTTATCCTGCATCCTTCTCATTTCTCTTTCCAATTTTTCCTCCACTTCTCTTATTTGATTTTAAAGTCCTTCTTAAGGTCCTCTATGGCCTGCAACCCGCTCATGTTTTCCCCTGGGGCTTTTGGAGCAGGACTTCTGACCTCACAGTCCTTTTCCCACTCTATGCCCCCAAAATAGGAGTCTGGGGTTGCATTTTTCTGTTTCCTTTGCCTTGGCATGTTGCCACTTAATTGCTTGACTTTTGGGCTTGTTGCCACACTATGGCTTTAAGGCCAACTAGAGGAATTTTCGCCCCGAACGTGTGGGGGGGCAACTTCCGTTTCTGGCAAGCTGTAAACCCACCCACAGCTTCCACCCTAGATCACAATCCAGATCCAGGGAGGTTAAAGCAAGAGCGATTACCCCCCAAGACTGATCGCTGGATCTCCCCACGATTTGTAGGCTGGGAGCCGGAAATGCCTATGAAAACTACACAATGGCGTGTCTCCTCAGCGGCTTCTAGCCCCCAGGGGAGGGAGCTGACGCATTCCCCAAATGCAGGTCCCAAAGTCCATAGGACACTAACCTCTTACTTTGTCCTAGGCAAGTCTATGTTGATAATTCTGGCGTCTCCACAGTTCCTGGTGTTCTGGGGTTCCTCCAGCCCGCTGCTGGCCCTGCCGCCCTGGGGCTAAAACCTCGGCTCACGTGGACCTGGGCTCGGCTCGGCTCCTGCGCTCTGCGCGCTGCCGGCTCCCAGACCACTGCGCTGGTCCTTCCTGCAGGGTGCTGGGCTGTCCTCAGCGAGAGGTTAGCTTCTCTGTGTCGTTCTGTGGGTGCTGGGGCTCCAGAAGTTTTTCAGAGTCTTTTTTTACATAGTTTGTGGGGAATCTGGGGGCAGAGAGGCTTGGAAGAGCTGTTTCTACTCCGCCATCTTGGCTCCGCCCCCCCAGTGAAAGTGATTCTTAAGGAAAGTTATATATCTCTGAATGCTTACATGAATAAAGTAGAGAAAAAAAGAGAATGAATTGGGCATGTTACTGAAAAAGATAGGAAAAAAAAACCAATTTGAATATCCCCAATTAAATAAAATTAGAAATACTAAATACCAAAGGGGGGAATTAATAAAATTGAACTGAAGAAAATGATTGAACTAATAAATAAAACTAAGAGCTGGTTTTATGGGGGGAAAAATAAAATTGATAAACCTTTAGACAATTTCATTTAAAAAAAAAAAAAGGAAAGAAGAAAACCAAATTACCAGTATCAAAAATGAAAAGGGTGAATTTACCTCCAATGAAGAGGAACTTATAATAATAATTATGAATTATATTGCCCAATTGTATGCCCATAAATTTGACAATCTTAGTTTAATGAATGAATATTTACAAAAAAATATATAATTTACCCAGATTAACTGAAGAGGAAGTAAAATACTTAAATAACCCTATATCAGAAAAAGAAATTGAAAAAGTCATCAATGAACTGCCTAAGAAAAAATGTCCAGGGCCAGATAGATTTACAAGCAAATTCTATCAAACATTTAAAGAAAAATTAATTACTGTATTTTATAGATTATTTGGGAAAATTGGAGAAGAAGGAGTCCTACCAAATCCTTTTTCTGATACAAATATGGTACTGATACCTAAGTTGGGAAGAGCCAAAACAGAGGAAAAATTATAGAACAATTTCCTTCATGAATATAAATGCAAAAATCTTAAATAAAATATTAGTAAAAAGATTACAGCAACTTATCATGAGAACAGTACACTTTGATCAGGTAAGATTTATTCCAGCAATGCAAAGATGGTTCAATATTAGGAAAACTATCAGTATAATTAATCATATCAACAGCAAAACTAGCTGAAACCATGTGATTATCTCATTAGATGCAGAAAACTTTTTGATAAAATACAACACACATTCCTATTAAAATCACTAGAAAGCATAGGAATAAATGGAATCTTCCTTAAAATAACAAATAGCATCTATCTCAAGCCATCAACAAATATTATATGTAATGGGTGTAAGCTAGAAATATTTTCAATAAGATTGGGGGTAAAACAAGGATGTCCACTGTCACCCCTGTTATTCAGTTTGGTACTAGAAATGTTAGCTGAAGCAATAAGAGAAGTAAAAGAAATCAAAGGAATCAGATTATGCAAAGAAGAGACTAAACTCACTCTGCACATGATATGATGATACACTTAGAGAATCCTGGAAAATCATGTAAAAACCTACTTGAGATAATAAATAAATTTAGCAAAGTTGCAAGATATAAAATAAACCCACATAAATCCTCAGCATTCCTATATATTTCTAATGAAGCCCAATAGCAAGAAATAAGAAGAGAAATTTCACTTAAAGTTACTGTAGACATTATAAAATATTTGGGAGTCTACCTACCAAAACAAAATTAGGAACTATATGAACACAATTACAAAACACTTTTCACACAAATAAAGCCAAATCTAAATAATGGGGAAAAAATCAGTTGCTCCCGTTTAGGTTAAGCTAATATAATAAAAATGACAATTTTTACCTATTTTCCCCTTTTAGTGCCATACCACTCAATCTACCAAAAAGTTATTGTATAGAACTAGAAAAAAATAGTAACAAAATTCATTTGGAAGAATAAAAGGTCAAGGGAATTAATGGAAAGAAATGCTAGGGAAGGGGGCCTAGTCATACCAAATTTTACACTGTATGATAAAGCAGCAGTCAACAAATCTACTTGGTACTGGCTGAGGAATAGAATAGTGGATCAGTAGAATAGATTAGGTACACAAGACACAGTAGTCAATGACTATAGTAATCTACTGTTTGATCAACCTAAAGACTCCAGTTTCTGGGATAAAAACTCACTATTTGACAAAACTGCTCAGAAAACTTGAAAATAACGTGGCAGAAATCAGGCATAGATCAATTTCTTAAACCGTACACCAAAATAAAGCCTAAATGGGTCAACAATCTAGATACTATAAGCAATCTAGGAAAACAAGGCATAATTTACCTTTCAGATTTAAGGAGAAGAATTTATTATCAAACAAGAGATAGAGAGCATTATGATATGCAAAATGGATAATTTTGAGTACATTAAATTGAAAAGGTTTTGTACAGACAAAGCCAATGTAATCAATTTAGGAGGGAAGCAGAAAGTCGGAAAGAATTTTTAGAACCAGTGTCTCTGAAAAAGGACTCATTTCTAAAATATACAGAGAACTGAGTCAAATACATAAGATACAAGTCATTCCCCAATTGATAAAGAGTCAAAGGACATGAACAGGTGTTTTTTAGAGGAAAAAATATTAAAGATATTTATAATCATATGAAAAAATGATCTAAATTACTATTAATTAAAGAAATGCAAATAAAAACATTTCTGATGTACCATGTGTTTCACCAGTCAGACTGGCTAACACTACAAAACAGGAAAATGATAAATGCTGGAGATGTGGGGAAATTGGAACACTAATGCATTGTTGGTGAAATTGTGAATTGATTCAACCATTCTGGAGAGCAATTTGGAACTATGCCCAAAGAGCTCTTAAAATGTGTATACCCAACAACACTACTTCTAGGTCTGTATCCCAAAGAGATCATACAAGTGGGAGGAGGACCTGTACTTAGAAAAGTTTTTTTATAGCAGTTCTTTTTTTGTGGTAGAAGAGAATTAGAAATCAAGGAAATACCCACAAACTGGGGAATGGCTAAACAAATTGTGTGATATGAATGTGATGGAATTCTACTGTACTATAAGAAATGAGGAGTAGATGGACTTCATAATAACCTGGAGCATCTTATATAAACTGATGCTGAGTGAGAAGAGCAGAACCAGGAGAATACTGTATACAATAACAGACACATCATATCTGTAATTACTGACTTTGATAGACTGGGTTCATCTTAGCATTTTAAGGTTATAAGACAACTCCAAAGACCTCAAGATGGAAAAGGCTATCCATATACAGAGAAAGATTTATGGAGTCTGAATGTGCAGACTGAAGCAAGCTACTTGCTCTCTTTCTTTTTTCATTTTCTTTTGTTCCTTCTTTCTCATTGTTCATTCCATTGGTTATTATCCTTCTTTACAACTTGACTAATATTCAATGTGAAGGTATTTGTAGCACCTATATCAGATTGCATGCTCCCAAAGGCAAGAAGGAGAGAGGAGATGGAAGGGGAGAAAATTTGGAAATCAAAAGAATTGAAGGTAATAAACTATAAGTAAATGAATAAAGAAATTATTTTTAAAAGACTATTGTAGGTTGTAAACAGTCCTTGTTCTTCATCATTAGAGGAAATTTCTTTACCTGGAGTTCTAAACACCAGTGACAACAAAGAAAGTAATCATGATCATGATCCTGAAAATAATGAATTAAAGGGGAGTTGAGCAAACAGGTCAGGAGGCAGGAATGAAGATATTTTGAGTTCATGGAATTTATCTAGAACAGCTAAACACCAGGAAATATTTAAGGGACTTTTGGTCAATTTGTTTTTCCCTTTAAGACAAATTCATTTTTCATCTGATTCATTGGGATTCGAATGGGAATGAAAGACTCCTTACATCTTCATTTGGGTCTGATCTTAGAATCTAACTAATATTTTAATCTCAAGCTAGTCTTAGAATCTAAGTTTTTTCAACTAAGCCTTTGAACTGAGTGCTGCTCAAAAGAATGAATTACCTGATCATAAAGTGGTTTCCAAACAAGGCTGCAGCTGTTATGACCAGTGTTTGAGTGAATAAAATAATGGTTTAGGAAGGAGCCTCTCTTCTATAAGACGTCCCTTGATTTGAGCTTTTGGCAACAGTACTGATATGGCTTTCATTTTAATTTAATTTAAATTAATTTTCAATAATAATCCAATGGCATTTGAGGCCAAGGAAACTAAATATTTCATTTCCAATGGTCTCTCCAAAAAGTCTTCAATAATTGAATTACACGAACGTTTAACCAGTCCATGTTGCATATAAAAGCCCTCTGTAATAAAGCTGCTGTTGTATAAATGCTTGGCAACCTCACCTCGTATGCTGTACCAAATGTAATGAAAATCTTTCTGGAATAAAACTGAGCCACTCGAGCTAATGAGGCTCCTGTTTAGGGTTCACTTTACTCAAACATTGCTTTTCATCATTGTTTATTCTCTGAATCAGTTGATAATGGATTTTTTTCTTATGAAAGAAAACATAAAATGCCTAAAAGTTGACAGAACAGCAGCTATAATGGTATGATGGATAATGCAAAATAGCTATCATTGGATGCTCCTCCATATAGATTGCTTTAAAATGTCAGACTTGTAGAAGAGCAGATTATTGATCCGATAGACACTAAAGTATCACAGTAGCTTGGGAGTCATATATAAATACATATTAAGAGATTGTTTAAAATTCATATCATTGATCTAATTGATTGTAACAACTCCAAGGGAGCCATTGAGCTTTTGGTAAATAATACATCTGGTAAAGATTGAGCAAGCTGTTCAGAAATTCATATGATATTTTTATTTAAATTCTGAAGGTAATGATAATTTCACGGGGAAAGGGAAAAAAAACCCACAGAAGTCAGAGATGTGCTATAGCAATAAAAGACTATACTCTACTTAACAAAATTCTTTCTTATATCACCATTCTGGGAAATACTTTTACTTCCCAGTATTGAATGCTTATAAATTTAACTTGAACAAATGTAAAGTATTGAATTTGGGTTCAAATAGTCAGCACTAGTATATAGGAGAGAGTAATTATAGCTATGGAAAATACATGAGATATTAACCAACCTAGAAGCCCTAAATAAATCATTAATGTTACACAGAAGTCAAAAGTGCTAATACTATTGTAGACCTCTTTAATAGAATCATGGACAGACCTTGTGTGGAATAGTTAATAGAGTTCATTTTCGGTAGTTAGGAAGAGTTCACGTTCAAATACTAAGCTAATCACTTATCACTTCAGTGCTTCAGGGAACTCCCTAACAATTATTTTATAAGTCCATTATCTGCACACTATACCAGAGGTCCAAATCAGCCAAGTCATTCTTTTACATGCTTGGAGCTAAGAATACATGCATACAAGCATATATGTGTGTGTGTGTGTGTACAATACATACATGCATATGTATAGTTTACATGTGTATATGTGCATATGTATGTATATATGTATACACACAAAAACACATTTTAAAATACAAACTTGATTTTTTTAAATGTTTAATAAACACAGTTCCTGTCCAGTACAAAAAGATGTACAGGCCAAATTTATCCCTCAGGCAGTAGTTTGCTGACCTCTGTTCTAAACTGAATGTGGATTGCATCTTTCCATAGATGTTTGGAATTCCTCACACTTTAGGAATAGCATATCCTTTGGGTATTGGCATATTAGACATATAAATTTCATGTGAATGAAGAAAATAATAGTATTGCTGAATTTTCTTCTATGAAGACCATATATGAAATATTAGTTCTAGGCAACACATTTTAATAAGAGGATGGACAGATGGTATAACATACAAAAAGAGAATTAGGAAAATTTAAACCATATGAACTTTGTATTGGTGGCACCTGGGATGTTTAGCCTGGATAAGAGAAGGGGAAAAAATTAGGAATGTTGTATAAGCAATAGGAAACTGTCCTCAGAATCAAGGAGAGCTGGCTTCAAGTTCTGTCATATTTATGTACGTACGCATGCCTATGTAAATACACATATATTCATGTGCATGTGTGTGTATGTAAAATATACATTTATGATAAATAATATTAGATAAGTCCCATGATCTCCCTGTCATTGAGAAAACTTTCTAAGATCTTTTTTATTTAACAACACATTTTTATTTAACAACAAATTATTACTAGATAGAAGGAGTTCTCTTCCTCCATGAGAGTTCCCTGTGCCCAAGAAATCCCAGGTCCAGTTGGAGAGTGGGAATAAAATATTTAGGGAGATCATGATACTTACGTTCAAGTTGTCACGTGAAAAAGGCAGCAGAACTTTTCTGTTTGGTTCCTGTGAGATCAAGTAGCAACAATAGGTAGAAGATGCAGAAAAGCTGGTGCAGTGCCGCAATCCTTATTGTGCTTATTCTCCCACCTCTCACTAGATTAGCACATTGGGTTCCCAGAGAGGACAATTGTTCCTGAAACCCTCACTCGTGCAATACTATTAAATATTAGCCAGAATCGATGAGATCTTAGAAAAGAGTTTATACTATGGCGTTATAGAATAAGAAATTTGGTACAAAACCCTTCTTCCCCTCAAAAGAAAAATAAATTTGGAGATTATTCACTCAGTTATACTTTGAGTCCAAGAGAAGAGTGGGCTTAAACATTGAATACAAAGGCAATGAAATACGTTGAAAAGAGTATCTGTGGTCAAAGTACAAAATCATGACGTGTGATTACTGACAGTCCTTTTTATTTGAATCTATAGTAGGCATTACCTTTTGCTTACAGGGGTTAGAGGCCTTGAAATTTCTCCCCCTTCTCAGATGCTTATCTTTCTGCAGTTTGTGTTGTGGTTCTTGGTAAATCTCTGCCCCACCTTGGACACATTATCCTCTATTGGCCCTTTCTCTCTGATAAAGTAGTCAATAGAACCTTAATGAGAGGGGAAGTAGAAGGAGAAATTCACTCCCAGGTACCAAGATTTCTTCCTTCTCATGGGCTTGACTCAAAATGGAATCCTATCCTGCAGAAATGAAACCTTCCACAACTGTTCAGATCCTTCCAAACTGAGCTCACTTATGGAATGACTGTCATTTTATACATGACCCCATTAGGAGTGAGCACTTATTGGATTACTACTTTTAAGGTATATTTTATTATCATTATCATTATTATATTGTAGAGAAAATCTTTGTACAGTTATGGGTGAGACGAGATGATTTTTCACTTGCTATTATTTAATTACATTTAAAAGTCTTTCCTTAACAAACTGGGCTAAATAAAAATATTGTTACAAATATAGTGATGGAATCCTAATAAAGCTGTTCCTAGTCATGATATTCTAACTTCTTTATAGGTTCCACTGAACAGCAGGCCCACTGCACCTACCTAGCTACTCACCCCCACATGCACAGACACACACTCAATATCCAAACTTCATATATACTTCACTGCTCACTAGAACAACAGATATGTCCATGTGAAGAGATCCCAGTCACTGCCTCTAGCTAGCTACTGCCCCCAGACCCATTCCTCATATTTCCCACAGAAACAGCAGGTGTGTCCATCGACTGAGTCACAACCACACCCATCTAATCCTAGACAGGCACCACCAGGATGCCCAAGCAGGATGTGGAAGACTAAACAATAGAAAGGACTTTTCCTAAGTAGCCACCAGCACAATAATAGTAAAGAGCTGATTTAGGGTGAACTTATGGCATAGAGAGGCTTATTATAATATTTATTATCATACATACATACCCCCCAATAGGTTTTTCTGTATGCATTGTGGGTAATCACATCTGAATTTCCACTGTGGCTGGGACACCTCCGCTATTATCTAATCCCTTAACAAACCCCTCCTGCCTTTTTAACATTCATAATTTCTGTTATGCATTTGCATCTTTATCCTATAAGAATCCATCTTGCTTTTTCTGAAGTTGCTTATTCCTCTTGGAAGTAAACCCACTTCATGAGAGGTGTTAATCTCAATAAATGCCTCCACTTGGATTAGAGGTGGTCTGATTCTGAACTCTTTGAGAAGGTTACAGCACAACACATCATTAAACTGCAACAGTTTTTGGCATCCCTGGGTATGGAGAGTTGAAGCTGCAACAAAAGAACAACATTAAATTCCAGCCTACTCATTAGAAAAGTGTCTGGTTGTGAAAGGAGTGAAATCATGCTTGAATATAAAAATAAAAGCAATGTAAAATTTTTTAAAATGAAGTAAAAAAACTTTAAAAATTACTAGTAATTATCAACATAATATATTTTTGTAATACTTGACTGTCACCATATATTTTATAGCCTTTATTTTGTTGCTAAAAACTAGAACAACCCTGTGAAATTGGAAGTTTTATAATAGTAATAATGGGAGAGCCAGGATAGTGGAGTAAGCAGTAAATTACTGTAACTCTCCCATATTCACCTCCAAACAACCATAAAACAGAACCCCCAAATAAATAAATTCTGGAACAGCAGAACCAGCAAAAAGACAGTGATATCATCTTTGAGACCATGAAACTTGGAAGATTTGTAGGAAAGGTCTGTCTCACTCAAGTAAAAGGGGATCAAAGTCCAGGACAGGAAGTTTCCCAGCAAGTCAGCAGGAAGACCCAGCTCAGGAAAACAAAGATAGAGCCCTAGTGTAATTGAGCAGTCAAACACCAATACCAGGATACCAAACCAAACAGCACTGCTTCCCCCCACCCCCCAGTATGCCTCAGCATAATCAGGGGAATTGACAGGTTACAACTGCATAGCCCTGGCCAAACAGGAAGCTTCCAGAGGCCAGACTTCCATGTGCTTCAGGGTAACCTAAGAGAAATGCAAAAACATTCCATCAGCCTCAGCACATTCCAAACAATAACACTAAGCAAGAGACTCAGCACCAGGTAACCTGCTTCCAGCAGAGTAAGCTATACCCACCCCAACCCCTCAGCCCAGCACCAACCACAAGGGTACCCTGTGGGCCTCAGGGCAATATCAGTACAACAAAAGGTATATAGCCAGGGCCCTCAGCTCCTGCACAAGAAGCATGAGACAGTGCCTCTTCCACACCAGGAAGAGAGCTCAAATTTAAAAGAATGTGAAAAGGTCAAAAGAGATGAGCAAACAACAACAAAGGTATCTGACCATAGAAAGTTGTTAGGGTGATAGGGAAGATAAAGACAAACACTGAGAAGAAGACAAAAATGTCAAATCCTATCAGGAAAAAAAAAGAAAAAGAAAAAAGAAAATTGGGAAGTAGTATCAAGCCAAGAAAGAACTCAAAAAAGAGCTTAAAATCATATTACAGATGTAGAAAAAATAGTAAAAGAAATGAGAGTAATGCAAGAGAATTATGAAAAAGAAACAAATAAACAAGAATCAACAGCTTGGAAAAAGAAAACAACTACTTAAAAAGTAGAACTGACCAAGTGGGAAAAGAGATGCATAATATCAGGTGGGGAGAATGGGGGAGGAGGGAAACACAAATAACTCTTTAAAAAATAGAAAAGTAAGTACAAAAGCTAATTAAGGAAAACAACTCCTTAAAAGTTATAATTAAGCAAGTGAAAGCTAATGCCTCTATGAGACATCAAGAATCAATCCAACAAATTCAAAAGAATGAAAAAAAATGGAAGGTAAAATAAGAAAACATAAGGCATTCAATAAAGTTAAACTTTTTATATAACCACATGGGAATATGATACTTATAATTCTTAAAAATTGTATCGCCTATAATACAAAAAATGTATTACCTATATGTAGCTAGAAAGAATACACATAGAGGGTATAGGCATAAGGTGAATTTCAGGGAATGACATAAAAAAAGTAAGGGATGAAAAAGAGGAGTACAATGGGTCAGAAGGAAGGGAGAGTAGAATAGGTTAAATTATTTCACACTAAGAGGTGCAAAAAATCTATTAAAGGGGAGGGGAAGATGGGAGGTTGGGAGATCAGCATTGCTTGAAACTTAGTCTTACCAATATTGACTCAAAAAGGGATTAATCTACACAATTGATTGAATATAAAAATCTATTTTACCCAACAGGGAAGTAGAGCAGGAGGAGATTAAGTAAAGGGGCAGGGCACTGACAGAAGGGAAGGCAGATAAGAGAAGGTGGTAGACAGAAGTAATATACTGATGAGGAGGGAAAAAATGAAAGGAATGAGAGGACAAAGAGAAAGAAGAAAATACAGAGTTAATCATAACTGTGAATGTGAATGGAATGAGCTCTCCTGCAAAATGGAAGTAAATAACAGAATAGATAAAAAAAAGCAGAATCCTACAATATGTTGTTTACAAGAAAGACATTTGAAGCAGAGAGAAATACACAGAATAAAGGTAAGGGTCTGGAAAAGAATCTATTATGCTTTAGTTGAAGGAAAGGAATGAAGGAAGAAAAGAAGGAAGGAAGGAAGAACGATGGAAGGAAGGAAGGAATAGAGAGAAAGGGAGATAGGGAGTAGGAAAGAAAGAAAGATCTCAATGTAAAACACAAAAAATATATCTAAATAAAAGAGATAAGGAAGGAAACTACATCTTGCTAAAAGGTACCATAGACAATGATGGAATATCAATACGAAACATATATGTACCAAGTAGTATAGCATACAAATTCTTAAAGGAGAAGTTAAATGAGTTCACCATAAACAAATTAGAAGAGCAAGGAATAGTCTACCTGTCAGATCTATGGGGAAGTAAAGAATTCATAAACAAAAAAGAGCCAGAGAACATTATGAAATGTAAAATAGGTAAGTTTGATCATATTAGATTGAAAAGCTCCCATACAAACAAAACCAATGTGACCAAGAGTAGAAGGTAAACAGAAAGCTTGGCAACAATCTTCATAGAAACTATCTCTGAGGAAGGCCCCATTTCTCAAATATATAGAAAACTAAAACAAATTTATAAGAATATAAGCCATTCCCTGATTGATAAATGGTTAGTGAATATGATCAGGCAGTTTTCAGATGAAGAAATCAAAACTATCTACAGGCATAGGAAGAAGTGCTCTAAATCACTTTCTTTTCAAGGAATGAAAATTTAAAAAGACTCTGAGGTACCACCTCAGAGCTATTAGGTTACTAATAGGATGAAAAAAGAAAATGATAAATGTTGGAGAGGATGTGGGGAAATTCAACACTAATGCATTGTTGGTAGAGCTGTGAACTGATACAACCTATCTGGAAAGCAATTTTGAGGTATGCCCAAAAGGGCAACCAAACTGAGGCTACCCTTTGACCCAGCAATGCCACTACTAGGTCTGTATCCCAAAGAGATCATTTAAAAAGGGGAAAAGGATCTACATGTACAAAGCTATTTCTATCCGTCCTTTTTGTTGGGGCAAAATATTAAAAACTGAGGGGATACCCATCAACTGGGGGATATCTTAAACTGTGGTATATGAATGTAAATGAATTTCTATTTTGCAATAAGAAAAGATAAAAAGGCAGATTTCACAAAGATTTGAACGAACTGATGCAAAGTGAAATGAGCAGAACCAGGACAATAGTATACACAGTAACAGCCACGTTATGTGATGACTGACTGTGAATGACTCAGTTCTTCTCAGCAACATAATGATCCAAGACAAATACAAAGGACTCATAAAGATATCCCTATCCAGATAAAGAACTGATGGAATCTGAATACAGAGTGAAGCCTATTATTTCACTTACTTTATTCTTTTTCATGTTTTTTTTTCCTTTTGATATATTTCTTCTTTCATAATTGTGACTAATATAGAAATATGTTTTACATGATAACACATATATAACCTATATCAAATTGACTATCATTTTAGGTAGAGGGGAAGGGAGAAAGGGAGAAAAAAAATTGGAACTCAAAATATTGCAAAAATGAATGCTAAAAAGTCGTCTTGACTTGTAATTAGGGAAAAAAATACCATTAAAAATAAATGGTACCTATTATCATAAGCTTATGCTATACTAATTCCATCTCTAAGTCACATTACTCTTTGTTGTCCATCAGGTACCTCTTCCCCTAATTGGTAGGGAAATAAAGCATTTTCTTTAATGCCAATAAATGTTAAAATCTCAAAAAATTGATAGTAATAATGATAGCTTACATTTCTTTAGAATTTTAGGGTTTATGCATATAAATATGTATGTGTTTCTCTGTGTGTGTACAAAATAAGGTTTACAAATGTATATATTACTTGCATGTACACCCACATATATTTGTACATGTAATTTGATCATTATAATTTCTGTGAATTATGTGCTATTATTCTCCATTTTATAGATGAGGAAACTGAGCTTGAAAGAGATTAAATTATTTACCCACAGTGAAATAGTAAGACAGAATTTAAATTTAAGTATCACTCAAATTCAGCAAACTGTCCTCTAGAGTATGTAGTTGCTGCCACCTATAACTAGTGTTTAAGAACAAACCAGATGGAGGGGCTAGGCCTCAGAGTCGGGATGACCTGGGATCGGGATTGAATCCAGGCCTCAGAAAATGAGCACCCTAAATAATGACTAGCCGTGTAACCTTGAGCAAGTTACTTAACCCCAATTGCTTAAAAAGAAAAAAGAAAAGAAAAAAAAATCATCAGAAAACAACTCTTACTATTATTAATACTATTTTGCATGTAACTGGGAGATAAGATGTGCAGGCATTGGGGCACAGAGATTCACCACGCCCTAATGGTAAAGTCTAAGGGGGTATGGGAGAAGATATGGGAGAGAGCATACAGATTGGATGAGGGGATATCTTGTGGGACTGCTATTCTTGGGTGGTGGGTAGGGGAAAAATGGGGAAAAATTGTAACTCAAAATCTGGTGGAAATGAATGATGTAAACCAGAAGTTAATAAAGCATTTGTTTAATTAAAAAAAAAGAAGAAACCAGAACAGAGACCTTCTGAGGAAGTTAAAGCAGTTGACATTTTTTTGGCATCTGAATTGAGCATATTACTGTATTTGGGGTAACATTTGGTTCTAAATATCTGGGTACCTTAGAGCAGAAGAGAAAAAGCAAAATGAAAAACTGAACTATATGGTTTTAAATTTATGATAAGATTCCATGGAAATGAATAGTCATAGAGGAAAAACAACAAAAACAAAAATGAACAAATAAAATATTGCCAAGGAGTAACCTCAAGTGCCAGCTTAAAATATATATCCTTGTATAATACATAGGGAAAAATAATACTCTAACATATAACGCTTGAAGAGTGAAAAAATATTTCATAAATATGATCTCATTTTATCTTCACAACCAACCTGAAATAGGGGCTGCAATTATTAACTCTATTTGACATTTAAAGAAACTGGAGCAAACAAAGGTTAAGTGAATTGTCCAGGTACTAAAAGACTGAGGGTGGATTTTACCTCAGATCTTCCAGATTCCAATTAATAGTTCTATACACATAACCATCTGGATGCCTGATTTAATATTGGATAATGTCCCCAATAATCATTTTAACTTGGGGTTTATCATGAAAGTCCATGCTCAATAAGATAAATCTTCAATCAACTTGCTGTAATTATAGGATTTGGGACTTTAAAGGTGGAGGTAAAATTTAACTTTTACTCCCTGTTGAGAGAGGACACAGGGAAATCAAATCAACAAGTATTTATTATATTCATAAATCTGAAGTTCCTCAGTCTGAAAGAAAAGTCACAGTTTCCTCAAGTGATATTTTTTTTTCTTCACCTGCTCCTTTGAGAATAAAGAGGATCCTTAATTCAATAACTGTTTTGCAGCTGCTAGAATAACGACATGCCACGGAGGCTAAAACTCATGTTTAGAGGTGTTAAGCTTGCCCAGGCTGCTACTTTAATTAGGTGCTTGGATAGTGTAATTCTGAGGTGCATGGGGAATATTTGTTCAAAATTTCCATCAAAATATCTTTACCTTCCCTGACCAGTAACTAGGACTCTTTGACTAGTTCATATTTCTGCATTTATTTACAGATTGCAGTTTTTCCTTTGTGTCTTATGCATTTCATGTGGAAAGTGAAGTAAAGGCTGCCCTGTACTTCAATACCCATATTGTTCAGTGCATAGGTACCCTATAAGTAGCTGGATAGGAGTATGCAACCCAGACATGAGCAACTCTTTATTTTGAATATTTCCTCAAACTACAACTCCTGAACAGAGACAAAGCAACAGAAAGAAAACTTTTTTTTTTTATATCAGGACTCCAATATTTCACCTAGTTCATATGTTTCCACAATCTTTCTGAGAGGCATGGGAGAGGCTAAACTATTAACTGACAATAAGACACTAAAATTTTGTCATGTGGAAAATTTTTGCATTGCTTGTAGAGTTAAATTGTATTTTCTCACCATAATCTAGAACCATAAAATTTTGTAACTAGAAAGATCCTTAGATATCAGATTGCCCACCTTATTTTAAAAATATAGTTTAAGTAATCAATTCCCAGAAAAATTTAGATTGCTAAGAATCACAGATAGTTACTCATAGATATAGGAATAAGTATGTAGATCAAAAGAAAAAAAAAATCCAGATGTCCAGGTCAGTATTCTCCTGTAAGGCCTTGCATCCTTTATAATATCAGGTCTCTATGTCTGATGATACATCTTTAGTATTAACTATTGCTGTAAAATGATGTTGGAGAAAGAAAAAAAACAATCTCACAGAACAAGAGTACTCCTATTATTTCATTGTTTGTTTCATTTATTTATATATTCTTCCCTTTATTTCCTTAAGTCTGAAAGTCCCTTGTGTTTACTTATTGTATAAAAGATAACACCATATCCAGAAAAGAATAGAAGCTCCTCAAAAGTAGTGATCATTGTGGTTGTAATCCTCAGTCCTAGCAAAAGTATCCTGCACATAGTAGGCACTTAATAAAAATGTATATTGTTGATGTTAGAGCATGTCTCAATGTCCCATATTCTGTTATTAAATCCCAGTTCACTGGAGAACCTATTATCATATATTTTCAAGATTATTTTCAACTAACTAAAACATTTACATTTAACTGAATTTTCCTAGAGTACTTGAACAAATCTGTGTTTTCCTCAGTTATGATTTCACCTCTACTTATATGGTTCGTACTCCCGTCCTTCATCATAAATCCTCAGCAGAGTATTTCATCAACAAGCAGGAAGTATTCCTTAGGTTCCTTCAATATTTCAGGGTCAATGATGAGCCATTCAAGCTTCCTATTTGCCATTTCTTTTGCTATGGCCAAGCTGTCTCCTTTTCAATCAGTAATTATCCTTAACAGTCTATGTCAGTGATTCTGAACCTGGATCTATGAACTTTTAAAAAAAATTTTAATCAATGTATTTCAATAATATTGGTTTGTTTTGCAATCTTACACAATTTATTTTGTACATTTAAAATCATTCTGATTAGGGGTCCATAGGATTCACCATACTGCTAAAGAAGAATGATAATGATTAATCATCTTTTTAAATGATTAATTTTATGATCCTGATTTATTATTATTATTATAATTATTATTATAACATTCATATAATACTTTAAGCTTTGGAAAATATATAAAAATTATGGTCTCATTCTGTCCTTAAAGCACCCCTGGGAGGTAGGTGTGACTATTTTAATCATTTTATAGGTGAGGAAACTGAGGCATACAGAGGGTTAAGTGGCTCATCCATGGCAGAAAGATAGAATGTGTTTGATGCTAACTTTGAACTCAGGGCTTCATGACACTAGGTATGCTACTCTATCCACTGTACCACCTACAAAGATATAGAACCCTACAATAAAGAAATAGAAAATATACCTGTTACCAGACATGACAGATGGATGGTATTTCAAAAGGAAGAGATGAGTGAGAAAATGGAGAACCTTCCAATTAGGACAGGAAAGATGGTCAAGTATCTCAGGTCCATGGCAGGTGAGGAAAAGCTGAAAGAACTACTGGTATGTAGCCTAAAGAAGAGACAACTTAGAAAAAACTGGTATTTGGTTTTTAGGCATTTAAAAGGCTGTTATGAGGAAGTGAGATTAGAAATGTTGTGAATGACCTCAAAAGGCAGAAATGGGAGTTGCCTGTAAGAAGTGACTAAGTTAGGTTTAAAAGAACGAACTTTTTAACAGTCGGAATAGCACCAACATAGGATGGACTACGAATATTCAGTTTACTTTTTTGGGGGGGGGGATTCTCATTCAAGTATGGATCAGACTGGACGTATATTCTGGTCCCATTCAAATTGTATGTTTTATTATTGGGACCAGGGCTGGAATAGGGGGGGGAAGTGACATGAGCAAAAGATTGGAGGCAAGAAAATATTGGGGAAGAGCCATCAACTCTTTGCTCCTAAATAAAAGAGGATTTCTCATCCCCCTCCCCCCACTTCCCATGACAGGTTACATTCTTTAGCTCTGGGTCTAAATGAAGACAAACAAAACCTCATTCACATCTAGAATAACAACAGCTTTCAATCTTCTCTATGTGTTGTAGCATAACTGTTCAATATGACTGTTGGCATTTAAAGTATTTAGGATTGACTGAAAATGTTCAGGAAGGCTGAGCTTAGTGAAATAATTCAGGACAAATCATATTTATCTGAGCCAATTTCTGTAGCTTGACATTTTACAATTTCCTTCTAAGCTGCTAAAATAGCTTAAGAAACCTTCTCCTCCTGGTTTGTCTGATTTGTTCCTTGTATTCTACCTAATCCTGCCTGAAATTGGTGCAATTAATATCGAAACATGCATCAAATGCAATGACAGTGATCATTGTGGAATTATGCCAGATTAGAAAATAGTTTTCTACTTAACATGTCTTTTAGCTCCATGATGACTGAATCAGATAAGTATGAGAAACCAGAACTGCTAGTGGACTGTTTTTGTTTTTGTTTTTGTTTTTTTTTTGAGAGAGAGAATGTGTTGAGACACAGTAAGTTCATGATTCTATCTAACTAACTAACTAACATTGAGGAAGTTCCCTTTACCAATTTAAAGCTGCAATGATAATGCAATTTGTACTTATAAAGAATTGTCAGGAAATTACACAAATTTGCAACTTAGGGTTTGGAGCTCTTGGAAATAAAGAAATGAATACAGAAGGTGATAGTACCCTTCCAGAAAATCTGCTAGCACTTTGAAAAGGAAAAAAAAGGCAGAAAAGTGGAGAGGGTTCTAACTGTATCTCTTTAGAAGATAGTTTTAGAAAGATGTTATTGTTCAGTGATTACACTGAGGAAAAGGGGAATTGGAGTTGTGTACCCTGAAATATTATTTTAATCATTTCTGAAACCTCTTGGAAAACTGCCCTTAAAAATGGTGTTTCAGCAGGAAATGTGAACTAGGTATAATGATTAAGGTGAAACTCCAAAGAATTCTTTTCCCTCCAGCTGCAATGTAATAGATTTACAAGTAAACAATGAAATTCAAATCACCTCATGAATTTTACAATTTCTCTTTTGCCCCTTAAAAAGTGTACCTGGTTACTCTTAAATGTTCTATTTATGCTCAGTGCAAGTCTTAGCTTTCAACTTCACCAGTGTAAAATCTTGCTTTGATGGCATTTAGAGCTTCCTGGGATGCTATCCCGACCTTGCTACATTCTCCAATTCTATAGTTTAGGCAGCAGGCTTGGTTCTTTGAAAAAAGGAGCCAATTCATTTTTGTGCATGATTCCTTGAAAACGTCAAGGCCCTCTAATTTGATCTTTATATACCTTTAATTTCCCCAAATCATCCATAATGGCTCCATGTCTTGGGGTATCTTCATGACTTGCTATTGGCACAATCAAAACAATCATTTGTTCAATCAATCAATCATGGAGGCAGATTTATGGATAAGAAGCCTCTTCTCATTTAGCTAGGCAAGCCTTGGTACACTTGGTTATTTACAAATAAAATCACCTCAAATCTAGCATAAGTAAAAGATAAACAATGATTTAGTGAGAAGCCGGAAACAAGAAGGTGTTTCCATCACACAACACCACATTACCCAAAATAAACAAAAAGACTCATCTATTGACCATGCCATTATATAAACTAGGTGTATTCATATTCTCTCCCATGAATTTCTGGTCAGAGAGTCAAACTTATCTTCCTGAGAATGATATTGTAAGAAGAACGTTAGAATTGAATTAAAGGGCCTGACTTTAAAACCAAACTATATTACTTATTACTGGTAAGACTGTGGACAAGTCTCTA
Source organism: Gymnobelideus leadbeateri (assembly GCA_011680675.1). NCBI lineage: Eukaryota > Metazoa > Chordata > Mammalia > Diprotodontia > Petauridae > Gymnobelideus > Gymnobelideus leadbeateri. The sequence continues at coordinate 175,390 of WOXC01003253.1, read as the reverse complement.
GACCTTAGTTTCCTCACCTGGGAAAAGAAGGTTGGTGTTGAGAATTTTAAGTTATAAATTCTATGCTTGCATAATCTTCTTCAGGGCAGTTAAGTAGTATAGTGGATAGAGTGCCGGGTCTGAAGTCAGGAGGACTCATCTTCCTGAGTTCAAATATGGCCTCAAACACTTACTAGCTGTGAGATCCTGGGCAAGTCATTTAATCTATAATAATCTATAGTCTATAATCTATAATCCTGATCTATAAAATGATCTAGAGAAGGAAATGACAAATTACTCCAGTATCTTTGCCAAGAAAACCCCATATGAGGTCACAAACATTATTGAAAATGACTGAACAATAAAAAATAATCTCTTTCAAGTAGTTTTGACTCCTTGGAATTAGATCTGGGCTTCATTCATTGGACTTCAATGCTAGCTTTATACCTTCTCATCTCTTGCAATTTGACCTTTATACTGGATGCCACATAATCCATTGTGCCCACACCATTTGAATGAAGATCCCAGATAGTCTCTTTTTTGTCTCATCTTAAGTACCCACATTCTTCTTTGTGCCTCCCCAGTAATCCAATGATGCCACCAGAGAAGTGAAGGGGATAAGAACAGATGATAGCTGTCAATAAGTTTTGGGATGAGATGAAGAGACATGTGAGTGGTTCTGGTATAAATGTTATTTGGCGGATGGGTACTTTTGAGAGGCATGGAGGATGACGTGGGTGGTTAATTCAGATTTCACAGGCCTTAATGACATTTTGGAGGCAAAATAGTTTTCCCAAAACTATTTGTAAGACTGATATAAAGTAATTTTTCACTCACTTGTCAGAACTATATAATATCGCTAAAGTACTAAAGAGAAGAGGTATCTGTTTTTTTTTTAAGAAATGTTAAATAGTTGGATATACCATCTTCAAATAAAATGTATATTTTATCTAGATTAACAGAAATTAAAGGGTTGCCTTAGCCAACTAACAGTAGTACAGCTTTTCAAATCAATAAAATGCCATGATCTTGGAGAAAATTTAAATTACAAATAACTCACAGGGCAATGGAATGATATATAGTGGGTGGATAAGCTGGGAAGGAATCTAGAAATTATTTAATTCTATTCTTTCATTACAAATAACAGGATGTGACCAATGACAACGTTTTTGAGAAGGACCATGTTGGCCAGGGGTTCTTAACTTTTAGACAACTCTGTCATCTTAGTACAGTGTAAGGATACTTATTAGAATAATATTTTCAAATTAATGAAAGAAAGGCCAAATTTCATGCAAAGTTTAGTAAAAATAAAGATGAATTTGTTTTTTTCTCCTTCCTAGTTCACAAATACCTTGAAATCTATGCACAAACCTGTTGGTTAAAAATTCCTTTGACAATGGAGGTCAAGTTAATAACTCCTGCTGTAGTTGGGAATTTCCTGCCATTGCTTATAAACTCACTTAGGTATTACTACACCACCAATGTCATAATTATCATCATCTTCATCATCATGAAGAAGAGCAGCAGCAACTACAACAACAAACATTCATTGTCTTCTGTGTTTTAATCCATGTGTTAAACACTGAGAATACTAATAAAAACAATCAATCCCTTATGCTAAATATTAATATTTAGCATTATTTTTTCATGTGTATATATGTCTCTGTGTGCATCTGTGTGTTTGTATTTGTGAGCAAAGGTCAGACCTTTGCTTTTCATTGATATGGTGAACTGGCTGATGTGAAAAGTATACTTTACCAACACAGTTTGTGATTTCTTCTTCTATGACTTATAGTCTTGGTAAGAAGAATTAGGGGCGGCTAGGTGGCGCAGTGAATAGAGCGCCGGCCCTGGAATCAGAAGGACCTGAGTTCGGAGCCGGCCTCCGACACTTAATCCATACAAACAAAAACCTAGCCGTGTAACCTTGGGCAAGTTACTTAACCCCAATTGCCTTGAAAGGGCGGCTAGGTGGCGCAGTGAGTAAGAGCGCCGGCCTCGGAGTTGGGATGACCCGAGATCAGATCTGGCCTCAGAAAATGAGCACCCATGCATAAATAATGACTAGCCGTGTAACCTTGAGCAAGTTACTTAACCCCAATTGCTTAAAAAAAAAAAAAAAAAGAAGAAGAATTAGAGTTTAATATCAATTGAGATCAATTAATATCAATTGATATGAAACTAATGTATCAGAGGTTAAACTTGAACCCAGATCTTCCTGATTTCAAGATAAACCTTCTATCCATGATGCCATGCTGTGTTTCTGTACTATAGCTACTATACTGTTATTTTATATAATTACGTATTTTCATGCCATACTTCCATTGCTTTCATTTAGAGGATTGGGTACTGCCCTTATGATCTTTTAAGCTCCTTTAGCACTTTAGACCAATGATAGATAATCATTTAACTGGTACTCTTCGAATTTATGAATGAGGGAATGAATGAACATCTCTTAGGAAGGCTAACTTACCAAAAACCTTCATTTATTTATTTTAACTGAAATTCCTAGGGGACAATAGTAACTAAAATATAAACTCATATTTGGGGAACTAAGAGTTAAAAATACCTCAGAAGGTGGCACAGTGGCGGTCATTTATTATTTTGGGGGTATATTTAGTCTCTGGATTCATACAGATAAGACCCAATAACAAAAAGAGTTTCAATATAGATACTGGAATGGAAGACTGATATGCAGGTCTATAGCTTGTGCTGAAAAGATGTCTTTAACATTTAAAAAATGAAAATATGCTTTTTTAAAGCTTCCATATTTGTCAGAGACACTGTTTTGGAATTATGATCTCCAAGTCAAAAATTAAAAAAAAAAGAATAAATACCAATTAGTGATATGTTTTCAATATAATTTCAAGAATTTGCCAGGGCCTTTGCCTTGTGTTTACAGAAGGCAAGCAAAAAGCTCCCACTGTGAATCTTTCCCCCATTTTAATGTTAAAAAGATGAAATATGACATGTAGGTATTTTATGAGGGTAATTGTCACATCTCCTGTACAATGGCATGCCCTCTCTGTTTATATTTCTGGCAGAGACTCCCACTTATAAAGGAGAAAATAAAAACCTTGTTTACTGTTACAAATAAAAAATAAAGTGCCATCTTTTGCTCAGTATTCATGGGAATTGACCAAATGGTCCTCTTTTTTTAAACAAGCAGCTGGTGGCTTATTCCAGGGGCAATATACAATTTCAGTGACTTGCTATAAGAAATTATCATTTGGTTTTTAGGGTTTTCTGTGTTCACTTTTGTTGTTCTACATAAACACAATTAACATCAAAAGTAACATGGGACCATTATGTGAACACCTCTTACTGAGAAAGGATGAAGGGGGAAGTACACAGTGGATGGGTGTGATTTAATTGATTTCCTTACTTCAATTTTTAATCTGTTGAATGGAAGACACAATAGATTTATATAGGACTACATGGGAGCTTATCTTTTTCCCAACTTTTTTTTTTCTTTCAAAGGAACCAGTAGCTTCACTGATACCCTGGCTCACAATCTCAGTATCAATCTTAACTTCTCACTCATGTTCACCCCACATCACTTTTCTACTTTAATAGCTCTATTTGCTTCCTTCTTTCCTATCACAAAGCCCCAGTAGAGGAAAGAGAATGAGAAAGCTCCTCGTATACATCCTGGACTTCTCATTATCTCCCATTCATCTCTGTTAGCCAATCAGTTGCCAAGGTCTGTTGAGTTAACCTTTGCCACATCTCCCAAATGTGCATCCTTTTTTTCTCTGATACTGCCACTACTCTAATATAGGCCTTTATCACTCCATGCCTGAATAATTGCAATAACTCATCTGTGATGGTTCTGCCTTAAGTCTCCTTCCAACTCCAATTCATCCTCCAATCGGCCACCAAATCATTTTCCTTAAGTACAGTTTCAACCATATCACCTTCCTACTCAATAAACTGACTCCTCCTATTGCCTCCAGGATCAAATACAAAATTTTCTGTTTAGCACTCAAAATCCTAAATAATCTACCCCCTCCTACCTTTCCTTTCTTCTTACACCTCAAAACCTAACATGTGCTCTTCAATCCAGCAACATTGGCCTCTTAACAATTCCACAAACAAGCTGGGAATTTTCTCTGGCTGTCCTCTATGTCTGAAATAGTTTTCCTCCTCTGCTCCTCCTACTGACCTCTGTATTTTCTTTTAAATCCCAACTAAATTCTCTTCTTTTAATGGAAACCTTTCCTAACCACTCAATCCCAGTGCCTTCCCTCTGTTATTTTTCAGTTTATTCTGTATATAGCTTATTTTGAATATATTTGTTTGCATAATGTCTCCCCACTGAATGTAAGGTCCTTGACAGCAGACTATCTTTTGCCACTTTCTGTATGCCCAGAAGCACTTAGCACAGTTGCTTGCTTATAGGAGTCACTTAAAAAATGTTTGTTGATTGATTGATAAAATAATAAAGGTCATATGTCGACTAGAGGGCATTACTAGCAAATACACACACACACATATTCATTTGTTAGAAGGGTCTAAGGAAAAGTAATAAAATAAGGGCTACAATGTTTCCATAGGTGCTAACAAAAGTCAGGTTGGATGAGAGATATATGTGCCAATATGTCCCTACTTGGACTTGAGGTGAATAAATGTACTAAAGGTTTATATCCAGAGCTTTTCAAGTTGTTTTGCTATCCTAGATCTCTGGCTGCAAAAGAAGTAAAGGTGAGATGAATACTGGGTAGAGCTAATGAATGTGATTTGACAAAATCATAAATCACAAGTAAGTGCCTATCGACTATGGATAGTGGAATTTTCTGGAAAAAAAATAGACAAATCCTGACAGCAGCAGCAACAAAAACTACTTCTATTCAAAAGTGCCTATCTTTGTGTCTGTTTATTTTTTGTGTGCTAAACTTTGCTTTATCCCTAGGTCTATCTCTGTCCTTCACTCATTCTATGCTATATGGAAGACAGTGGTCCTAAAACAAGCCTTGAACTCTTTTTTTATTAAATGCTTTATTAAATTCTAGTTTACATCATTCATTTCCACAAGATTTTGAGTTACAAATTTTCTCCCAGTTTTCCCCCTACCTATCATGCCAAAATAACGATCCCACTGGATATCCCCTCGTCCAATCTGCTCTCTCCCATATCTTCTCCCAAGCCCCTGCCTACCTTCCAGTAGGGCACGGTGGATCTCTATGCCCCAGTGCCTGCATATCTTATTTCCCAATTACATGTGAAATAATATTAATAATAGTATATATACATACATATATTTTAAAAATTTGATTTTAAAGATTTGAATTCCAGATTCATTACCTTCCTCCCTTGTCATCCACCCTTACTAGGAAGATAAACAATTCAATATAGGCTATACATGCGTAGCTATGCAAAATATTTCCATAGTGGATATATTGTAAATTACTGACCATATTACCCTCAATTCTACCCCATCTCCCACTTGTTCTATTCTCTACTTTGATCCTGTCCTTTTTTCCCCCCAGCCTGTCTTCCCTTCCATCATCCCCCTCTCATCCCCTTCTCTCTACTCTCCTTTAGGGTGAGATACCCTATTGAGTGTGTTTGTCATTCCCTCCCTAAGCCAAATTCAATGAGAATAAGGTTGACCCATTCCCTTTTGCCTTCCTGTTCTTCCCTTCCATTGTGGCCATTTCCCCTTGCCTCTTCTATATAAGATAGTTTACCCCATTCTTTCTCTCCCCATCTCTTCTCATTATATTCCTCTCTAACCTCTTAATTTCACCTTTTAAGTATCATCCCTTTCTATTAAATTGGTCCTGTGCTTTCTATGTATATCTATGTATATATGTGTACACATATATACACACATTCACACACACACACACACACACACACACACACACATATATACATACACACATTTTTATTCCCTTCAACTATTCTCATACTGAGAAAAGTTTTACGTTACAATTATCATTTTTCCATGTAGGGATGTAAAGAGTTCAACTTTGATAAGTTCCTCATGATTTCTTTTCTCTGTTTACCTTCTCATGCTTCTCTTGCTTCTTGTATCTGAATGTCAAATTTTCTATTCAACTCTAGTTATTTTCATCAAGAATGCTTGAAAGTCAGTCCTCTATTCCACCAAATGACCATATTTTCCCCTGAAACATGATACTCAGTTTAGCTGGTAGGTGATTATTGGCTTTAATCTCAGCTCCATTGACCTCCAGAATATCATATTCCAAGCCCTTCAATCCCTCAATGTAGAAGCTGCCACATCCTGCGTTATCCTGATTGTGTATCCACAGTATTCAAATTGCTTCTTCCTGGCTACTTGTAATATTTTCTTCTTGATCTGGGAAATCCAGAACCTGGCTATAATATTCCTAAGAGTTTTCTTTTTGGGATCTTTTCCAGGAGGTGATCAGTGGATTCTTTCAACCTCTATTTTGCCCTCTGGTTCTAAAACATCAGGGCAATTTTCCTTGAGAATTTCTTGAAGGATGATTTCTAGGTTCTTTTTTTGATCATGGCTTTCAGGTAGTCCAATATTTTTTAAATGATCTCTCCTGGATCTATTTTCCAGGTCAGTGGTTTTCCCAATGAGATATTTCACATTGCCTTCTATTTTTTTTTTGCATTCGTTTGGATCTGTTTAATAGTATCTTGATTTTTCATAGTCACTACCTTCCATTTGGTCCAATCTAATTCTGATGGAATGATTCTCTTCAGTGAGCTTTTGTGATTCTTTTTCCATCTGGCAAAATTGGCTTTTAAGGCATTCTTCTCCTCATTGCCTTTTTGAGCCTCTTTTGCCATTTGAGTTAGTCTATTTTTTTAAGGTGTTATTTTCTTCAATTAGGTTGTTAACTCTCATTTCATAATTTTCTTCCATCATTCTCATTTCTCTTCCCATTTTTTGCACCACTTCTCTCATTTGGTTTTCAAAATCCTTAACAGGCCTGTAACCTGCTTGTATTTTTCTTGGAAGCTTTTGGTTCAGGAGTTTTGATTTCATTGTCTTCCTCTTGTTCCATGCTTTGATCCTTTTTTTCCCCCAAAATAGGGGTGTAAAGTTGAGTTTCTCTGTTTTCTTTGCTTCCTTTGTCTGCTCATGTTGCCACTCAATTACTTGACTTTTGGGCTTTTTGCCACAGTAGGACTCTGCCACCAGACAGGGGAGCTTCATCCTAAACACTGGGGTTTTCTCAGCCACCAAAGGTATTGGGTGAGTGCGTGCCTGTAGTGGCAAGCACCCCAACATCCCCAGGGTGACTGCCAATATAGGTTCTTAGATCTCCTTTTCAAAAGGAAAGCAACTCAAAATGGGTTAACAAGCTTACTTTAATCAAACAAACACACATTACCTAGTTCAGGGGGAGAAGGTCAGCACCCCGAACTTCAGAGTTACAGAACTTACAGATCAAACAGACAGGCTTCCAAACTGTCCAACCATTATATCAATACCAAATCACAGTTACCAGAGAGGGAAGCATCAACATCTGGGTTTTCAAAGCCGGGGGGGCTCTCAGAGTCTCATCTGGTCAAATCACACAACACTTCTCAAAGTGAGCCCCAAAGCAAAGCCTCTCATCAGAGTTTATATAGCCTACTCCTGGCTCAGAGATTGTAACAACCTTGACCCACTGCCCAATCACAAAGTATCGAGGTGTGGGGCTTTCCTGGAAAACAAGCCTCCCACCACAGGCTCCAGGTGCACTTAAGCTAGGGGCAGGGAAGATCTTTAAATTTGCATTTCCATTACATTGGGCCCCAAGATCTTTCATGCCCATAGCATACACAATTTACGTTTGAATTAGCACTAAAATGTCTCTTAGGTCACATTTTCCAGGTACATAATAAAATCACAATATAATCTCAAAATACAATAGTCCAAGTCTTCCACTCATGGGGCAAATGTTAACTCAGTCACTTATCAGTAAAATCAAAAAATAGTCACTCTTAAGTTAACTCAATCAGTTACATCAGTTTTCAAAGTACAAGTCTTCCACTCGTGGGGCAAAGTCTTGATTAACTCAATTAGTCTCTTATCTGTAACAATATCTCAAAGTACAACCAGTACCTTATTCAGTAAAGTCTTACTAAGGATGGCCATAGCATAGACAATTTACATTTCAATTATCACTAACCATCCCTTAAGTCATATTTTCAAGGTACATCTAAAGTTACCAAAGTGGCCACTGGGCCTTAAACACAAAATACAAAGCATTATCACATCAAGTTATCTTGGGAGGAGGGGGGGTTGTCCTTCCCATAACACTGCTCCAGCCCCTGCTTCCAAATCCAGAGAGGGAACTAGGCAACAAAACCAAAGTGGGGTCCTTGGGGTCCATGGCACTTCACCCCACCCACCATAGTCACAAGTCCATCCCCCTGGGTCCCAAACTGTGGGATGCAGCAAGGAAACACATTCAGTGCCCCTGCTTTGCCACACAGTCCTTATCTTGTCCTGTGGCTGAACTCCAAACTCCTGGGTTCCTTCTCCTCCAGCAGAAGACAGCAGCTCCTGGCTTCTCCACAGGTCTCCATGCAGGCAGCTCACCATTCCTGCTCTCAGCTCAGTGAAGTTAGCATGCAGGTCTTTCTCTCCTGCTCCATGGCTCCACAGAATCACAGCTACCACAACTGGGAAACAAACAATTATCCCAGCCCCCATACTTTTCCTTTTACTCAGCAGATCCCATCCCTCGTCGCCATTTTGTAGCAGCAAGCACCCCAATATCCCCAGGGTGACTGCCAACACAGGTTCTTAGATCTGCTTTTCAAAAGGAAAGCAACTCAAAATGGGTTAACAAGCTTACTTTAATCAAACAAACATACATTACCTAGTTCAGGGGAAAAAAGGTCAGCACCCCGAACTTCAGAGTTACAGAACTTACAGATCAAACAGACAGGCTTCCAAACTGTCCAACCATTATAGCAATACCCAATCACAGTTACCAGAGAGGGAAGCATCAACATCTGGGTTTTCAAAGCCGGGGGGCTCTCAACAACGACTTCCCAGAGTCTCATCTGGTCAAATCACACAACACTTCTCAAAGTGAGCCCCAAAGCAAAGCCTCTCATCAGAGTTTATATAGCCTTCTCTTGGCTCAGAGAATGTAACAACCTCCTTGACCCACTGCCCAATCACAAAGTATCAAGGTATGGGCTTTCCTGAAAAACAAGCCTCCCACCACAGGCTCCAGGTGCACTTAAGCTAGGGGCAGGGAAGATCTTTAAATCTGCATTTCCATTACAGTGCCCTCTCTTAAGCCTCTACATGCTCTAGCAAGCTGGTCACATATACCAGGACTTAAACCCTAGACTGCAATCCAGATCCAAGCAGGTTAAAGTCAGAGCAATTACCCCTCAGACTAGTTTCTTGGTCCCCCTACAGTCTGCAGGCTAGGAATTGAAGCAGCCACATGGCTGCAGCTGCATGGCCATGGTGCCTCAGTGGCTTTTCACCTTGGGGGCAAAAGCTGACCACACTCCCAAACTATTGGATCCCAAAGTCCACACTGCACTGACCTCTCACTTTGTTCTTAGCCTCTATGTGTTGATAATTTTGAAAACTGCAACAACTGTTGGTGATCTGAAGTCCCAGAGGCCCCACCTTTAGCTTCTGCGGCTCCTGCAGGGCTGGGCTCGGCTCCCAGAGTGCTGGGCTGGCCCCTTACTGCCTGTCTGCCAGGCTGTCCTCAGAGGGAGGTTAGTTTCTCTGTGTCATTTTGTGGGTTCTCTAGCTCCAAAGTTTTTCAGAGTCACCTTTTACATGAATTGGAGGATGTGGGAGCGAGAGGCCTGCAGAAGTCCTGTTTCTACTCCACCACCTTGACCTAATAGTGTTCTGGGTTAAAAATTCTGTTTGATGGGGCGGCTAGGTGGTGCAGTGAGTAAGAGCGCTGACCTCGGAGCTGGGATGACCCAGGATCGAATCCGGTCTCAGAAAATGAGCACCCACACATATATAATGACTAGCCATGTAACGTTGAGCAAGTTACTTAACCCCAATTGCTTTAAAAAAAATTCTGTTTGATAAGGTCTCACAGACTATCCTTGAACTCTTATATCTTACACTCTTACAAACTTACAAATCAACTCTTTCAAGATTGGTTGATTCACTTTCAACATTAAGAAGAAGAGATACTCCAGACTGTAAACTAAGAATTCAGAGATTAAATTCAGAGATTATCCAGTTCACCTGTCCTTCATTTTATGAAGAAGCCCATAGAGGTGACATTGTCTTTTGAGGATCACGATCTCAAATTCAAACTGAAATCTTTTGGTTCTGAGCTAGTGATTATTCTAGTAAGCCACACTGAGTCAGGTAGGGTACCTCTTTCAGTGTTAAAGGCCTATGCTTCTAAGTTCTCTTCCAATTTATAGGAAACAAACCAATCCAAACTGAGCAAAGAGTTGGCATCAACTATCATTCCTTTTTAAAGTTGTTGTCTGTCTGCTTTATATTTATATGCTGTATCAAGTTATGGCATAATATATTTCAGGGGAATATTGTTTGGGGGCTCTAACCTAATGGGTTCACTCAGGAGAAATCCAAAGAGATATATATGTTACATGAAACCTATAATGGAAGTGTCGGTTTGGGGGTATAATGATTTTGGGGTGATGATTAGTGATGCTTTAAAAAACAGTATTGATGAGTTAATTGAAAGTGGGATTGTTTCATAAACTTCATAATTTTCAGTTTCAGCATAAGAATGGCTTTCCCTAAAGCATTTCTCAAGATAAAACCAGCTTACATTCTCATTATTCTTGGCCCATCTTATTAAAGCAAGAAAGCAAATATTATTGAATTGGAAAGGGTGACTGAAAATAAACAGTGCAAAGGCATTTCTTTCTCCAGATGTTTTTGAAACACAACTTTCTCCCATGTTTTTCTCTAGAGTGTTTTGAGAATGCCAGATTTTAAGTCAACAAATGTCTGGCATGAATTAAAAAAATAAACAGGAAGAAATAAAGCTCTGACATGAACTGATCAGAAAAAAAAAATAAGTGATTTCAATGTTGCAATGTGGGGCAGCAGGAAACCATATATGTGTATACAATACCTCTCACAAGTATCTTATTTCCCCTTCTTTTCTTCTTGTCATTGTGTTTACCTTCTCACACCATCATTAAAACTATTTCTATTAAAATAAGATAAAGAATGTTTTCTGAAAACCTTTTCTATTTAAACATATACATAGAGCTGTGATATCATATTCTTTTCAATCCCCGACCTGAGGGGATTTGTGAATAAAACCTTGCTGGCACAATTAACTCTGTACATTCTAATCTTAGACTTCAATCCATGATGTCTTTCTGAAGTTCATCCTAATCCTCCCTCTGACTTTCAATTTTCCACTGTGGAATAAAAATCAGAGTTCCCCTTGCTTTTTTCCAACACATCCTGCCAATTACAGGGGCAAGCTCAGTAAATAATTGATTGTATTTTGACCTTTGAGAACTAATTTGGGTGATAAAATGGCTGCCCATTAAGGGATCAAGCCTAAACAATCCTGGTATAAAAGTTTCATTAACTCCTGTATTTCACAGTGTCCAAAAACTCTTCCTTGTAATTACTGGGGACATGTTTTTGCCTCTTGATGTAGCTTTATCTTTTTATGTTGCATTCATTTAACTAATTTTAAAGTAAAATGCAAGACCACAGACAAAGGAGGAAGATTCTGAGCAATAAAATAAAACAAAATGTTGGATCTGTCCAAATGCCTTTGAATGTGAGGCAAGAAATAATCCCCAATTTTCTCTTATCTTCAAATATAATTTGTAGTTGATAAGGAAATGATCTATGGTTCTCATATGCAAATTTTCTTTCAAAAGATGGATTTTGGCTAAGGAATGGCATTTATAAAGTAGCAATGAGACTGCGTCTATGTAAACAAACAATTTGAAAAGAATATATTAAATTTCATCTACACTAAAACCTTGATCTTAATTAAAAAGCTAAGAAACATACAACCCATTGTAAAGTAGAAATCCTTAATTATATTTGTTACCTGTTTCACAAACTTTGTGCTCATATCACACCAATTCAACATGGGAAGAGTGATAATGACTATCTGAATGAATAAATGAATGAATGAATGTAATAGGAGTGATCAGAGAAATTCTCTCATCTGCTGAGCTGGGGAACCACCCATAGAACTGGCCATCTTTGGCAATGCAGGATGAGATGAATTTTCTGGCATTTTTCTCAAGATCATATATAAATAATGACTACTAGCTAATTCTAGCATGTCTCTGTGACCAGGAAATTTCTCAAAGAAAATGGGTTAAGTAGGAAAGAATCATCTATTTTTAGATTATAAAGAATAAGGAAAAAACAGTTCTAATCTCCTTTCAAAGGTGTCCTTATTGTTGAATCACAGTCAAGTCTTATTCTCCCTTGGACATTCACTAATGGAGAAGTCCCTTCCTTTGGTAGCAATGGTGACTGTACAAGCACAGAAGCAGGGAAATGCAATTGCCAAGGAAAGACTGAGATTCTACCTCAAGTCCCCGGCTGCCTCCTATGCTTTGTGTTTCATTCTCTCAACATAAGTAACCAAGCAGCCACCCTGAAATAGATCTTTCTGACCTTAGAAATTGCCTTCTGAGTTTACAAAGTTGTGTCCTTAAGTTGAGTTAGTTACTGGTTTCTTAACATAATATGATTTCTTTAAAAAAAAGTGCCCAAAGAAAATAGAGAGTGTTGCAGCTGAAATAACAATAAGTTGTTTTGATCAGTCATGCTACATTAATGAATAAATAATAGCAATCAAACGTTATAGAGATGGAGGTCACATGATATGACATGACCATTTTCCCTGATGGTTTTCTACATAAAAGTATTTTGGTGCTATATTGAATGTCAATTTGATTTATTAGTTCCATCTTAAGAGGGACTTTCTATTCATATTCTAAGCAGGTGGAACAGAAAAGTCTACCTGTTCATTCCCTTCTTCTTCATTATCTCTTCCAACTGGGTTATTGGTGATAGCTACATTTCAAGACTATGACTTAATAGTGAAAATTTCAACTTAAAATAATCCACCGTTTCATTTACCTATAGTAGAAATTTTAACCTCCACTGAGACCTTATAATCCCATGGAGGCACACCTGGTTTCTTAAAGACTATGCCAGTGATGTGAATGTTCTTGTAAGTATTACCAGGATGGGAAAATATAGAGTAGGGACTTTATTATGAACTTTGTGTATTAAGTCTAAAAATTGTTCTAGTTAAAACCGAATAGCTATATTAAGGTTGATGTCAACTCTTCTATACATTAATATATAGTCAAATAATCAACTAACTTGCAAGGTAATTGGAAAAAATATTTTTAAAATAAATAAAAATATAATTAAACATAGATAATATTAAGATGCATTTTTAGGTTAATATATGGCCAGTAGGGATCCTTAGTGTCCTCCATTTCTATTTCAATTTGAAAATGCTGTCCTAGGTGACTGAACAAGTTGGCAAATGTGATTGCTAATTTGTTATCAATGGTGTTTGAAAAACCTGGAGAATTAAAAATACATCAAAAAATAAAGAAAGCTACATCCAGAGAAAAAACTAGAAAGAACTGAGTTTGAATCCTGATTGAAGCAAACTACACGATCTTTTTCTTTTCATCATTTGGTTTTATTTCCTCTTTACCATTTTTCATTCCATCTAGTACAATCAGCCTTTGTAACCTGACTAATGTCTAATGTGAAAGTATTTGCAGATCCTATACTGGATTATATGCCATTGTGGGGAGAGGGGGGAGGGAGGGATGGGAAATTTGAAACTCAAGGAACTATGGAATTGAATCTTGTAAACTAAAAATAAACAAACAAATTAATAAAAAAATCTAAAAAAGGATAAAGAAAGGTAAAAAGGTAAATATTGTCCCAGAGAGAGAGAGAGAGAGAGAGAGAGAGAGAGAGAGAGAGGGAGGGAGAGGTGTTGTGGAATCTCACAACTTCATAGTGAGCTCAACTCCCATTTCTGGCAAAATTTCTAGGCAAATTTATAAAATCATGATCTGTACACATTTGGAAAGGTAACTAGGTTCCTAGAAGCCACTCTGACTTCTTCAAGAATAGGTCATGCCACAATAAATTCACTTCCTTTTTGACTGGGTATCTAGTCTCATAGATCATAGGAATGTTTGAGACTTAGGCAGAGTATACCTAGAAGCACTGTTAAACAAGTTTTCTTATCCTGTGCTTGTGGATACAATGAAGAGATGCATGCTAGGTGATAGTAATTTAGGTGGATTGTGAATTGATTGTATTACCAGAACCCAAAAATAGTTATTAATGGGTTGCCAATGTCAACTTAGAGGAAGTAATCTAGTATAGAGCCCCAGGGATCTTGACTTGGCCCTGCACTGTTCAACATTTTTGTCAGTGACTTGAATAAAGATAGAGATGACATGCTTGTCAATTTTACCAATGATATTAAGCTTAGAGGGAAAGCTCACATTCTGAATGAGAGAGCCAAGATCCACAAAAGATCTTGACAGGTTAGAAGAGTAAATGAATTACATAAGATAAAAATTAATTGGATAAATATAAATTTCTACAAGGTTTCTAAAGTAATTTTACAAATGTAGGATAGGGGATGTATGTCTAGAAAACAATTTATTAAAAATATGGATTTTTTAATGTAATACTAGCTTGAAAAGAATCAGCAATATAACATGGCAACCAAAAATGTTAATTCTATTCTAAGCTTCAGTGAGAAGCTGAATTCAGAAGAAAGATCATTATATTCCAGCTAAAACACTAGGTACTATAGGAAGAATATTAATAACCAGGAGAGCATCCAGATGAGAGAAACAAGAAGACTGAAAGTATAAGATATCCTACTGTACCATAATTGATTGAAGGAACTTATTTATTCAGGAGACTAGGGTGGAGGGAAGGGATGACAGACTTCATATTGAAGACTGATTAGACTTTATTCCCTTTGTTCTAGAGGTCAAAAGTAGGAATAAATGGGCAGAAATCACAGAGAAGTCAGTTTAAATGTATCTGAGGAATTGGATAATCAGAGTTTATCAAAATGCTTAGCTGATCCAATGTGGAAGGAGATGGAGAGCTTGTTTCTGTGATGATCAAGATGACATTCAATTGAAGAGACTTGAAGAAATATTGAAGCATGTGTGGATATTTTATAACTGGTTCTGTTATGCTAAACTTGGAATTAGAAGAAGGCATTTCAATTGGCTACCTAGACAGATCTTGGAGAAATAACTCCAAAAGGCAGTACCTAATGAGTGACTTGGCTATCTTCCCTTTTGGTGGATCTCTATACTTAGTTTGACTCCTTTTCTTAAAGTATCTGGTGAGATATGATGATGTAAGGCTAGAGCACTTGGACCTCCTCCCCTCCAAAGTTAATATACAGTCTATGAAAACAAGTCTTAGTTCTTTGCCCCAAACTTTGAATCTTTTATTTTAAGTAAAATAGATTAATGAGTTTATGAACTTGTGAGTTTAGAAATGTCAGTAGAGCACCAGCCCTGGAGTCAGGAAGACCTGATTTCAAATCCAGCCTCAGGCACTTGAAATACTAGCCGTGTGACTTTGGGCAAGTCACTTAACCCAAATTGCTCTCCAAAAAAAAAAGCAAAAAACAATAGAAATGTCAGTAGAGCAACCTCCTAGGAACCACCCAAGATCTGGGATTCCAAGAGTCCAATTCCATCTAGGTATTTAGTATGCTAGCATCAGTGGTCCAGTGAACAAACAGTTGCCTTTTCAATCAAAAGCAATAGTTGCAAAAAGAAGGATTCATCTGGACTGACAGTCATGCCATAATTGATGGAATCCATGTTTTGCTGAAACTGTTCTAAATCAGATCCCATTTTCCTCAGAGACAGAAGTGGTATAGGGGAAAGTATAGCCCTGAGGTTGGTTGGGGAGATGTTTGTACTTTTGTCATTGCATATCTTGAAAAAAATATTCCTTAGTAAAAGCTTAAGTTTGTTAAATTGTTGAATGAAATTGGAACTGTTACAGGATACAAAAATTGAGGGAAAGCAAAACTGGTCAGGGAATTGGAGAAATATTAGGAAGAGGCACCCTGAATTCCTTGATGTACTTTGAGAGACTTAAAAAGGAATCGTAGATTGCTTTGAGCTGTGAGAACAAATTAGAACTCTAGGAGACCAAATTAGAATGATTAATTAGAATTTCCAAAAATGTAATAGGTTGCTTTGGGTGGCAGGGTTTGCTCCCTTACTAGAGGCTTTTAAAGGTGTGAAGAGGGTAGCAGGGAGAGGAGATACATAACTGGTTATCTGTCAGATTTGGGATAAAGAAAAGTCTTGGTTCATTCATGAATTGGACTAGATAACCTTAAGAAGGAAACTAAAGTCCAGAAAGCCAAACTTACCTGTCCAAGACAAACAGCCAATTAAGGGAAAGAATAAGACTGGAATCATACTTGATCTCTGAGGTCCCTTCCAACTTTGAGATTCCATAGCTTTGTTTTGTTTTGTTTTGTTTTGTTTTTTGCCATTTTTGTTTGGTGAGGAAAGGGCTATATCTTCCATTAGGTTTTTGAAGCTTCTTATAACCTGCCCCCTTGCTCTTTCCAGTTTTCTTATGCCTGATTCCACAACATGTGTTCTACAGTCCAGTGACACTAGCTTCCCTGCTGTTTCTTATGCAAGATTCTCCATCTCCTGACCCCCTATTTTTCCACAAACTGTCTCTTATGCCTGGAATTTCCTCTCTTTTCCTTCTTTCTCATTTGCTGCTCATCCTGACTTCCCTGGATTCCCTGGCTTCCTTTACTTATCCTGCAAAGTTCTACATATTAGGAAAAGAAAATTTCCTGGCTGTCCTTCATGTTAATGTCTTCCTTTTGAGTTTACCTCTAAATTATGCTGTATGTACATCTTGTTTGTTGAAAATTGTTTACATGATGTCTCCCCAGGAGAGTGATAGCAAATATTTAACAACTAGGTTCTCTGGGAATAATAAATAAAATATATGTACACACTTTTAAATTTAATATGCATTATTAATGCTTTCTTAAGTTTAAACAATCAACAAAACAATAAATCATGCTTTGATACAGCTGATTTCTTATAATATTCAAATGAAAACAATGGAAAAATTAGAGCTGGCTCCATCATATCCCCACATCTGCCCAACAAAAATGAGGTCCTTGAGAACATGGATTCTTTTTGCTTTTCTTTATATGCCTGGCACTTAGAGCAGTGCCTGGCACATACTAGATATTTAGTAAATGCTTGTTGACTTCACTTGATTGATTCACGGCAGATTCCATCGCTGACCCTTACTTACTTAAGAAAGTCTTCCCTTCTTTAATTGGGATAGGACAAGGCACTCTTACCAATTATCATTAATTGGTAGTCGCTATATCCCTTCCGAGCCCTAACTCAAAAGAAATTAGAAACTGACCAAAAATCTACATAAGATCTGTAATGCAAGTTTTTTTTTAAAAGAATATTACCCTTACCAAATGAAAGGACCTCACTATTTGAATCCTGTGACACTTTATTGTGGCAGAAAGTTGTCTTGTGTTCCTGAGGACTGTCAGCCAACTTCTAGCTGTTATCTGAGTACCAGCCTAGCTAAGAGCAGAGATGCTAATTAAGAAACATGGAGTAGGCTATCGAGTACTGAATAATTTTGGCCACAAAAGCTCCCCCAAACCAACTGCAAAACCATAAGAAGGTGCATGTTCCAGGAAGGATTAACAGTGACTTTGAAATCTCAGATCCTGGAGTGTTTCTGATGTAGGGAATAAATGTAAAGTGACACAAACATCCTCGGGGCATGCTTTAAGGCCCAGTTTAAAAATGACTTTCTTCAAGAATCTTTCCTTGATTGATCCTACATCAATCCTTTATTTTATATCCTTCCAATAATAATATATTCAGTTTTACACTGTAACAGTTTTACATATGTTAAGTGTTATTTTATATGAACTAATATTTAATTAAGTAGTTCATATCTATGTAAAAATTGAAACATGCATATTATCTCATTTGATTTTCATAATAGTCCTTCAGGATAGATAATAGTAACTGTTTACATTCAAGGACACTAGCATTCTTGCTTTTCCTGACTAGAGACAGACGGGACTTCATGCTCTTGTCCTTCCCCCCCAGCCCCATTCCTTAAATACTTTTCTCTCCTTGTCTCTGATTTCTGAATTCCCTCTATTCCTTCAATGCTACTCAAATTCTAAGACCTAAGAGGTCTTTCCTGGTCCCTTCACTTAGTACTTTCCCTCAGATGACCTCTAATTGGCCCTATATCTCTCTTTATGTTTATAACTGTGTGCATGATGTCTCAGTCAACAAGCATTTATTAAACACTTCCTATGTGTCAGGCACTATACCAAGTGCTATAGCTCTAAAGAAAGGCAAAACCAGCTTGTGCCCTCAGGGAGCTTACATTTTTCTGGGGGAGAAAATATGTAAATGAGGTGGACACCAGATAGATATAAATTAGGTAGAAAAGGTAAGCAGAGGCAAAGCACTAGCATTGAGGGAAACTGGGAATGGCTTCTTACTGAAAGAGAGATTTTTAGCTGGGCTCTGAAGGAAGTCAGGAAGAAGAGGTTCAGAGGGAAAGCATTCCAGGTAGGAGAATAAATGAAAATGTCCAGGAGTTGGGAGATGGAGTCTGTCTCCCATTAGAACATTAGCTCCTTTGGGGCACAGACTGATTTTGCCTTTCCTTGTATCTCGGGTTTGGTACAATGCCTGGATTATGAGTACTATAAATAGGGCTTCTTGTGATTATTAATTCATACAGTTCTTTAAAGTTTACAAAGTGATTTCTTCATAGAAAACCTGTGAAGCTAGTAGTTCAAGTTTTAAAGCCTTTTTTTAAAAATTCTTCTATGATTTTTTTTGTGGGGGCAGGTAACAATTTGATGTTACTCTTTGGGGTAGATGAGGGTTTCTTTGCTTCAATATCATCCTCTAAAGATGAACTCTGGTCTTTTCTATGCCCATAACTTTTTTTGGTTGGATTCTTTCTCCTTTGCCTGTGCATTTTTTTTTTTTTTTGTAATAGGTTAATTTTTGTAATCACCTCTAGCCCTGGGAGATGGTGCCTCTTCCCCAGACCTCTCAGTTCATCCATCTAGTTTTGAACCAAAGCCAAAGCTCCAACCTCCTGTAAGTGACCACTGCCAGGGGTTTTCTGCCCCACTGCCCCTGCACTCACTGGGCAGGAGCTGGTTCCTTCTTGCCCCCCACTGCTCCTTGCAGTACAGCTGAGTAGCAGTGGTTCCCTCTATCTTCCCAGGCTCTACCGCCCAATTCCCCTCACTATCCTGGAGGTAAAAAGTTCCTGTGTCTGGGGCTGAGGCACCCTTCCCCCCCAAACCAACTAACCCCAGGGCTTGCCACTTGTTTAGGAGACTCTTGCCTGGAGGTGTTTGCACTTCCTGAGAGCCAAACCTCAACCTGGGAGTTTTCTTCTGATCTTGTTATCCCAGGTAGACCCCTGTTGTCTCCCTATTCTTACTTATTTTTACCCACAATTTGTTTCCCCTAAGATGCTCTTTTAGCTCTTTTTGTGGAGGAAAATCTTGGGACCTTGCAATTTTCTGACCTACTCTGCCATTGTCCTAGAATCCTCTCCTAGTTCAAGTTTTATTATCGCCATTTTATAGTGCAGGGAAATTAAGACATAAAGAAGGGAGATCATTTCTCCAAAATCACTTGGGCTTTTAAAAAAAGATCTTGAACTTACCTAAACACTGTGTATCTCTAGGTCCAGAGCTATTTATATCAAACTGCCTCTTGAAACATAGCTATGTCTGTGTATGTATATTTCCTTTCTATAAATGAAATTCAAGTTCTTCATCACCAGAGGACTTCACTCCTTATGGATTCTCCCATAATTGCTAGTATATTACTAGGCACAGAACAAATGTTCATTAACCATGTTAACTTGATGACAGAGATGAGGGCCTTGCTATGCAGGTGTGGTAACCCCCCATTTTGTGAACATCCCCCATATCTAGCCATCATAGAAGAACTGCCTAGGAAACCTGCCAACAAAGCCCAGGCATCAAACCTGCCAAGTAAAAACCTGCCGAAGCCTGCTACCTGAAGCCGTAGGCCCACCCCACCCTTTTGTCCAGTTCTCAAAATAGATTTGGGAACTTTCCAGCTGGGCAACAAACTGATTCCTAGATAATAATTGTTAAGCAAAGCTATCCTTTGGCTTCTGTATTTTCCCTGCTTGCTCCCCTTGGTGACATTTATGTTGTAGCTTTTATCTATATAAACTCCAAGATGTATATGCTTAGGGCTGCCTGATTTGGGTATATGACCCCTAGCAGTCCCTGGGTTAATTATGCTCCACAATAAACTCCATTTAAATTGACTAATGATCTCAACTTGCTATCATTCACTTTACAACACAGAGCACAGAGCTAATATAAGGGCATGTAACAGGTTCAGTGAGGATCAAATATGCCTTTGCTTATAACTCTATCTATATGAATTTCCACCATTTTGAATAAAGATTCCAGCTTTATTAAAAACAAACAGCAAGTAGAGTTGACCAATTTGATGTAGATGACCAGTCAATTCAAGCTAAATTCTTGGCATTTGATTCAGGGGCCCCATGGAAAAGGAATTATTCTTCTTGACCCCAGGAAGACAAAACCAGGGTGGAAATCAATGAAGCAAATTTAAGCTTGACATAAGAGGGGAAGGGTTAGCCTTCTTAACTAACTGTAACCTTCCTAGAGCAGAATGACTTTCCTGATGGTAGTAGATTTACCCTCATTACAAGTCATCAAAAAAGGTTGGCTGACCATAGTAAACTAGATTGTATCCTGGAGGGGTATAGAGAGAAACAATCAGTTACCCTCCAAAAAGCTCTTTCTCAGCAAGACTTAAGAATAGTACTTTCTTGAACCCCCAATTGTTTTGGACAGTTGTCAGAGTGTAGATTCCACCTTCTACAAATTGGTTCTTTCATTCTATCCTAGGGCCAATGAGAGTAAGTTAAATCTATCATATACTTTATTGAATCATTTGAAGAATGGTTCTGGTTAGTCTTCACTATTCCACATCTCCAGTTCTTCCCTGAAACACATCAGACACCTCATTTCACCAGTGGCTGAATTCTGTATGGCATAGATTCTGAAATCTTAGAGCAAATAGATCTTTTCTATAAACCAGCACAGTACTCTAATTTTCAATTGATCATATCCTTACCATATGCATCATAGCCCTAGTCCCGCTTCCCAATACCTCCTTTCTATGTCTTGCTAGGCTAACAGTCCTCAGCATGAC
The DNA here is from genome assembly GCA_011680675.1 of Gymnobelideus leadbeateri. Lineage (NCBI taxonomy): Eukaryota > Metazoa > Chordata > Mammalia > Diprotodontia > Petauridae > Gymnobelideus > Gymnobelideus leadbeateri. The sequence continues at coordinate 154,135 of WOXC01003253.1, read as the reverse complement.
CTATCTTTACCCAAATAATTAAGGAAATAATCAAATTAGAAACTAGCAAAAGAAAAAAAAGAGAGAAAGTATAAAGCATTGGTTTTCCTTTCTCACTTGTGGCTTTCCTTATAGCAACTGGGTCCTTGGGATTGCCTAGAGTTCCCCCTAATCTTCAAGTGTAAAAAAAATTTCTAGGAAAAACGGCTCCAATGTATATCTTTAGTACATAAGTACACCCTAAATGTCCACCAATGAATCTCTTGCTAACATGTAGAATTATCTATGTTTAGTTTAAGCTGTCTTGATTCTGAGAGATGGACATTTCCAGCCTTGGTAGTCCACATGCCATATCAAGGGTTCAGGGCATTCTGAACTAGATATACAGTTGAAACCTTAAATTCAATGTATCCAGAAATGAGCTATTATTTTTCATCCTACTCCCTGACCAGTAGCTTCTCTCTTACCATAAAGGGTACCACCATCCTTCCAGTCCCTGAGTCTGGTAAACTATATTTCATCCTGGACTATTCACTATCTCTCACACCCCATATCCAATCAATTGCCAAGCACTCTGAAACATATCTTAAATACTCTCCTTTCTCTTTGACATTATCACCACTCTGGTTCAGGTCTTCATTACCTCACTCCTAAATTATTACAATAGCCTGCTAGTATGTTTGCCCATCTCAAGTCTCTCCCAACTCCAATCTATCCTCCATTCAATCACCAGCTATCTAGTTTTTTTTTTTTTTACCCTAAAACTCATAGGACACCCAGTTTCACCAGTGGATCACCATAAAGCCATGGGTAATACAATAGGTAGGTCCAAAATCATCTGATGATTAGATAAGAAAGTTAATTGAAAAAAAATCTAAAATCAGATGTTCCTGAATAATTTCTAGGTCTTCTAATTTTCAGATCTGATAATGTCACTGCCCCCCACCACTTGCTAATACTAGTGGCTCTCTGTTGTCTCCAGGATCAAATACAAAATGTTCTCTTTGGCATTCTAAACCCTTCACAACCTATCCATTTCTTTCTTTTCCAGTCTTCTTACAATGTATTCCGTGTACTCTGAGCTACAGTGACACTGAATTTCCTCCTATTCCAAAACCAACAATGCACTACATCTCCCAGCTCTAGGCAATTTCTCAAACTGTTCCTGCTGCCTAAAATGCTCTCCCTCTTCAACTCTACTTATTCACTTCCCTGGCTTTCTTTAAGACTCAACTAAGGTCCCATCTTTTCAAAGAAGCCTTTTCCAACACCTCTTAATTCTGGTTTCTTCTTTCTGTTGATTACTTCCTATTTATCCTGTATATAGCTTGACTGTCTACATTTGTTTTCATGTTGTCTTCCATACTAGATTGTAAATTCCTTGAGTGCATGAACAATCTTTTTACTCTTTTTGTAACCCCAGCATATAACACAGTGTTTGGTAAACACTAGGCACTTAATATATGTTGATTGATTGATTGAGATCATTGTCCTGACTTGGTATAGACAAGGAAACACAAAACAGAAGAGACAACTAGAGATGTAAGTTTCAGTCAGAGATAGAGCTAGAGAAACAAAAACAGAGAGAGAGACAACAGAAAAAATAGAGTGAAAAAGACAGGGTAAATACAGACAGGCAGAAACAGAGAGAGAGAGAGAGAGAGAGAGAGAGAGAGAGAGAGAGAGAGAGAGAGAGAAGAGTGGACTCGTGGAAATGGAGGGAGTCAGGAAACAGAGTTTCTTGAGTGAGGAACATGTAGGAGGCTAGTTTCAGTACAGTGCAGAGTATATGAGAGGGAAAAAATTGTTAGAATTTGGAAGGGCAGGAAAATATAAGGATATGAAGGGTTTTAAGATCCAAATAAAGGATTCTGTGTTTGATCCAGAAAGTACTAGGGCATCACTGGAGTTTATCAATAGAGGAATGGCAAGATCAGACCTGCCAAAAGAAAAATCAGTTTGAAAGCTTATTGGAGGGTGAACTGGAGTGGGAAGATGCAAGTTAGCCAGACCAGCTAGCAGCCTATTGCAATAGTTCAGGTATGAGGCAATGGAGCCTAGACCAGGATGATGGCAGTAGCAGAGAATAAATGTTACAAAGGTTGAATTGTCATTTCCCTTGCACTTGACTCTTTTTTGGAGAAGTTGTAGAGGTGAGTCATGTGTCAATGAGAGGACTGGATCACTTCAAAGTTTCCATCTAACATTGAAATTCTATCAGTCTATAGAAACAACTTGGAGTAGTTGGGAGGGCGGGGGGGGAGATAACTGAATCTGGAGTCAGAAAATATGGAAATGAAATCTAGTTCTTCATTTTAACTACCTATATGGCCTTAAACAAGTAACATTTTTCTGAGTATTCGTTTTTTCATCTATGATATGAGGTTTCTTAGTTTTGATGATGAAAGTCCCTGTGATCTTGTTAATTGTTGATACTTAGGTTAAAAACTTTGTTTTCTCTTGGAGAGCTACACTGAAAAAAGTTTTCTGCTTTCTAGACCTAGCAGAATTATGGCCTTATATCTTCTGACAACCTATCACAGTGACCTATTGTCTATTCTTAATCTTCTACATACATAGAAGGTGTCTAGAGTAAAGCTCACTCCTTCTTCCCTCCCTTCCCCCAACATGTATAAACAGATGCCAATTTCCAAGTCACAGCTGCTTATCAGAGGAAAGAATTCTTCTGGAAGGGTAGATCTTTGACTGGCTGTTGATATTTTATTTGCACAAGGACATAAACCAAACGAGATTCCTATATATATATAGCATATCCACAATATTGCTTCTCCCAGTTTTATTTTTATTAGAGTAAACATCTTTTAATTTGATTTTTTTTCCACAAATTTGAGAGTTCTTGGGAATTGAAATTATATTGCTTCAATACATTATGTTAGAATTTCTTACTAACCAGCTCTTTCTTTCCAACTATTCACAGACGATTAATTATTAAAGTTTATAGAGCTCTGAATCGAAAGACATCATAGTTATTTCCCAAAGTTAATTTAAACACAACTAAATAGTATGTTATATAATTCCCATAAATAATGTACAGTTGAAGAGGCTTTCACAAGTTCTTTAGAGGGGGTAGTACAGGAAACTGAAGGGTCTGAAGACTGCCATAGAAGGAATTAGGGGTATTTAGCACAATCCATGGAAAATAGTAGGAACTTAATAAATTGCTATTAACAAGTTGAGAAGTAAGGAACAGATTGGAACATTCTGACCAATACTTGAAAGCTTGTCATATGGAAGAAGGATTATACTTGTTCTGCTTGACTCCAGAGGGAACAATGAAGAGTGACAAGGAACAATTTTGGAAAGATGAATTTAGCTTAGATGTAAGGAAAAACATCCTAACAATTAAAGCTTTCCAAACACAGAATGGACTGTCTTAGTAGGTAATGGTTTCTCAGTCTCTGGTGGTTTTCAACTAGAGGTAGCTGGCTAATTGTCGAGGATGAAGTTATTCGTGCTTTAGGTCAACTTTAGATTAGGTGGCCTTTGGAATCCTGTCTAAATCCACAATGCTAGAGTTCTACGCCTCATATAGGGTGCTGTAAAAATCTTATTGTGGAATTTTAATCCATTAAAAGCTTAAAGGAGACCCTATCCTCTTCCTCTGAATTGAGGGAACTTTAACCTATTAAAACTCCACACAAAGATTTTGGTGTGAATCACCCAATCAGTAAATATATTTAAGCCCTCCTACCCACAAGTTTTAAGGCCCAGATAGGTTGAACTAACAAAGGATGTGCATTAGAATGACAATATTATTTCAATATATTTACCATTTCCAGGTAATAAAGGCAATTTACAAAATGACCAGTAGACATATGTTGGAGCAGGAAATTGTCTTTTCAAGGCTCAAGTTTGTTCATTTTCAGGACAGAGACATATAATAATAAATATATGTATTATTTATTTTCTCTAATAGGCATATATATATAATAGTTCATATTTATGAATGCTTTACAATGTTAACTAGTGCTTTCCTATGATTAACTTTGAGGTAATTCATGTGAGAATTATTATCTCTAGGTTACAGATTAAAAAACAGGATCAGAAAAGTAATTTTGCCCTCATATTTGTGTTCTGCTTTATAGTTTACAATTTGCTTTCCTCCACAATAGCCAACTGAGCTGTGGGTAGTACAAGTATCATTTTACACATGAGAAAATCAGATGTCACAGTTCATAGAACATTGAGTATGGAGTAAGGAAGTACTGAGTTCAAATCCAATCTGACACACAGCCTGAAACAATTATTTCATCTTTACGGCCTCAGTTTTCTCAATTGTGAAATGGGGTTAATAATAGTACCTTTACCCAGGATAGTCATGAGGATCAAATGAGTTAATACTTTTAAAACCTTTAGCACTGTTTCTGGCAGATAACCTGTACTTGATATATGGTCTTGTGACACAAAAGTTCGTTTGTATGGAACAGTATCCTCCTTGGTGGAAATCAGTGCATGAGGTGTGGGCCAGAGTTGATTGAAGCAGGAAAAAGAGAGATCTGCTCTCTTCGGCCTGTCTAGATTCTCTGGTCTCTTTGGGAATTTCTGCCTTTCCAGCTTTGACAGAGAAGATGAGCAGTGCCAACCCCACTTCAGGTGGCTGAAGGGAGAAAAAGACTATGGGAAGAAACCAACATAAGAGTTGATGGCAAAGTCCATCTTATCACAGTCCTCAGGATATCATGCTAAGAACGTTGAGGGATTTCCCATTTTGGGTGAGGTTAGAAAGTTATCTCTTGGATAAGTTGAGTTGCCTCACTCCCAATAAGAAAGAACTTTTACTTTGTATATTATATGGCATATCTTCTCCTATGTATAAGTTCTGATTTCTGTTTTGTTATTACCTTAGGTAAATGGGTTTCATCGCTATTTGCTATAGGTATTCATTGTGAAATTGATATTTTGCTGGAAGTCAAATCTTGACTATAAAGATTGGCATCTCCCGTACTTTTAAGAGTGTGAATCAGCAGTTAATCTTGAACCTATAAAGTGCATCCCAGTGAATAACAATATTCAAGGAAGCAGGTAGATATAATTCTAAACCCATTCCCCATCTTTTTTAGAAAAGTAAAGCAACCAGCATTTGGCCCCTACATCCTATTTCCCCTCCTGGCAGGAATTATAGTCTTCCAGAGAAAAGGGTGGGGGCGGGATGCTACAGATGCATATTTATGCATTCCTTCTCACCATAATCAATACCAATTGAAACATGTTAGGGACAACCATATTATGTTTGCTATCTCCCTGCCTCAATACTCTATCTCTAATTAATACTGGGAAAGTTACAAAAAGTCTCTGGGTATTAATTTTTTTCATTGGAAGTAGGTTAGAGTTGACTAGATGTTATCTAATTCCACTTTCAGTATGAATCTAAGATCCTAAAAGGAATCACAAGAATAATTCCCAGAGGAAGATTATGACTTTAGAAAGCACTAAGTACTACATATTCTGGAGGATACTAAAATAAATATGAGTAGCAAAGGCCTTGAAAGGCATGGAGAAGATATGATTTGCCCTGGATTTCAAAAGATCAATAGGATATGGAAAAGCAGAGAGTAGGGAAACCAATGACTTAGATGAGTTTTGATGTCCCTTCTTTGCTTCCTATTAAAAACTGTTCCTCTAAATGGAAAAACAAAACAAAACATTTTACAGTTTTGAGGATTGTGGGGAGAAGGGAACATTTATATTATGCAACGATTCTTATTTTAAGAATACAAATAATTTTGATTCTTACAAATTACAATGATCACTTTTACTTAAAAACGTTTATTTAAAAATTGTCCACATTAAAATCCAGCTGTGGAAACTACTTTTCCCTTTTTTTTCTCCTCTTTCATAGTCTCATAAAAGTTAAGATTACTCTTATACTGTATGTTGAACACATACAGTTGCAAGCACAGATCATTTAAAGGAAGACATTCTGCAAAATATCTGGAGTAGGGAAAGGACTCACCTGATTGTCTGTTAAAGAAAGATTTTCTCCCTTCACTATTAAATGATAGTTTGGCCTTCTCCCATTCTGCTGTAGTGCAATAGCTTTCAGCAGTGGTTGCTTATCAATATAGACAAAGCAGTCAACTTAATTGAATTTGAAAAGTACAAAAATTGTACTGACTTACCAAAATGCCTGTTGTAGCTTTTTAAAGAATAAACAAAATAGCAGCAATTGGCTTTATTGCATCTCCTTTCCCATTTATGATCCTGAACTATAAAAGGTGCAATGTAATTAAAAATAGAAGTCAATAAATCTGAGCCTAAACACACATGGCATAATAGCATGATAATGAATTTCAACTTAGAGATTCCCACAGTTACCAATTCTGAATTTAATTTATGCTAAGTCCTAAAAAATGAAGCTCTACCCTGGAATTCAGTGCCTTCCTCTCTAGGAATAGACCGTTTTTGTCAATAGTTTTCATTGTAAAGCAATGGGATGAAAAGGAAGAAATGGAGTTAGAAATGGTATTAAGCAGATAAAAATTTATCTTCTCTTGTGGTTGACTTCCTCTTTGACCTGTACTCTCCATTAGAGGTACTTAGGTGGAGCTATGCATAAAGTGCTGATCCTAGAATCAGAAAGACTCAGATTTAAATCCAGCCTTAAACACTAGCTATGTGACCCTGGATAAGTCACTTAATCTTCCTCTGCCTCAGTTTCCTCAAATGTAAAGTGGTAATAATAATAGAATTTTCTTCCTAGAGTCATCGTGAGAATGAAATGAAAATATTTGTAAAGTGCTTAGCTAAATGCCTGGCACACTTAAATGCTTATTCACTTACTCATTTGGTGAAGATAGCTGAACTTATTTTGAATATTTTGGAGTCATTTAAAGGAGCAAGACTGTGAAAGCCAGGATAAAGCTTGAGTGGAGGATTCCATTGAAGTTTAAGGTAAAGTTGGAGCCCAGTGATCAGGCAGGCTCATAGGAGTGGGTCTCTATGCAGTTCTTAAACTGCATAGTCATATATTAACAATCAGACCAGACAGAAACCAGAAGGATAAAGACATGGAAGGATAAAACAATTCCATTTCATTCAGCTGGAAAGATGTGCCTTAAAGCCCCTTTCAGGCTTATACTAGACATACATGTAGATAAAAGACTAGGAATATAGGTAAACAAAGAGATAATGGCCTTGGTTTTGTCCAAGCTTAGTCATATCTACATACATTTGTCTTTTTTCTCCTCAAATATTAATGTGGGAGAATGCAGGATCCTTAGGGTAAGAAAATGGGTGTAATTCCATGTTTCAGAGTTATTTAGTGGTTACTTGACAAACAGTTTTTAATCTAATCTTCACAGTTTAAATTTGAGAGTAATATGGAATACTCAAGAGATCAAGAGGGGCTGTTCCTAGAGACCCTAAAACCAAGGACCAGGAAGTTTAGTCCAAAGTAATGATTAAGCCTGAAGGCTTTAGACAGCTGGAAGGCTCTTTGATCTAAAAAGCTTGATGCCTGGGGCTTAGAATTTCCTGCTGGGGAAATAAAAGCCTTTTTAACAGAGTCTGAGAAAACAAGAGAACAGGAGGGGAGGCTTTTTGCTGGTCCTAGTAAAAGTTTCTTGTCTTTTATTAAAAAAGGGAGGTTTGGGGAGAGATGCTTGTGAGCTTTAACTTAAAAGAATGTCAGGTATTACTCATCCCTTAAGAAAGAGGTAGCCAAGGATTTCAACTGAAGCAGGATTTGGAGGCAAGAGAAAAGAGTAAGCTAAGCAGGGTAGATCTGAGCATCACTAGCTAAGCTATACCTATCTGAATAATGTAGAGTGGAGACTGTGGCCATAGGAGCAACATCAAGTAACAATGTGGGCACAGCAGAGAAGTGTCCATGGGGATATCGTCCAGCAGAACAGCATTCAGAAGCAACTATAAATTTAAGGGGAAATGAGACCAGTCAACAAAGGGTTCATGAGAGAAACACAGTATTATCAGAAGACTTCTAGAGGGCTGAGTTTCCCTTCCACAGGTAAACCACAAGTTCTTTTTGTATACACCCCTCCAGGTATATTCCATGGCCACAAATGATGAGAGAGAGAGAGAAAGAGAGAGAGAGAGAGAGAGAGAGAGAGAGAGAGAGAGAGAGAGAGAGAGAGAGAGTGTGTGTGTATGTGTGTGTACCCTCTATTGAAAGTTATGCTGAGGGGGTAGAGCCAAGATGGTGGAGTAGAAACAGCACATCCAAGGCACTCTCCCCCCAGATCACCTCCAAACTATGTAAAAAGGGACTCTGAACAACTTCTGGAGCCCTAGCACCACAGAACAACACAGAGAAGCTAACCTCCCGCCAAGTACAGCCCAGCAGCCCTGTAGGAAGGACCAGCACAGTGATCTGGGAGCCAGGGAGCCGAGCACAGGTCTGCCTGAGCTGCGGTTTTAGCCCCAGGGTGGCAGGGTCAGCAGCTGGCTGGAGGGACCCCAGAACACCAGCAGCTGTGGCTATTCCAGAATTATCAACATAGACATGCCTAGGACAAAGTGAGAGGTTAGTGCCCTATGGACTTTGGGACTAGAGCTTGGGGAACGCGTTGGCTTCCTCCCCGAGGACTAGAAGCCACTGAGAAGACATGCCATTTTGTAGTTTTCAGAGGCAGCTCCAGCTCCTGGCCTGTGAACTGTAGGGAGATCCAGCAATCAGTCTTGGAGGGTAATCGCTCTTGCTTTAACCTCCCTGGATCTGGACTGTGATCTGGGGTGGAGGTCATGGGTGGGTTTCCAGCTTGCCAGAAACGGAAGTTGTCCCCCACACGTTGGGGACGAAAGTTCCCCTCTCTGGCGGCAGAGCCATAGGGTGGCAACAGGCTCAAAAGTCAAGTAATTAAGTGGCAACATACCAAGGCAAAGGAAACAAATTAAACAGAAAAATGCAACCTTAGACTCCTACTTTGGAGGCAAAGAGGATTGAAGCATGGAGCAGTCAGAGGACTGTGAGGTCAGAAATCCTGCTCCAAAAGCCCCAAAGGAAAATATTAGTGGGTTACAGGCCATAGAGGACCTTAAGAAGGACTTTAAAAATCAAATAAGAGAAGTGGAGGAAAAATTGGAAAGAGAAATGAGAAGGATGCAGGAAAAGTATGAAATGAGGGTCAACAGCCTGACTGAGGAAAACAACACCTTAAAAAATAGAGTAACTCAAATGGCAAAGGAGGCCCAAAAGGGCAATGAGGAGAAGAATGCCTTAAAAAGTCGAATTTGCCAGATGGAAAAAGAATCTCAAAAGTTCACTGAGGAGATTCATTCCTTCAGAGTTAGACTGGAGCAAATGGAAGCTAATGACTTTATGAGAAATCAAGATGCTGTTAAGCAGATCCAAACAAATGAAAGATTAGAAGGCAATGTGAAATATCTCATGGGAAAAACCACTGACCTGGAAAATAGATCCAGGAGAGACAATTTAAAAATTATTGGACTACCTGAAAGCCATGATCAAAGAAAGAACCTAGAAATCACCCTTCAAGAAATTTTCAAGGAAAACTGCCCTGATGTTTTAGATCCAGAGGGAAAAATAGAGGTTAAAAGAATCCACAGATCACCTCCTAAAAAGATCCCAAAGAGAAAACTCCCAGGAATATTATATCCAGGTTCCAGAATCCCCAGATCAAGGAGAAAATACTACAAGCAGCCAGGAAGAAACAATTTCAATATTGTAGAAACGCAATCAGAATAGCACAGGACCTGGCAGCTTCTACACTGAGGGATTGAAGGGCATGGAATATGATATTCTAGAGGGCAAAAGAGCTGGGACTGAACCCAAGGGTCATCTACCCAGCAAAACTGAGTATTTTGTTTCAGGGGAAAATATGGTCATTCAGTGGAATAGAAGACTTTCGAGCATTCTTGAGGAAAAAACGAGAGTTGAATAGAAAACTTGACATCCAGACACAAGAAGCAAGAGATGCCTGAGAAGGTAATCAGGGAAAAGAAATCAAAAGGAACTTATCAAAGTTGACCTATTTACATTCCTACATGGAAAAACAATAACTGTGACTGATGAAACCTTTCTCAGTATGAAAATAATGGAAGAAGGTTTTATGGTCATATGAATACATATGTGAATGTGTGTATATATGTTTACAGTTATACAGGGATAGAGGGCATAGGTTGAATTTGGTGGGAAGGGATGATACTTAAGGGGTGAAGCTAAGAGGTGAGAGAGGAAAGTGGCAAGAGGAGATGAGGAGAGACAGGGTAGGGTAAACTATCTCATGTAGAAGAAGAAATGGGAAGTAGCTGCAGGCGAGGGGAAGAATAGGAAGGCAATAGGGCAAAACCATATTCTCATTGAATTTGATTCAGGGAGAGAATGACATACATACTAAATGGGATATCTTAACCTGCAACAGAATAGGGGGAAGGGGGATGAGAGGAGGGATGATAGATGGGAGGGCATTCTTGGGGGGAGGGGATGTTGGAAGTACCCACTATCGAAGAGGGACAGGATCAAGTAGGGAATGGACCAGGTGGGGGGGCGGGATGGGTGGGAGGGAATTATAAGTAGCCTTATACAATATATCTACTATGGTAATGTTTTGCGTAGCTAGACATGTACAACATGTACTGAATTACTTATCTTCCCAGAGGGAATGGGTGACAAGGGAGGAAGGGAATGTATCTGAAATTTGAGGTCTTAAAATTAAATGTTTCAAATATATATATATATATATATATATATAAAGAGGTAATGGATTCAGGAAGAACACCAAGAAATATTTTTTGGACATGGTCATTGTAAAATTTGTTTTGTATGACTGTGTAATTTTGTAACTCTGTGTGTGTGTGTGTGTGTGTGTGTGTGTGTGTATGTGTGTGTGTGTGTGTGTGTGTGTGTGTGTGTGTGTGTGTGTGTGTTGTCTTTTCCATGGAGGGGAGTGGTAGGAGGGAGAGAAGGTAAATTGTTATTTGAAAATAAAATAGTCAATTCTGCTATATAAAAAAAGAAAGTTATGCTGAATTAGTAACCCATTGTGTTCCCTGCCCTCCTTGTCAATCAGTGTTGGGGAAGGTATCACCTTATCTCTAGTTTTTAATATTACCTGCCATTTCTCATATAGCAAGTCACACCCTACGTCTTTGAACCTGATAAACATAACTTACAGGCAATTGGGGAGGAATCAAATTGCTATGGTCCTTTCCCTTTTGCTTACCTGCACCTATCTGAACTGTCTTAATCTCATTATCAAATTTATCAATAGAATGCTGGCTCCATGTTGAATCCTTTGCTGATCTCTCTAGTGATCAGCCCAACAAAGCATTGCTAATATTAATTTAATAAATTTCTTTTAATTTTCTTTGTCCTGTGTTTTGTTTCATTAATGAGGGCAAAAACCTGAACAAAGAATTTTCCTTTTAGCACCTCCATTTATGTTCTGTACTTGTGACTACTCTTTCCAGTGCTGTTGTGTGAATTTGTGAGAGTATGCCCTAGGGATATTGAAGAAATGTTCTTATTTTTTTTAACTGTGCTATTTCATTCTGACACTACTTTGACCTAATTATGTCCTCTGGCAAACCATTAAGAGGAAAGATCATAGGATCATTGATTTAGAGCTGGAGAGGACCATGGGGATCACCAGTCCAAACTTTTCATTTTATAAAGACTCATGGGAGCTTACGTGCGATGGTTTTGGGGGCTGTGAACTCAAAAAGTAACCTCAGCATAGTTTGAATATTTTGGGTGGGGGCTTCATCCTGTGAAATTGGGGTAGGTTCTAATACCAAATTGTGCATAACAAAGATCAACAAGCACATACTATGTGTAAATCACTTTAGTCACTAAAGCAGTGACTATATCACCATGGAAACATGTGATCTCAAATTTGGAAGGTTCTTCATATTTCAATTACACCAACTCATACAACAGCAACAGCATTTATATATCACTTTAATATTTATAACCTGTAATTAGAGCACTGGCCCTGGGGACAGTAGGACCTGAGTTCAAATCTGGCCTCAGACACTTGATACACTTACTAACTTACTAGCCATGTAATTTTGGGCAAATCACTTAACCCCAACTGCCCTCCAAAAAGCAAAAAAAAAATTACAAATTGTAAAAGTATTTTGGAAAGCCAGTTATTTGTGCTAAATAATTCTGGGTGATTCCATTTTAAAATTTTGTTTTTAACAGTGAATGAATGGCAGGTAGCTGCATAAGAGGTGGTGGTGAATGTTTACCAACTCCATCTCCCTATTTTACTGTAATAAGGGAGGAGTTGAGGTGACTCTAGCTCCATCTCCTCATGCTTACATGATCCAGTCCAAATGATGTGGGTGTCAAGGAGTTCAGCAAGTCCAAGAACCCCAACAATCAGAGTCCCTGGAAAGCAGTTTGGAATGAATTCATGGACTCAAGCATCCTCTAAGTCAAGGCGGCAAAGATTTATTGTTATGCTATGCAACGGGCAATAGTTCTTAGGGAACCTGCAATCTTAGAGGGTACAGTTAAAGTTTTTATATAATGATCTATAGTGGAACCTGTGCCAAATATTCTAATTGAGTTAGGGCAGGATTAGGGAGGAGTTAAGGAGTGGTCAGTTCTTAAATGAACAAGCCCTTTTAATATCTACTACACAGGTGTATTGGGCAAAATTTACCAGGAAATAGCCTAAGGGATGGGGTGGGGGGCTGCATGGAAGTGTGATTTTAGGCTTGAAATGTCACTAAGTCAGCTAGCAGTCTGGGCTGACCAAGCTGCCACCCATTAATGTCACGTTTGTCAATATGGATGTTGGGAGTATATGTATATCCCAAGCTAATGAGGGATTTCAGGATGTATATAATGAACTAGGGAGTGTCTATATGACTGAATCTAGAATATATACAACAGGTATAACCCAGTACAGAGCTGCTTTAGTCAGTACACAGTTGGGTCCAAGTACTAAATTCTATAGGTGCAGCCAGCCACTGTATCTGGAAGAGAGATAAGTATTTTGCTAGAGTATGCTGCCCTTGAGCTAGAGAGAGACTGCCTGACACAGTGTTTTGAGGCTACGAAGAAATGTGATTTTACAAACTGAGGTTCAAGCACAGGCACCCAAGCGCCCCATCAAAAATACCTTTGACTTTATATGGCAGGTGCTCACTCCTGTCTATAAAAAGCAAGGCACACCTTGAAGCAATGCTGGCTCACCAGCATGTTTATCCCTTTAACTTGCTGCCTCTTTAATCAGAGTCTAAATGAGGATTTTTTTTTTCTTTTTGGAGGGCAATTGGAGTTAAGTGACTTGCCCAAGGTCATACGGCTAGTTTTTGTGTTAAGTGTCTGAGGCCGGATTTGAACTCGAGTCCTCCTGACTCCAGGGATGGTGCTCTACTCTCTGCACCACCTAACTGCCCTGAAATGAAGATTTCTTCTATAAGTATTATGTCATTTTATCTTCACAAAAATCTTGAAAGGTAGATACTATTATTATCCTTGTTTTATGGATGGGGGGCCCTAAAACTGACAGCAGTTAGGTGACTTGACCAAGATCATGCCACTAGTAAGTGTTAGAGACTGGATCTGAGCTCTGGTCTTCTTCATGCCATTTCCAGGGCAATATATGCTTGTATCACCTTGCTGCCTAAAGTATTTAGCACAGTGCCTGATACATAGTAGGTACAATATAATGTTCATACCCTTCCCTTTCTCATTCTAAAAATATCATTTTCCAGATAACCAATTAGTTCTCATATACTTGAAAATCTCTAGTAATGGAGAACTTTCTACAGCACTCCTTTTCCATCTTGGGACAATTCAAATTAACTGTTAGAATATTTTTTTTCCTTCTAGTTGCACTGTAAATGTTCATATGGGAGCTAAATAATTCATCTAACCTTGTAATTAAGCCAAAGAAATTTTAACCTGGAATCAGTACCCGTTGACTAATCTCTCTAGTGCAGGAGTTGTGGGAAACTCCTTCAAAGCTATGTGATTTTACTCATACTTTAATTTTACAAATTTTGAAAGTCCATGTTCTCTATATATGCCTTTCCAACCTTATCAGTTCTTCAATTCCCACCTCTTCCATGAAGCCTTCTTTGATTCCTGAAACTTGAATAAGTTTGCAACCATTTAAAGTCATTATTTATGGCTTATGCTACCCTTTTGCCTGTACTACTATTCTATCACCGTATTATAAAATTTTATATTACAACTTAATTTTCAACTTGTATATATTATGTGTTTTAAGTTAGATTGTAAACTAACTATCTAACTATTGTAAACTATCTATCTGACTAACTATTGTGAACTACTTAAGAAGGTTTGTTTACTAGGTTGCTTTGCCTATCATGTATATACTTAAATTGTCAACTCTAAGTAATTATTTGTTTAATGAAATAATTAAAAATACAATGGAAAGACCACTTAATCTGAGGACAGAACATAAAGTTTCATGTCTCAGTTCTGACTCTTAATAGAAATATGATCCTTTGCAAGTAACTTACTCTAATTGGGCTTAGCTTCCTCTTCAGTGATTATGTTAGTCTACGACTCCACCAATATAGCTACTCCCTCAGTTGGTATAGCTTATAAATCACAGTTTCTTTCTTGTCTATGTCCCTTCATAGCTCTTTCTAAGAACATCCATATAACTTACATGAGAGCTTCACTTTGTTGCTTTTATATAGCAGCACCAGTGAAGTACTCTATCTTCAAATAGTTTCTCTTGCCTTGTGAATGTCTGGCCTCTTTTTCCCATCATATATTTTCTTCACAATACACCTTTAATCAGTAATGTCAAATTCATTTAGAAAGGGGCCAGTAAATGATACATTGGCATCTCTGTGGGCTTTATAATGTCTTAGAAAACCACATACTACCATTATCTATATTCTATTGCACATATATTTATTTTGTTAAATATTTCCCAGTTACATTTTAATCTTGTTGGGCATCTTTTGGAAGCTGTATTGATTGTGTGTTTGACACTTCTGTCTTAAAGCATTTCTTATATGCTTATCTCAAATACTCAAAATGGATCCTTGGTAACATTGATGTGGATGTTAACTCCAAGAGTTTCAGAACATAACCAGTCCTAGCATGCATATACTGTGCAACCTGTGTCTATCCCATTTCCTCCAAGATGTTCTCCACAGGGATATACACAAAAGTTCCTCAGTTTCTTCAAACATTGCAAATATATCAGAGGAGCAAATGGGTCATTTTTCCCCCTTCTCATCAAATGAGCAGTTCCTTTTTTTTTTTTTTAGAAATTTGGGAGATGGAATCCTGTTTTCTGACGATTCTTCAAAACTCCTTATTTGTTCCATATTTCATCCTGCTCACAATCATGATCTGCCTCTATATTGCACTCTAAGTGATCCTTTTAATTCTTCAGAAAAAAGCCATTGTTCTTTAAGCACCTTCCCTCTCCTTACTCCCATCTACTTTCAAGCACATTAGGTCACCATTACTAAGGAACAAGTTTAAGTTTGAGGCGAGCAGGTGTAGACTTCTTTCATGTATGCCTCATTGCTGGGTTGAGTCCCCTAAATGACTTCAGAACCAGAAATCTGTAAATATACAAAAAGGGGTGACTTTTCTGTTACCTCTCCTTCTTCTGTTTAAACTTCAGAAATTCACAACAAATGTCCAAGTTGTCCAGAGGATTAAATGGAAGGTGACTACCTTGCCAACCCCACCATTCCACCAAGTTGCTAGTTGAGAACACATGTTTTGCCTAAATACTCTGGTTCCTCTAATAGAGGCATCTTTTTTTTCTCCTCTGTCTTCTTTCAGTGGTATATATGAGGCCTTGTGACTCATTAAAAGATTAAGGTATCTCCCAAATGATAATTATAACTGTGAATGACAGGATTCTATTCTGATTAATCTATGACATATGGTCATGCTTTTCCTTTTTTGCGTTCCCTTATATGTATGGCAATAAACGATCTGTCACCCACTTAGTTAATACTTGTACATTGGGCACTTTTTTGAAACCTTCTTTTGTTTTTGGGGGGAAACCTTAGACTAATGCCCATAGTAGAACTGTTCCTGTGGAAGCCATGGTAGAGATGATAAACCATTGATAGTGAGAATTGGGGAGCCTACTTTCCCTGCTGATTCCCCATTATTAAACCCAGTATATAACCATATGGTTAGGTACAGAGCAGAGTTATAGATACCCTGAGTTCCTTTTAGTGCCAATAGTGGTTGCCTCTAGCATTTCTCTTAGAGAAGAATTTAGCATAGCTCACAGCAATAGGACAATGGTAGAACATTGGTTTTGGTTTTAATTATAGCATTTTTTAAATCAAAAACATTTGCTGTCATTCAAAGTATCTTTGTATTTTCCTTAAGAAATTTCAGTTCAGGCAAAAGAAGAGATAGAGAACATTATGAAATGCAAAATGGATAATTTTGATTAAATTAAATTGAAAAATATTTCCACAAACAAAGCCAATGCGACCAAAATTAGGAAGGAAGCAGAAAACTGGGAAATATTTTGTAACCAGTCTCTGATAAAGGACTCATTTATAATATATATATATATATATATATATATATATATATATATATATATATATATATATATATATATATATATATATATATATACAACTGTGTCAAATTTATGAGAATATGTCATTCCCCAATTGATAAATGGTCAAAGGATATGAACAGGTCATTTTCAGAGGAAGAAATTAAAGTTTTCTATAGTCATATGAAAAAAATGTTCTAAATCACTATTGATTAGAAAAATGCAATTAAAACAACTCTTATGTATCACATCAAACCTATCAGATTGGCAGAAAAGTTAATCCTGGAAAAAATATGGGAAAATTGGAACACTAATTCATTGTTGATGGAGTTATGAACTGACCCAAGCAATCTGGAGAGCAATTTGAAACTATACATAAAGGGCTAGAAAAATGTGTATACCCTTTGGCCAAGCAATTCCACTTCTAGGGATCCCAAAAGATCAAAAAAAGGGGAAAAGATCCACATGTACAAAAATATTTATCGCAGCTCTTTTTGTGGTGGCCAAGAACTGGAAATCAAAGGGATGCCCATCAATTGTGGAATGGCTGAACAAGTTGAGGTACATGAATGTAATCGAGTACTATTGTGCTATAAAAAATGATGAACAGGTGGACTTCAGAAAAAACTTGGAAAGACTTCTATGAATTGATGCTGAGTAAAGTGAGCAGAACAAGGAGAACATTGTATACAGTAGCAGTCACTTTGTGTGATCAACTTGGATAGAATTAGCTCTTCTCAGAAATGCAAGGACCTAAAACAACTCCAAAAGACTCATGGAAAATGCCACCCACATCCAGAGAAATAACTATGGTGTCTGAATGCAGATTGAAGTATATTATTTGCTCTCTCTTTTTTTTTTCTTTCTCATGGTTCTTCCATTAGTTCTAATTCTTCTATACAATATGAATAATGTGAAAAATGTTTAATAAAAAAAAGAAAAAAAGAAATTTCAGTTCATTCTTTTCCTTCCCCTATTTAACCCTGGGGGCAGATTATCATTTGCATTGGTATAAGATTTGTAAAGCCTTTAGTAAATGTCTAACACATCATAGGTACTTAATAAATTCTTGTTCCCTCCCCCCACACACACCTTTTTGTCCCTTTCCAAAAGGAGTAGACTGAGACAAGCTCTGAAGGCTGTACCTCTAACTTTATGCCATAATTAGTCTAATTTTTAAAAATATAATTTTTTATTTATAGAAAAAATAGTCTGGTCAAACTCTGCTGCATGGAATCAGAAACCTTGCAAGAGAGAACCTCTGCAGTGTTCTAGGGCTTGATGAAACTAATACAATGTCATCTGCAATTAAAAAAAATAAAAATATTTTTTAAAATGTCCCAATATCTGGAGGATCAAAAAGGAAAACATAGTTACAATGGACTCTGTGCTGGACCTTTTCCTTGATTACAGTGAACAATTTCAGCAAACATATGTCTCCTTATTTAATGCCTCATCTGATATTAATGATCAAAGGCTATTGAAAAAGATTATCTTTGTTGTCAGAGATTTCATGTAATCTTTAATAATTTTGATGAATGGATAGATGAGAACACCTTAGGGGAAAGAGAATTACTAAAACTGATGTTTGTTTTACTGAATCAAAATATTACTAATATTGCTTTTATTGCTGCTAGTATTATTTTTATTAATATTAACAGCAAATAGTAGGCACAGCAGTTTTTTTTAATTTTATACATTTTTTCAGTGTCCTATGATGATAAAGATGGCATCATTTATAAAATATCACTTTTGACATAAAACAGGTAGTGGCACAACAGTTAGAACACTGGGTTTGAATTCAGGAATAAATGAGTTCAGATACGGAATCAGATATTTACTAGTTGTGTGACTAGTTAAATCACTTAACCTCTGCCTCAGTTTCCTCAATGGCAAAATGGGGATCATAATAGCACCTAACTCACAAGGCTATTATAAAGATCATATTAAAGCAAAAAAAAAAAAAGCTGTGGGGGCAGCGAGGTGGCTCAGTGAGTAGAGCGCCGGCCCTGGAGTCAGAAGGACCTGAGTTCGGATCTAGCCTCAGACACTTAACACACACAAACAAAAAACCTAGCCGTGTGACCTTGGGCAAGTTACTTAACCCCAATTGCCCTCCAAAAAGCAAAAAAAAAAAAAAAGATCATATTAAATAATGCTTATAAAAATCACTTAGCAGGGGCGGCTAGGTGGCGCAGTGAATAGAGCGCCGGCCCTGGAATCAGAAGGACCTGAGTTCGGAGCCGGCCTCTGACACTTAATCCGCACAAACAAAAAT
Organism: Gymnobelideus leadbeateri; assembly: GCA_011680675.1. NCBI lineage: Eukaryota > Metazoa > Chordata > Mammalia > Diprotodontia > Petauridae > Gymnobelideus > Gymnobelideus leadbeateri. The sequence continues at coordinate 135,394 of WOXC01003253.1, read as the reverse complement.
CTAGCCGTGTAACCTTGGGCAAGTTACTTAACCCCAATTGCCCTAAAGGGGCGGCTAGGTGGCGCAGTGAGTAAGAGCGCAGGCCTCGGAGTTTGGATGACCCGAGATCAGATCTGGCCTCAGAAAATGAGCACCCACGCATAAATCAAATGACTAGCCCTGTAACCTTGAGCAAGTTACTTAACCCCAATTGCTTTAAAAAAAAAAAATCACTTAGCATAATGCATGGCATAGTAGGTGTTATATAAATGTTTATTCCATTCCTCTTCCCTTTCTTCTTAAACCTTGCCTGTTCTTTACTAATGTGTTTACTGAAAATGCCCTTGATATATGTTTAGATTACTTTCATTAAAAATAAGATAGATAATTGGGAATGTAGGTCTATCCTATAGGCTAGTAACTATTGATGTTCTAACAAACTGTTTTTTTTTTTCCATATTAATGAGGTCCAATTTTTTTCTTTCTTTCTACCCTAGCTTTAGGTATGTTGTGAACTGATCCTTAAGAAGTTTCCCAATTATGTTTGTATCCAGCATGGAACATTTATTTTTTATATTCCTGCTATTATCACTTACTTTAACATACCTGTTCTTCTAATCTTTGTGCTCTTTTGTTACATTTCTACATCTTCACTATGCACATTTGAGTATTTAATGTTGATTCCATATTTGATTCCTTTACCATAGTTTGGAGAATAAAATAAAGTGGGGGAAAACAACTTTGTTGCAAAAAATATTTACAAAACTTTTCTATTTTTCTTCTTTTTTTGTCCTCTGTACATTTTTATACTTATATGGCCTGAGTATAGATTTACCATGTCCTTTTAATACATGCTTTACCCTGTACTATCCCTCCAGGTTTTACAATATGCTGTTTATAATCTACCAAATTCCTTCTCTGAAATATTTTGCAAATGGCTATATTCTCTACCAGTAGAATCCTTGACTATCAACTCTCCCTGCTTGACAATAAGACATGAATTTACAAATTACCGGTAGGTTTTAGGCTCTTTTAATCTTCCCACTTTGGTTACTAATTGATTTAAACTTTTATATGAAATTATTGCAAATTATATGTTTTCTTCCATCCATATTCTGTTTTCATTATCAATCAAATAATCTTAGAATAATAAATGGAGTCATCCAAAGTATATTCAGTGGGGAAACAGATTTTTCACTAGTCCAGCAAAGAAGAGTTTCTGAAGAAGTCAGTGGTCTCTCATGACAGGAGAAAGGGAGGGAGACTTGTATTAATAAGCTTCTAAATTATTGTTGCTCGACCAGTGTAGCAGAAGAGAGTAGCAGGCCTGTGTCTATCAGTGTAAGAGTCTCTCCCTTCCTCCCCTCCCTTCTACAAGGGAGACTTTTTTCCTGTCAGCAGAGAAAGCAGGAAGTTGGGTCCAGAGGCTACTCCATCCCCTTCAGAAAGTTGGACTATGGAAATATATTTTTCTAGTCTCTTCAATATTGTTTGTCTTGAGGATGTAATTGAGTTCCATTTAACTTCTGATCACTTTGTCATTTCTTTGGGGAAGAGGGACCTCAAGTGTAATATCCAAGGCTTGACTATCACCAAATATGAATTCCATAATGAATACATATAGAAAATAGTAAAGAAAACCATTTAACCCAAATCATAGCAAGACAGAAAATTGGAGAAAAATACATATCATGTATTTTATGTGTATACATATAACACATATATGTATACATGTACATGGATACATATATGTTTACATACATGTATGTATATCTATATATCTCTCTATATGAAAATGCTTACCAGATAATACAAAATGAAGGAGCTCCCCTATTAGAATTGAGGTACCTCAACTGAACCAAAAGAGATCTAGATGATATTATCAATGAATGCTTGCCATATCCAGACCATCTAATTATTTCATTGAATATAATAGGGATAGAGACTAAACACGTGATTTCATCTGTATAGGGAACTCTCAGCTGAAGAAACTGTTCTGGTTTATTTATGCAAGTTAGCACCTTCTCTGAATTTAATTGTCTCACAGACTTGCCATCAGTCATTGAGAAATTAAGTGACTTACCCAGTTTCACAAAGATAGTATGTGTCAGAGGTGGGATTTGAACTCATGTCTTTCTATCTTTAAAGCTAGCTCTAGATAACACCCAAGAGGAAACTCCCCTGAGTCTCTAGTGGGAGAGAAATGATGGAGATTGCCAGCTCCTCCCATGTCTTCCCAGAGTTTATTTATTCAGCAAGTTAAGGTAGGGTTGGCCTCTTCCATCTTTCTTCTCCAAGTTGGAAGCCAGAAGCACCTGAAAAGACTTAACACTTGAAGACTCCAGCTTGAGGATTCCCACATGGGGACTGCTCTGAGAAATCCCAAAGGGGAATTGGCAAAAACTAGAACTCTCTTGTCTCTCACCAACTCTGTTCTTTCCCTCATGTAGGGAAGAACATTCATTTCCACCTATAAGGAGAGAATTCCATATCAATGAGTCTTGAGACAGACATTACAGTAGCATATTTTAAGTGCCTACTATGTGCCAGGCTCTGTACTAAACTTTGGGGAAACAGGAAAGGCAAAATACAAAAATGAAGCCAAAAAAGGAACAAAACATATACATACACAAAAAATGGTCTCTGCCCTACAGAAGCTCACAGTCTAATGTAAGAGGAACTTTGAGGAAGTCATTCTAAGGATGTATGGACCAAGGTCCCTACCTCTCAAGTTGAAACCTTGGGTTATGCTAATTGCAAAACCTCAGAATCAATGCATTTACCTTAGCAGACTAAAACTCATAAAATGGGCATGGTGATGTCTCTACTCACTCCTTCACAGAGTTGTTGTAAGATGACTAGTAAGCATAAAGTGATGATGAGATACCATGGTGTAGTGAAAAGAAGACTGTAGCCAAACACCAGAGTTCCAACTTCCACTTTGATCTTCACTACCTGCTGTCCTCAGGCAAGTGACTGGCCTTCAATTTTCTCATCTAAAAATCAAAGTGGTTGAATTCAATGTTCTCTAAAAACCCTTTCTTTTCTAAATTTGATATATGTGTGATTTATTATTGTGATTGGAAGCAACTGACCAGACTGGGAAATGTGTAAGGCAACAGAAAAGCACATTGTGACATATGTTTTCTGTTACAAAGGAAACTATGTAAATACCCCCCTAGTGAGGCTAAGTATTCACCTTCTGCATTCAATACATGGTGAATTAATTCTGCAAACTGTGAATGATTTAACACCTCTCACAGAACAGATTCACAGAATATGGCTTAAGGCCTGGGAAAGAGCTACATGCTGCCCTCAGTGCATTTTTATACAAGGTTCCTCAGTGTCTGACTATTTATCATACTTGTTTACTTTATGGTAATGATGACAAACATAGAGTCTGTAAAATACATCTTTGGAGTTTTCAACAGGTTTCTAAAATCATTGAACTGTGTTTTATTTTGAAATTGTACTCCTGCTCATTAAACTAGATTATGGCCATACAGTGCCCTAATCCATCAATCACACAATCAGCAAACACAGCTCAGAATTTAAAATATCACCTAATTCATTTTTTGATTAATTTCACCAATTGCTTCACTGAACTGGCCATTTTGTTAATTCAGTCAAAGCAATTAATACTGAAGTACTGTGTAGACATAGCCCGAGAAATAGTGTGGCATAACAATCGAGATTTCATACATGTGACTGTATATGTAAATATACATTAAATCTCACACATATGCATACATATATACATGCATTTATATACGGGTATGTATAATTTATACAAATATATACATGAATGCATTGCTTAATTGTTCAGTCATCCCAGACTCTTCATGATCCCATAGACCAGATTTACCATGGACTTTTCTTAGCAAAGATACTAGAGTAGTTTGCAATTTTTTTCTCCAATAGATCAAGGCAAACAGAGGTTAAGTGACTTGCCAAGCTAATAAGTTTCTGAAGCTGGATTTAAACTCAGGTTTTCCTTACTCCAGGCCCAGCATTCTATCTACTGAGTCATCTAGCTTTCCCTAGCCACATAAATGCATATATCTATATACATAAATACATACATATATATACACATATATGCTGTAGTTATGAGAGGAAAGAACATTTAAATTAGAATCAAGTGGATTGAGTTTTAATTAGTGATACGCTGGAGTCAGCTAACCCCACTAGTGACTGCCAATTGTTCAATTTTAGATATGAACATTCAAAGCTTAGCAAACTCTAAGAATCAGGGATTAATTGTTTTGTTGATTGTCCAGATATAATGAGAAAAAAAGAAAGTTAATAATGTAGATTAAGCTAAAAAATGCTTTGTGGTTATTTTTTTTTAATCTGGTTGTTAGACATTTATCAACAGATCACTGGTTCCAATCCTGACTGAGACTAAGTTGTGTCAGTCATGGGCAAATTGGAGACTCAAAATTTTCTTCTGTAGTTAAATGACTGATCTCTAAGTACCTTTTCATCTCTTAATTACTCTGATCCTATGAACTCCTTTATAGTATCAAGCTCTCATAAGGACTGCTGCTATATGTGCTACAGTATGTGTGTGTGTGTGTTGTGTTATGTGGGAGTGTAATGTGAATGTGAATTTGAAGATCTTCCCTCCCCCTTAATAGAACTAGGGGGGAGTTTGAAGACCACCCCTGCTTTGAAAGTAAACCCTGCTCCCTAATAGGATAAATGTAATCACATGGAGCCTGTGATGGAGGGAATTTGCTAAAGGGTGGAGCAGAGCCCACAGGAAGCTTCCCTGATATGAAGATAAACTCTATCCCCTAATTAGCTAAATATAATCACATGGAGCCTGTGGTGGGAGGAGTTTGATGCAGGGAAGCAGAGCCCACAGGAAACTGGTAGTCAGAGCTAGCCAGAGGGTGGGAGGGAGAGGAAGATCTCAGGCAAGGAGTCAGGCCTGTGAGTAATATTGATCTTGTATTGGTTTGTGGAAGGCTGAAGGATGCTGTGTCTCTCAGCATTATTATGACTTCTGAATATCTTTGGTACTATGATGGAATTGGCTTACTGGTTTTGGGATTCGGTTTTCTAATGGCTAAATAAATGCTTTAGTTCTATCCTCTATCTGGGGAGTTTCTTATATTTTGCAAATGAATGTCATATGGTACTTATAGTCACAATCTTTATAGTGTTCATGGGTGCTGTAAATATTGCATTGGTGCTACATTTGCCAACGAGGATGGGATTGTGAAATATAAGACCTCTAGTTGTAGGCAGAAGGTATTTAGAAGAAGAAATGGCTATTTCAGGATGGGAGGATTTGCCTTATGCCTCCTAGCAAGCAAGTAGTCTAAAAGTACAGAGCTCTGTGAAAACTGGGAACAGAGACTACAGCAGGGAGAACCTAGATATTTAGAATCATGTTTGCAAAGAATACCAATAAAACCTGGGAGAAAGCTGGAGACAGTGAGTAGAAGAGTCTGGGTAACTACTTTTGATTCTCCATCATTCCCCCAGAACAAATAAGCCTTTGTATTCATATCTTATCTTTACCCTCTAATGTGGGACCCCTCTGAATGGAGGGTGGACCAAGAAGTCCTCCCATAGCCTTCATTTAAAGAAAGTCCCTTGCCCAGGATCTCTTAATTTTCCAGTTTGTTGTACAATTTTGACCTTCTTCATACTGCAAGCAGTAGCTTCCCTTCCCTTTTCCCCTTCAGCTTCCTTTTGTGTATTGTTTTCCTCCATTAGAGTATGATATCCTCTCTTTTTACTGTTTGCCTCCCCAGAGCTTAGGCCTGTGTATAATAAGTAGTAGACAATTTAAAAATACTTATTAACAGACTCACCTCAGTGATATTTAGAGAGTTTAGCCAAGAGTAGTTTGGGTTTTGTTTTGTTTTGTTTTGTTTTCATTTGTAGAAATAAAGCATAATCCTATAGCAAGTCAGGTGGTCCCTCTCCTCTCCTATCTCACTCATACCAAACCCTGGAAATGTTGAATCTGATGGTGAGTTTTGACATTTAATTCATGTTATTTGGTATCTTCTAGAAAATTGGGATGACTGTAAGTCAGCAGTTCTCAAACATGCAGCCTTAGGACCTATTTACAATCTTAAAAATGATTAAAGACATGCCCTCCCCCTTCCCACTGCATTTGTCTCTATGGGTTATATCCATTGATGCTTATTGTATTATAAATTAAAATGTCTTAGTACTATGATTACAATTATTTTGACCTCAGGGCCACTTGAAAGGTTTTTAGTGAGTCTCAAAGTTTCTTAGAACACTCTTTGAGAACAACTGCTAGTTCATAAAGCAAATGGACATCACAGGAATCATTTGGAATTGTAGGCCCACGAGTAATACCCAATGGTAAGGCCATCTTAATAATTAATTGCCAACCTTCTTGTTTCTGTCAATGATTCCTTAATCTTCCCAGTCATCTTAACTCAAATCACTACTGGCTTATTTTTTTTCTTTCATTTTTTTGCTCATCTTTTCCCTACACTCAATCAGGTACAAATTCCTGTTGGTTATATCTTAGTCTCAGCTCTCATGTATGTTTCCTCCTCTCTACTCACATTGCCAATACTTAGTTCAAGCATTCATCAATCTTCTTGCTTAGACTGCTGTAATAGTTTTGTCAAAGGTCTCCCTGTCTTCAATCTCTTCCCTCTCTAATTCATGTTTAATTGAGCTATTGGTATACAGTTCTTTGGACACCATTCAGAAATTATCAGTGGTTTACCAAATTAAAAACAAAAACAAATAAAAACATGAATTCCTGATTCTTTCATTAAGTAGACTGGACAATATGGCCATCCTCACATGTACACTAACCTCCAGGCAAATGTCTATTCATTCCTATTACGAACACTGATATTAACTTGCTCTTTCTATAGTTATGACTTTGCTTATGACTCCCCACCATAACTAGAAAAGATTTCCTTTATCCTCCTTGATATTCTCTTTCTATTAAGACCCTCCCCAATCCAGAGGTCACTTTTGGTCATGATCACTTTCTCCTTATTCTTCATCAGGGGACTCTGTGTGTATTTCTCCTTTGTGCTATGACTTGTATCGTCTTAGGCACTTTTATTTTATGGGATTGATGAAAGAGAATATCTCTTTTGTTGTCGCTGTTTTTTTTGCTTACTCATTTTTTCTCTATCTTTCCAATGCTCAGTTTGTGGTCCTATACCTAGTGGCTGCCTGATAAGTGTTAATTTAGAATTCATTGAGATCTCCAAATCAAGTTCATTCAACAGCTAGATTGCCTAGATATTTCAATGCATGTAAGAATATGTCTATGGTTATGAATAATTCACATTTTATTTATAGTTATATAAAGCATTTTTAATCAGAATAATTGAATGAGAGAGATGGCATGGTCCCTAAAATACTGATATTGGAATCAGGAAGTTCTGAATTAGAATCCAAACTGTATGACCTTCATGTAAACTCTCTCTATCTCACTTTCTTCATCTATAAAATGGGGATACACACACAGGCACATACACATACAAATATGTACAGACATGTATATATACTCATAAACATATGTGTATATATATATATATATGATTGTATGCTTGTGCATATAGATCTACAGATATATTTGTTTTGTAACTAAATTGATTTTATTGAGTCAAAGCAATGATTCTTTTTGTACAATATTACATTTGATCTATAATATCTGTTCAGTCTCTGGTGTATGTTGTGAGAAAAGAGAGAGTCAGAGTCAGATGTTGCAAGAGCCAGTGCTAGTTTCATGGGGCAGACAAAGAATCAGAAAACTTTAGATTTAGAAGACTTTAGAAATTTTGTCCAACTCATCTCTCTGATAGAAAGTTGAGTCATAGGAATTTAATGACTTGTTCAAGACCATACAGTTAAAGTAAATGTGAGAACTCTGACATACTAAGATATTCTCAGACTTATATGGTCTTGTTCATTTTGTCTACCCTCTAAACTTCACTTGCACTTTCAACAGATCTTAAAAGTGTACTTTTAGAGCTGCCATAATCCAGTGTAGTTATAAAAATGGCCGTTGACTAATAACAGGAAACATATTTTCATTTCTATCTACCCTTTCTATAGAGAAGTGGATCCAATTGGGTTAGGTATTTCTGGTAGATGAAGCCAGCAGAGATTTTGTTGTAAATGTCTTTTGTGTGATAGACTTTATATGTGTAATGAGTCCCCATACATCCACCTTGTTGCTTATGGAATCTTCTCATTCAAGTCATTCAATGTGAGTTCAACTTTACCTCCAAACCTGCACTGTTAATCTCATCTCTTTACCTCCCCACCAGTATCTTATGATACAAAATTGTTACATCTCATTCAATCAATAGATGAAAGATATTAGATTCACGTTAGAAGGAGACTTAGAGAAAGGCACCAGGGCATAGTATAAAATATGCTGGACATATAAAAAGGTGACTTTGGTTCATATCCTATCTCAACTAGAGATAACACCTGAACCATATCATAAGCAAGATATATCTTCTTTGAATCTAAGGCTTCTTTTCTATGAATGAAGAAAGTATTTTGTAAGTCTTAAAATGTCATTTATCTAGTTCAAATAATTATAATAGTTGATAAAACTCATCAAGAGACTTTTAAGTTGAGAGACATTTAGGAACTAGTCCATAGTCTCAAAATAATGAATGACAGAGCTGGATTCGAACACAAGCAATAATGTGTATATGAGTGACTGTGTGTGTGTGTCTGTGTTTGTGTGTGCTCACACATGTGTGTGTGTCCTGCTATACCACTGTATATGGAAATAACCTCTAAAATATTCCCTAGACATAGTCATCTGTCCTTACGGGGAACTTCTGGGAGGCGGAGTAAAGAAGGAAAAAGAGACAAAAGTTCCACTGATGAAATAACTCTTTAAAAAACATAATTGACAAAATGAGAAGAAAGAGGTGCAAAATCTCACTGAAGAAAATAGTTTCTTAAAAATTAGAATTGGACAAGTGGAAGCTAATGACTTCAGGAGACATCAAAAAACAACAAAACAAAGTCAAAAGAATGAAAATAAAAAGAGAAGAAAATGTGAAATATTTAATTGGGGGAAAAAAAACCTGGAAAAAAAAAGGTCAAGGAGAGATGATTTAAGAATTGTTGGACTACCTGAAGGTCATGATCAGAGAAAATATATCCTATTTCAATAAATTATGAAGGAAAACTGCCCTAATAACTTATAACCAAAGTTTAAAAAAGAAATTGAAGGAATCTGTCACCACCTAAAAGAAATCCTCAAATGAAAACCCCCGTGAATATTATAGACAAATTCCAGATCTCTCAGGTCAAAGAGAAAAGAACACAAGAAGCCAGGAAGGAATAATTCAAATATCATGGATCCACAGTCAGTATTAGACAAGATTTAGCAGCTACCATGTTAAAGGTGGGGAGGGTTTAGAATATAATGTTCTGGAAGGCAAAAGAAATAAGATTATCACCAAGAATTAACTACTCAGCAAAGCTAAGTATAATTCTTCAGGGAAAAAAATATATATTTAATAAAATGAGGGACGTTCAAGCATTCCTGAACAAAGACAAGAGCTGAATAAAAAAAAATGACTTTTGAATATAAGATTCAAGAGGAACATAAAAAAGTAAAAATGAAAGAGAAATCAGAAGGGGCTCAATAAGATTAAAATTTGCATTTCTATATAGGAAGAAGATACATATACATGGGAAAGAGATACATTTAGTTTCTAAGAACTCCTGCATCAAAAGCTCCCAAGAAAAAATATGAATTGGTTACAGGCCATGGAGGAGCTAAAGAACGATTTTGAAAATCAAGTAAGAGTAGTGGAGGAAAAATTGGGAAGAAAAATGAGAATGATGCAAGAAGATCATGAAAAGTGATTCAACAACTTGACTGAAGAAAATAACCCTTAAAAAACTGATTAATTCAAATGGCAAAAGAGGCCCAAAAAGCCAATGAGGAGAAGAATGCCTTTAAAAGCTGAATTTGCCAGACAGAAAAAGAATTGCAAAAACTCCCTAAAGAGAATAACTCCTTCAAAATTAGATTGTAGCAATTACAAGCTATGGAGTTTATGAGAAGTCAAGATACTATAAAAACAATCAAAACAAATGAAAAAATAGAAGGCAATATGAAATGACTCGCTGGAAAAACCACTGACCTGGAAAAGAGATACAGGAGAGATAATTTAAAAATTATTGGACGACCTGAAAGCCATGATAAAAAAGAGCCTAGACACCAACTTTCAAGAAATTATCAAGCAAAATTGCCCTGATATTCTAGAACCAGAGGGCAAAATAGAAATCGAAAGAATTCACTGATTGCCTCTTGAAAAACATGCCAAAAAGAAAACTCTTAGGAATAGTCAAATTCCAGAGTTCACAGGTCAAGGAGAAAATACTGCAAGGTGTCAGGAAGAAACAATTTATGTATTGTGGAAACACAATCAGGATAAAACAAGACCTAGCAGCTTCTACATTAAGGGACTAAAGGGCTTGCAATATGATATTCCAGAGGTCAAAGGAGCTAGGACTAAAACCAAGAATCCCCTACCAAGGAAAACTGAGTATAACACTACAGGGAAAATTGGTCATTCAATGAAATAGAGGATATTCAAGCATTCTTGATGAAAAAACCAGAGCTGAACAGAAAATGACTTTTAAATACAAGAAGGAATAGAAGCATGAGAAGGTTAATAGGAAAAAGAAATCATAAGGGACTTATTAAAGTTGAACTATTTACATTCCTACATGGAAAAATGATAATTGTAACTCATAAGACTTTTTTCAGTATGAGGATAGTTGAAGGGAATATGTGTGTGTGTGTGTGTGTGTGTGTGTGTGTGTGTATGTATACATACATATGTATGTATAGGAGGTGTATGTGTATATAAATATGTATGTGATTGTGGGCATATGTATTTTCAGGTATACATAGGGCACAGAATGAGTTGAATATGAATGGATGATATCTAGAAAATAAATTAAAGAGGAGAGAGAGGAATTTATTGGGAGAAGGAGAAAAGGAGAGAAAGATTAAGGTAAATTATCTCATATAAAAAAGGCAAGAAAAAAACTTATAATGGAGGGGAACAGCAGGGAGGTGAAAAAGAATGAGACAACCTGATTCTCATTGAATTTGGCTTAAGAAGGGAATAACATACACACTCAGTTGGATATCTTACCCTACAGGAAAATAGGAGGTAGGGGGTAGGAGGGGGGATGATAGAAGGGAGGGCAGATTGGGGGAGAGGGTATTTAGAAGCAAACATTTTTGAAAAAAGATAGAGTCAAAGGAGAAAATAGAATAAGTGGGGTGTGGGATAAGATTCAGGGAAATATAGTTATTCTTTCACAATATAACTACTTTGGAAATGATTTGGGTGACTACATATGTAAACCTATATTGCATTGCTTATATTCCCAGTGGGGGTGGGTGAGGAGGGAAGAAAGGAAAAACTGGAACTCAAAGTTTTAAAAACAAATATTTAAAAATTTGTTTTTACATGCACTGGGAAATAAGATATACAGGTACTGGGGTATAGAAACCCATCTTGCCCTACTAGATGGTTAGGGGTTGATGGGGGAGGATATAAGAGAGAACATATTGGGGTAAGGGGTATTCAATAGGCTTGCTATTTTTGGGGTGCTGGTAGGGGAAAGACAAGGAGAAAAAATTATAACTCAAAATCTTGTGTAAATGAATGTTGACAACTAGAAATAGAAAAATTAATGAAAAAATAAAATTTTAAAAAAAGAAACAAAGAACAAGTATTATCTCTTAAGAAGGATAAACTTGAAGCTTTCCCACAAAGTGAAGCAGGGATTTGCCTTATCACCATTATTATTCAATATTGTGTTAGAATTGTTAATTGGAAAAATAAGATAAGAAAAAATAAATTGGAAAAATAAAAATGCACAATAAGGAAGCAAAAGTATCACTTATTGCAGATGATATAGTGGTATACTTAGACAACCTTAGAGAATCAACTAAAAAATTAGTTGAAAAAACAACTTCAGTAAAGTTTCAAGACATAAAATAAATTCACATAGATCATAAGTATTTTTATATATTACCAACAAAATCCAGCAGGAAGAGATAGAAGAGAAATCCCATTTAAAATAACTGTACACAGTATAAGATACTTTGAATTCTACTTGCCAAAACAAACGCAGGGAACATATGAACACAATTACAAAACATAAAACAGATCTAAATAGTTGCAGAAATATTAGTTGCTGGGGTGGGTTGGTGTTACAGTCAATAGAGCACTGGCTCTGGAGTCAGGAAGACCTGAGTTCAAATCTGGCCTCAGACACAACACAAAACTAGCCATGTGACTTTGGGCATGTCACTTAACTCCAATTGCCCAAATCTCCCCCCTCCAATAAGCAAAAAAAAGAAATATTAGTTGCTCACGGGTAAATCAAACTTACTTATTCAGTGCCATAACAAACAAAATACCAAATAATTACTTCATAGAGCTTGAAAAAGTCCTAATAATATTCAGGTATAAGAAAAAAAAAATATCAAGAATATCAAGAGAATAAGTGAAATAAAAACTGTGAAGGAAAGCAGTCTAGTAGTATCATATTTCAAACTATATTACAAAGTTGTAACCATAAAAACAATCTGATTTGATACTGCATAAGAAATAGAACAGTAGATCAGCAGAACAGATTAGGTACACAATACACAGTAGTAAATGACCATAGTAATCCAATGTTTGATAAATCCAAAGATCGAAGATTTGGGGCTAGGAAATCACTATTTCATAATAATTGCTGGGAAAATGGAAAGCACCTTGGAAGAAATAAGGGGCAGACTAACATTTCATGCTGTTTACTAAGATAAGGTCAAAATAGATGCACTATTTAGATAGAAAGTATTATATAATATGCAAATTATGGGAGCATAGACAATTTTACCTGTCAGATCTATGGAAAAAGGAAGGATTTATGATCATACAAGTGACAGAGAGGATCACTAGAAGTCAAGTGGATAAGCTTGATTCCATGAAATTTAAAAAAAAAAAAAGGTTTTGCACAAACTAACCCAATACAACCAAAATCAGAACAGATAAAAGGGAGGAAAAGAAAACATTTTGCAGTAAACTTCTTTGATAAAGGCTTCTGAGCTAAATGTATATAAAAAGAGCTATTCTCAAATTTATAAATGGTTAAAGTTTACAAAGAGGCAGTTTTCAGAAGAAAAAATCAAAGCTTTCAATAGTCACCTAAAAAAACGTTTTCAATCACTATTTATTACAGAAATGAAAATTAAAACAACTCTGAGATGCCACCAAATTGACTAATATGAGAGAAATTTAAAAATGACAAATGCTGGAGGGGATATGGGAAAAAATGGAACACTAAGGCATTATTAGTAGAGTTATTAACTAGTCCAACCATTGTGGAGAATATTTTGGAACTACAATCAATGAGCTATGAAATTATACCTTTAAACCTAGAACTATCACAATAAGGTCTATACCCCAAAGAGATCTAAGAAAAGGGGGAAAACAGAACTATTTGTATAAAAATATTTATAGCAGCTACTTTTGTGGCATCAAAGTATTGGAAATTGAGAGGATACCCAGCAATTAAAGAATGACTAAACAAGTGGTGGTATCTGATTGTGATGGTATGCTATTGTGCAAGCAAAGACAGAAGATGGTTTCAAAATACCTTGGGAATACTTGTATGAATTCATGAAAAATGAAATTAGGAGAACAGTATACACAGAAACAGCATTTTAACAATAAGCAATGGTGAAAGGCCTTGCTACTCCGATCACTACAATGATCCTAACAATTCCAGAGAACTTTTGATAAAAAAAAAAATGCTTTCCATCTCCAGAGAGATAAACTATGAAAATTGATTAAAACATACTTTTTTTTCAGTAAGGTTATTTTATAACATGCCTAATATGGGAGTATTTTGCATGACTTCACATATGTAATCAATATCATATTTCTTGCCTTCTCAAAGGATAGAAGAGGGGCAGGAGGGAGAGAGAATTTGAAACTCAAAATTTTAGAAAATGAATGATAAAATATTTACATGTAATTTAGGCGTGTGTTTATGTATGTGTATATATGGACAGATGGAGAAAGAGACAGAGACAGAGACAGAGAGAGAGAGAGAGAGATGGATAGAGAGATATGTCTGATAGGGAACTAACAGTGTACATTTAGAAAAGTCTAATCATGGGATAGTCTTTCCTTACAATGAATCCAAATGTACTTGCCTATAACTTTTTTTTTTTTAATTTAAAAAGTGGATTTTATTACTGCGGGACTGTTGAGGTACATGCCCAAATCAGACATTGTGCCGGTTTTATAGAGGTTCCATAGTAAGGTTACATAAGCTGAAATTACAGTGATGTAAGCTGAAACTAGAGTGATTAGTCAGACATTTGAATTTCCCACCAGTGCAAAGTGAAACTACAATCAGTGATTGGTCAGTATACATTTGAATTTCCCACCTGCAGGAAATCCTAGGCTGGAACTCCTGCCCACAGATCAATCAAGGGAAAGGAAGGGATAGAGGACCTGCTTGTTTACAGATCAATTAAGGGAGGGGAAGGTGGAGTTCTGTTTTACAAATCAATGAAGGGAAGGGAAGGTAGAGTTCCCTGCTTTACAAATCAATGAAGGAAAGGGAAGGTTGAGCTGTCTGCTTTACAAATCAATGAAGGGAAGGGCAAAGTGGAGTAGTGTCCAACATTCCCTACTCTTCCTTGTAAGTATGTCAAACCTTTGATATGGCTGGGGTCATCACCTACATTACCCAATTCTGTTCCTAAAGGATGGTGGGGGGGGGGTCCCTGATAATTGACATTTTAAAGGAGTTAACATGGGACTCGACACATTGTAGAAAGCAATTAATGAGATAGGGTCCTACAATTAGGGCTATGATCAGGAGGAGGAGAGGCTAATACCAATATTAATACCAAGGCTGATACCAATTTAGCGAGTTAGGGGCATGTTTCAGGGGAACAGGGACTGATACCCATTCTCAGAATTTTCCAGCTCCCTCTGTCTATTAGCAATATTCTGACTTACCAACTTCAGACTCTCCCTCACCACTCCAGAGTTGTTTGCATAGAAGCAACAAGCCTTACCAAGGGCTGTACACAGGCCACCCTGTTTAAGAAGGTCAAGGCCTCTGCAGTTCTGAAGAACCACCTCTGCCAGAAAGTCCAACTGTCTTTCCAGGGCTGAGATAGATTGCTCTATGTGGGAGAGGTCAATATTTATCTGTGTACTTAAGGCCTGATAGTTGGCCTCCCCCCTTAATCAAGGCTGCCATCCCAGTCACTGCAGAACTCACAAGGCCCAAGCCCACAGAGAAGGGAATGAGGAGTGGTACTTCCTGCCTTCGGTGGTGGCTCAGTTGCCCTTCTGGGAAAAATAATGCCAACCTTGTTCACATGGGAGAAGGGTGACCTGGGGAATTATGGCCACTATGATACACAGGGGGCCCTCAGTGTGCTGTTGTCTGAGGAACAATGCAGCAGAGATGCACTGGGTAAGGCCATTGTGGCATGGCCAACAGGCTCCTAGAGGAGCGGGGAAGTAGTCTGAGCTAGAGCCCTGAATCTCATGGTTTTTGCCCACAACCTGAGCTATACTGAAAGCTGGATAAAGGAGTGCTGGATGATATGAGCAGAAACCTGTTCCCTATACATCCTTAAGGGTAAGCCTTGGGTGGTCCCACTCACAATTCTGCATTGGAAATAGGGGTGACTGAGGCATTTAGTGCCACCCCTACATGGTAAGGAGGCTGGAGTTCAACACAAATCCAGCAATCTTTTCCCAACATGTGGTTAGTGCTGTTAAGTGTTTTATGAACAGCTGACAGAAGGGTAATTAAGGGGACCTGATAATTTCGAGATTCCTGAATTTTTGAAGATGGGGGGGAGCATATGACCTGACCAGGGCCTATGTGGTAACAGCTGGTATTGTGATTTGGACATCGGGGTTCCCTATTGGGCAGGGATAGCTAAGCAATGCGATAATAGTGGGGGAGGGGCACAGGAGGCTTCTTGGCACTTGCTCTCCCTCTTCATCCTCAGGGAATATGATTCCCAGGACCTGAAAAAAAGGAATTTCCCAGGTGGGGTCAGAGGGGTATTGAATGGTGAGGTTGAGCATGGGTTGCCAGGGGTCAGATCCGATTGTATGGATTCAGAACAATGGGTCCAACCCCTCACTACCACCTGCCCTGTAACACAGGGAGGCACCAGGGCTTGGAGAGAGGAGGTGGTAAGCTGTGACACAAGTGCAGGCCCACTGGCATCCTGTGTCTGAAAAGAGCAGGTAGTCTGCATCCGCTGGTGGGGCCCCAAATAGTGCTCCAGGTTCTGGGGAACAGGGAGTTGAGGGGGAGCTATGTGCTCCAGGTTCTGGAAAGTCCAGGATTATCTATTTCTTGTGGTTACCACCCAGGTATAGCTTGGTCTGGGGGCATGGGGATTGTGGGGGACCGCACGAGGAGGTAAAATGAGGATCAGGGAGAGGATCAGATAAGTCTTAGCTTCAGGGGGTCCTCACAGACTTCTGCTTTCCATTCTGAGGTGACAGCATTGCCTATAACTTCTATCAGAAGGGATGATGAGATCCCTCTTCTACATATCAATTAACATCTCCATCCAGCACATTTTCAGATCTGTTTATATAATTGTTTCCATGTTTTATCTCTCATTAGCTTTCCAGACCCTTTTAGGGCAGGAAAATTTTTTGTTTTCCTTTCATTGTATCCCCAGGGCTTAGTAATCTATATCTGGCACATAGTAGGAGCTTAATAAGTGATTATTGATTAGCTAACAAGTGGAGGTAATGATGATGTGCTGATTAATTTGGGCTCAAAAGACCTGGCCAAAAAACAGCCATCTCCCTTCCTTCCTGCTTGTACCTTCTTGAACAAGTTACTGAGCTTCTATAGGTCTCCATTTCTGCATTTATCAGGTGAGAGGGTTAGACTAAATCGGGGGTCCTTAAGTTTTTTGTCATGGATCCTTTTGTTAGTATGGCAAAACCTATGATCACCTTGTCAGAAACATTTTTGATGCATAAAATCAAGCATACAGGATGAAAAAAGAAACCAATTATACTGTGATACAGTTATAAAAATATTAGAAAAACGAATTCATGGACCCCAGGTTAAGAATTAGAAGACTAGAAGAACCTAAAGTTCCATTACAGATCTAAATCCTATCATTTTATGAAAAATCATGAATCCTTTGCCACTTCATCCCATATTTATATGAAATAATTGACAGTCACAGCAACACTCTAGCTTTCCTACTTTGGAGGATACATAAAGAAGAGATGTTTGCTATAAGTACTAGGAGGGGAGGACAAGCAAGGAGGAAAATATTACCAAATATCACTTTACAATAAACAAAGACAGGATGGTATACATCCCTCTACTCTATTATATAGGGGGAAATGTCTGCTTTGTTCTTGTATGTATACCAAGTGTTGCTCTGTTCTTTCACTATACTGACTCCTGGGAACCTCTATTCTTTCTGTGGCTTTCTTGTCTTTGATGATATTAGTCAGAAGAATTGCTTACTGAATGTATGGGTGGAGAAAGGAATGTTAGAGTTTCAGCTAAGGCAGTGTCATCCCAGATGTGAAGATTCTCTACTGAATTTCTGGAATCACATTTATTTTTATTATTTATTCTGTTTACTGACTTTATAGTTTTCCCTTGCCAGTGTCCAGGGGCTAACAGAGAGACACTGAGAACCTTGGAAGACTCCTGGGGGCCTGACTCACTAAAGCAGGGAAATAACTCTCACAGAGAAAGTAGGATTTATACACAGTGTGTCAGGTACCAGAGTTTCTTTTTTTTCCTATTGGAAATACGCCAAAATGAGATTTTTACCTTTGCAGTGCTCAAATAATTTACTAGAAGTAGGAATGCAGTTATGTTGACAGAGATTGCAATTGCATTATTACTGTTACTATATAATCTTGACTTAAGGTGAAAAACCTAAGAAAGACCACTTCTGTAAATTAAAGGGGTTGATTTCCACCCAGAATACTTAAGGGAAGCAAAAGCACCAAACATTTATTAAGGGAGCAAAAAATAGTCTATCTTTCTGTTTCTTGAATATTTTTAGGATTTTAGCATAATTCATAAAAGTCAGTTAAAGTACAAATTACTTTGAAAGAAGAAATATTCTGGAGAAAACTACAACTGAAGCATGCTTATATTATTACAGAAGTATGTTACAAAGGTATCCAAAGAAATGAATATGCCAAAACAGGGGTGGGGAACTTATTCAGTCAAAGGGTCACACCTGAGGACCTAGAAGGCCACATGTGACCTTGAGGCCTCAGGTTTCCCACTGGTCTATCTATGTAAGACTTAAATGTGGTAGGATCACAGAAGAATCAAACAGAACCACAGGCTAGGAAACAGAAAGGGGAGGTGAGGGAGAACCTTTCAAGCCATATCATCAGCTTTGTATAGTATAGTTCTATTTTTTCCATAGTTTTATCTCTCAGGATTACAACTTTCTATAATCCTTATATAACAAAGATTCAATGAACACTAGATCTGGAAAAAAATTGCTATAAATGCCATAATAATAATAGTAATAATAACCAAGATTGCTGGATTTTGGAACCCAGGGATCTAATTTTAAATTCTAGCTGCACTGTTTTATATTTGCATGATCTGAACCATCTTCCTTTCTCATATCACCTGTTAAAATCTTTCTTTTTCTTCACTTTTCAGTTTAGGGATATTGTCCTTTAAGTCTTCCTTTATTCCTCCCAGAAGTGTTCTGCTAAATGCTTAACAACTAGTTAGAAGCTAGAAGAAGGAGGGAGGACACACT
Organism: Gymnobelideus leadbeateri; assembly: GCA_011680675.1. Lineage (NCBI taxonomy): Eukaryota > Metazoa > Chordata > Mammalia > Diprotodontia > Petauridae > Gymnobelideus > Gymnobelideus leadbeateri. Next base: position 116,571 of record WOXC01003253.1, on the reverse strand, counting down.
TTTAATTTCAATTGATTTTATTAACACTTTGTCCAATACTTTCTTAAGTCTATATAATCAAAAGGCAATAAATCCAGACTCAATATGTAGCATGCTGATTTCTGAGGTGTAAATGCTCACACTAAACATTTAACAATTGGCTGTCCTGAATGTATTAGAACTAGCTACACACACTCCCAAGTTCCTTTTCTTCCCTCCCCAGAAAGAAAATTATTTCTTCTTATTTTTCCAGTTGCTGCTCTTTCTACCACATAACATTCTCCCATGAATAACGTTGAGGTTTAAAGTTGGGGATTTTAGGGCTGTGTGAGACCCCAAAGTACCAACACACCAGTTTCTGCCAAATGAATTCAACTCAAGTCTTTTTCAGGCTCAGTATGAGATAGCCTCATAGCTGTTTGACCTAATGGGACCTGAGAGGTGAGACTAGAAAAACACCTCTAAGGTATTTGGAGAGTGCAAAGGGGTTAGGGAGATGGGGAAGCTTATGTACCTTCCAGTCCTTGCTGGAGAAGAACTTGAGATTAGCCATGTTTCCTGGTCAGGGAACCATAAAATATTGAGGTTTAGGGGTGCTTGAGATCCCAGAATATCAACACACTAGGTTCTGCCAAATGAATTTGACTTAAGTCTTCTCTCAGCTAAAGTAAAACAAAGTTTATTAAAGATTTGCCATAATGGGTAGACTTCTAAGGAGCCTAAGTATTTGTGATGCTTGTCAACACAACTGGGCCAGAATAATCTGACACAAAGTGGATCTGCACTAGATTAATCTCAGTGCCTTAATGGAGGTGAGATGGATCTTATATACAGAAAGACTGTGGGAGGGATCGAGGGGGTGATCTAAAGGAGGAGTTTGGGAGGGTCTTGAGGAGGAGTCTAAGGAAAATCTTTGATGGAACTGAGGTCAGACTTCAGGAATGGGTTTAAGTGTGGGAAATAGCTGAAGGTAACCTGGAGAAGACAGACAAAGGAGGGCTAGGCTAGTTTAAGGGTAACAGATTTGGGTATGGATATTTTGATAGAATAAAGAGTGGGAAATAGCTGGATAATGGAGGGCTAAGCTAGGTTAAGAGTAACAGAGATTTGGGCCTAGTTAGTTATAATGAAAGGGTTATGGCCTCAGGCAAATGCCTCCTCAAGTAGGAAGATTCAATCAGAGTTCAAGGGGTTTTCCAGAGCCTGTACCCCATCAATAAGATTTATTTTGTCTTAGATTGGAATCCTATTTATTATATATTCCATCAGGGTTCTTAGTGCACATCATTTTCCCTTGAACCTAGCACAATGCCTTGTGCCTTGTAAGCATTTAATAAATTTCTTTTGTAATTTAACTGAAATGAACTTAATTTAATTATAAATTTTAATGATAATTTCTCTGTAGAAACATTTTTATTCCATAGTTGATTTTATAATGGTCATTGAAAACCTCTCGGGACATTCATCATGAGCAGCCAGCTAGTAAATGTCAGCTAGGTGGTGATGAGGTGTGGGCTCTGGGAACCCCCTTGAGCTCTCCTTGAGTCTTTGAGGTAGAGGCTCAGGGAACCCCCCCTTGAACTCTGATTAAATCATCCCATTTGATGAGGCATTTGCAGGAGGCCATAAGCCTTACATTGTGGTTGGGCCCACACCTCTGTTACTAGACTTTCCATCCTTGAGCCTATCAAAATATCAATCCACCCTTGAACTGGCCTAGCCCACCATTGTCTGTAGTCTCCAGGTAGCCTCCTGCAACTTCCCCCCCTTAATCACTCATTGACCTCATCTGACTTCTCCTGAAGATCCTCCCCAAACTCCTCCTCTAGACCACCCCTAGATTCCTCCCAAAACTTTCTGTATATAAGATCCCATCTTCCCTCTATGTGTGTGGGTGCCATAGAATGACCTAGCACAGATTTACTCTGTGTCTAATGCAAGCAAACTTTTAATAAACTTTACTTTTCTTTGGCTGAGAAGACTTGAGTCCAATCCATTTGGCAGGACCTGGGGTATTGTTATTTTGGGGTCTCCAGGGCAAACCTAACCCTCTTCATAAAGTCAAGAAGACTTTCTAACCCTCAAAGTCAAGAAGACCTGAGTTGAGCTTCAGAAACTTACTAGTTGTGAGACTCTGGGCAAGTCACTTACCCCTGTTTACCTCATTTTCCTCATCTGTAAAATGAGCTGGTGAAGGAAATATCCAGCTACTTCAGTGTCTTTGCCAAGAAAACTTTAAATGGGATCTTGAAGAATCAGATACAACTGTAATAACTGAACAGCAACAACAATAAATGTCAGAAAAAAGATAAAGTATACAAATTATTGTGTGTGTATATAGCTGTATGCTTACTAGCACTCTATGCAATAGCTCTTATTATTGTCATTTTTTTCACCTATGGGTCAATTGTGACCAAGAGCTCTTAAGTGACTTACTTATTCAACTTCATATAACTAATAAGAATGAAACAAGATTAGAACTCAGATCATCCTAACTCCAAGATCAACTTTCCATCCACTATATAGCAGTTTCAGTACAACCTGAAATAAGGGTCACAACATGTAGCCATCAAGACAAATTCAGTTAGGGAAGAAGGAAAAAGGAAAATTTTCAGGTCACAGTACAGAAGGCCCTCACAAGGCTATCTCTAGGGAAGGTTCTACAGAGGATGCTACTTGCCAGGGATGGGGAGAGAGTCCTTACCTGAAGAAGAGCTACCCAAGCGTATAACCTATAGAGGGAGGAAGGACCAACTCTGGTGTCTTCCTTTCATAAAATGTTATGTTAATTGAGATTATCTTTTTTGATATACCCACAAGTGACATGTCACATCCATAGGAATTCATAGGGATCATAGATCTAGAACTAGAAATAAACTCTAAAACCATATTGCCTAACCTTTTCTTTTTAATTTTCGAATGAAGAAAGTGAGGTTCAAAGTGCTTAATTAACTTGCCCATTGTGACAGAGTAAGAGTGATAAGTAGAATTGGAACACAGGCCTTCTGACTCCAGAACCTTTGTTCTTGCTACTGTTCCACATTATATTTGAATTCAACAAATATTTACTAATCATTTCATATGTACAAGACACTGTTCTAGGCCTTCAAGATATACTTGTGAAAAACAGCAGTATCTATAGCTTCAATTTGCTTGCAATCAAATAGACAGATAAACCTTTTACATAAGAAAGTAGTGATGAATTAAATTTAATAATCGATTCCAATGCACCATACTTAACATACCTAAAACCGAGTTTAACCAATGTACTGATGGCACACTAATGGGACACTGCTATCACTTGTTAGTAAGTCTGTCTTACTTTTCAGTTGTTATATCTACAATGTATTAGAGCAAACAACAACAAAAAGTTCCCAGCAAATATTTTTATTCCTTAAAAGAGGAACAGCCCCTTGAGGTCTTCTTTAACATTGCATGTTTTGATACTCCATGCTGTGAGCAGGAGAGAGGGTTTCACTTATAGATAGAAACAAAGGGTAGAGGGGCCTTCCCTTTTGGGGAAGGAAAGGGGCAGGAGGGAAGGGGAGATGAGGCTTCAAATACTATAATAGAAGTCTATTCTGAGCTGAATTCTCCTATAGGAATTGTCCAGAATGATCTTCAATTCTGTGAAATAGTTGACAATTCCTCTAGGAAATGTTACTGAACTTGTTTATCTTTTCTACCATGACAAGGATTAAAACAAAGGTAGGGAGGGGTGAGGAAGGAAAGGTTCTTCTCAGTCCTCAGTAGGGTTTGAAGAGATTTCTCTACCTTTTGATTTCTGTTATATGAAGTGTCAATTTATACACAAAGACCTAACATCTCATTGAAGCCTAGAACTAATGTCTATTTTAAAATGGTTCTGCCATCTCTATTTCCATTGTTTGCATTATTTTTCCTGGTTTTTCCCCCCTTTAACTCAAACTATATTGGGTTTTGAACAATATGACATGTTGCAAAGGATCAAAATGAAATTTTACTCCTCTTTTAGTATTGAATTTTGAGTCAACTATGACTTCTCTCTCTTTCTCCACAACCAATCTCCCAAGTGCAACCAATTGAAAGAAATGATTATTAATAACCAGTGATTTGGAAAAATCCAGAGTTCCCTGCTTCTTCTAAAGTCCTGATTTTAAAGTTCATTTTCTTAAAAGACACTGATGATAATAAGATTGAACTAACTTTTTTTGTTAAAGACCCTACCCTGGTAGAGTTGCCATAGTGTTCAGCTCAGCCTTGGGTGGGGCATAAATTATTTGAATAGCTTGCCCAAGGCTGTGGGTGGTCTGGGGTATAGAGATATTTTCTCTTTCCAAGGTTGACATGGTGTCACTCTCAGCTCCACATTGTAATATTCTTTAACCAATAGCTTTTGATTGCCATTTTTCTTCCAAAAGAACATATAAGCCCTGAAGCTGCTGCCATGATTGTCTTTGGTCTAAGAGAAATGGCTAGATGACTATCCCTATATTTTCTTTTTTGTCTTTTTGGAGGGGATGGGGGAGACAGGGCAATTGGGGTTAAGTGACTTGCCCAAGGTTATACAGCTAGTAAATGTTAAGCGTCTGAGGTCAAATTTGAACTCAGGTCCTCCTGACCCCAAGGCAGGTGCTCTATTCACTGAGCTACCTCACTGCCCCAGACCATCCTTTTATTAAACTGTCCTTATTAATAAAATGATTAAATTACCCCTCTGGAACCTTTTAAATTGTCACACAATTCTTTGTGCTCAATGTCTCTCACATACAACCCCCCCATTCTTCATTAACAAACACTCTTGATTTCCTAAAAGGCCATAGAGAAGCTCCTCATTACTTCCACAGATGATATATTTTAATAAGCTCTTATTATAGCTTCCATAGCTTTGGGCCCTTTCTACTTTTATTACAAAACAAAACATTTTTCATAATATTCAAGTTTGACAATATTTTTCTGTCTTCTATAATAAATAATATCTTTCTATTTAATTTTAAGATCTTTGAGAGCACAAACTGTGGCACATTTCATTGTTGAATACCTATGGTCTGGCAAAGTATCTTGAACATATCAGTTCCTTAATAAATACATGTTCAATTAAAAGGAAGTTTTCATCTGGCAGTATACCAACCAGGAAACACTGGTGGTTTTTATTGTCAGTCTTAATGTTGAGTACCTGGCTGAATATTATTCCAACTTAGCTCCTTCTGGGCTTCTTCTTCTTCTTTTCTTTTGCTTTTTTTTTGGGGGGGGGAGCAATTGGGGTTAAGTGACTTGCCCAAGGTCACACAGCTAGTTTTTTGTGTTAAGGGTCTGAGGCTGGATTTGAACTCAGGTCCTCCTGACTCCAGGGCTGGTGCTCTATTCACTGCGCCAGCTAGCTGCCCCTTTCTTCTTCTTTTTTTTAAGATGGTGATATTCTTTTAAATTATAATAGCAATCTCCAGATCTCTGACTTCCCACATGTTAGTCTTTACTTTAGAAATACATGGATTTTCTTTTAAAAATAATTTGTATCCATGTCCAAGCTGTGGCCTTTGTAGGCTGTAATATTTCTGATGGCAGAACAGAATCATTTATCTCTGAGATACCAAATGAAGTAAAATACCTTCATTTCATTGAGCAATGTTTCTTAGAGACCAACAAAAATATTAAAATAATGTTTTTTAGAGACCAACTAAGGTATTGAAATGTTGAATTGGTATCTAAACATGCTTCTTTCCCCATTAAAAAATGGCAAAAAAGGACATTCTTTTATATAACTCAAAATGTTAGATTGAAATAATTATTTCAATATATAAATGGTAATTTCAAAAAATATATATGCATATATGTGTATACACATATATGTATATATACACACAGATATGTGTACATATATGTATGTGTATACACACACATATATGTATATACACACACATATATATATTGTCAATGCCTTAACCATTAGGCAACTGGATGTGTGTGTGTGTGTGTGTGTGTGTGTGTGTGTGTGTGTGTAAACTTGGTGATTATATGTCAGCCTCAGGCTCTTGAGTAAATATTTGTTGAATAGAATTCAATCTAACTGAATTGGACCTTATCACATTTTCCAAATCTGTTTGTTCCAATGATTCTCTCTTAGATGACAAGAAGAAGAGTGAGGGTAATTAAGAAGGTCTGTTTACCATAAGTCCCATTTGTTCATTCATTAAACAGACATTTATTAAGTGTTTGATATACACTGGGGGAGCTGTAACATGTATTTATGACATGATCCAGACCCTTATGAAAGTTACAAGGGGGGATAAAAGAGAAACATTGGTGACAATAATAAATGTGTGATAAACGCACAGTAGAGGATAAGACATAGGAACTGGACTTGTTATTTTCTTGATATACGAGAATTGGGTGAGAAAATTCCCTCCACTAATGCAAGCTAATGATTTCTCTGCAACTTAAAATCTTAAAGACTCACCTCAATCACTGAGAATTAAAGTTATTTTACAAGAGCTATACAGCCAGTGTTTTCCACTAGAAAGACTTGAATCCAGTTCTTGCTAGCTCCAAGGCTTTCTTTCTATTCCCTATCAGACTATCAATCTCAGTACAATGTAACATGCAAACTAAAGGGCTATAGGTGATCTGAAGTGAATGCCATTAGTGACCTGAATGTTGAGGCAAGACTCTAGGCAGAGATTTGAGAATCATCTCCATAGAAGAAACAGATGAAGCCATTACAAGTCATAAAGGGCCCAAAAATAGCAGGAGTGAGAGCAACCACATTAAAGCGTCAGAACTAGAGCTTTCTCTAATGGTGCTTATTAATAAGGACATGATATGACTTCTATTATTACTCTAGCTTTCAGACAAAATCTCTTTGATGAATGACTTTTAATTCTTAGTTTTTATATATCTGAATAAATATATATTTATTTTGGGGAGTGTATTTGGCAATGTATTCAATGGAATTTAATAACCTCCTAGTTATTCAAGAATTGATCTTTCAGTTTAGGGAGTGTCTGGTCTAATACCTTATGTTCTTTGTTCTCATGCTATATACTTTTATAAATTGTACACATTTTAGGTTTGATTGAAGGGATGGAAGTAGATATTATGGTCCAATTTCAATTAGTGAATTATTCTACTATTCTGGTATGAGACTAGGGGTGGGGAAGAAAGGAAGGAAATAAAAAACAAAGTGAGGGAAAGCACAATAATGCTTTATGTTGTCCATGACCATCACATTTCCCTATGGATAGGAGGATAGATGGAGCACAGAGAAGGATTCTTCTAGTACATTTAATATTAAAGACATTACACTGGAGAAAATGAATAATTCTATCTACATTGGGATTCCAGTCACAACAGAGCAAGGCAGTCTATTGTGAATGCTAACCTACTTTCAATAAACATCCAGAAACAAAGGTTCTTAGTATTTAAAAGGATTTTAGATATCAACTATCCCTGTGACTTTCTATGTCCTTCTACCTCATAATCATCTGTTAGAATGAGAGGGAGGGACTCAGTATTTACTCAGCATTTACTACATGCCAGGCATGTACTGAGTGCTTTACAAATATTATTTCATTTGATGTTCACAACAATTTTGTGAAGAAGGTGCTACACCATTTTACCAATGAAAAAACTGAGACAAAACGTAGTTAAATGAGTTACCCAGGATTACACATTTAGTAAGTATTTGAAGTTGGATTTGGAATTCAAGTTTTCCTGACTCCAGACCCAGCAGTCTATCTACTTTGTCAGCCAGAACACCATCATCATCATCATCACTTAGAATCCATCACCACAGCCAGAACTAGAATTTTAAGACTGGCAAGGCACTTTATATATGTTACTGCTTTTTGATCTTCTGCTATGACATTTGGTAGGGAATAGAAAGAAAAACTCAGGGATTCTATTGGGGGCGGAGCCAAGATAGTGGAGTAGAAACAGCACATCCAACGTGCTCTCCACCCATATCACCTCCAAAGCATGTAAAAGGGGACTCTGAACAACTTCTGGAGCCCTAGCACCCACAGAATGACACAGAGAAGCTAACCTCCTGCTGAAGACAGCCCAGCAGCCCTGCAGGGAGTGGCCAGCACAGCTCTCTGGGAGCCAAGCCCAGGACTGTGCGAGCCGAGGTTTTAGCCCGAGGGCAGCTGGGCCAGCAGCCAGCCAGAGGGACCCCAGAACACCAGCAGCTATGGCGATTCCAGAATTATCAACACAGAAATGCCTAGGACAAAGTGAGAGGATAGTGCCCTATGGACTTTGGGACCAGTATTTGGGGAACGTGTTGGCTTCCTCCCCTGGGGGCTTGAAGCCCCTGAGGAGACATGACATTTTGCAGTTTCAATGGAAGCTCCAGCTCCTGGCCTGCAAACTGTAGGGAGATCCAGCGATCAGTCTTGGAGGTTAATCACTCTTGCTTTAACCTGCTTGGATCTGGATTGTGATCTGGGGGGGAGGTCTGGGGTGGGCATCCAACTTGCCAGAACCGGAAGTTGTGAAGACCCCAACATTCGGGATGGAAGCTCCCCTGTCTGGTGGCAGAGTCCTACTGTGGCAACAAGCCCAAAAGTCAAGTAATTAAGCGGCAACATGCCAAGGCAAAGGAAACAAAATAAACAGAAAAATGCAACATTAGACTCCCATTTTGGGGGCAAAGAGGATCGAAGAATGGAACAGGAAGAGGACTATTAGGTCAGAAATCCTGCAACAAAAGCCCCAAAGGAAAAATATAAGCGGGTTACAGGCCATAGAAGACCGTAAGAAGGACTTTGAAAATCTAATAAGAGGGATGGCTAGGTGGCGCAGTGAATAGAGCGCCGGCCCTGGAGTCAGAAGGACCTGAGTTGGGAGCCGGCCTCCGACACTTAATCCACACAAACAAAAACCTAGCCGTGTAACCTTGGGCAAGTTACTTAACCCCAATTGCCCTAAAGGGGCGGCTAGGTGGCACAGTGAGTAAGAGCGCCGGCCTCGAAGTTGGGATGACCTGAGATCAGATCCGGCCTCAGAAAATGAGCACCCACGCATAAATAATGACTAGCCGTGTAACCTTGAGCAAGTTACTTAACCCCAATTGCTTAAAAAAAAAAAAAAGGAAAATCAAACAAGAGAAGTGGAGGAAAAATTGGGAAGAGAAATGAGAAGGATGCAGGAAAAGTATGAAATGAGGGTCAACAGCCTGACTGAGGAAAATAACACCTTAAAAAATAGTCAGGCGGGGGCAGAGCCAAGATGGCGGAGTAGAAACAGCTCGTCCAAGCCTCTCTGCCCCCAGATTCTCCACAAACTATGTAAAAAAGGACTCTGAAAATCTTCTGGAGCCCCAGCACCCACAGAACGACACAGAGAAGCTAACCTCCCGCTGAGGACAGCCCAGCACCCTGCAGGAAGGACCAGCGCAGTGGTCTGGGAGCCGGCAGCGCGCAGACGCGGGAGCCGAGCCGAGCCCAGGTCCACCTGAGCCGAGGTTTTAGCCCCAGGGCGGCAGGGCCAGCAGCCGGCTGGAGGAACCCCAGAACACCAGGAGCTGTGGAGACTCCAGAATTATCAACATAGACTTGCCTAGGACAAAGTAAGAGGTTAGTGTCCTATGGACTTTGGGACCTGTATTTGGGGAATGCGTCAGCTCCCTCCCCTGGGGGCTAGAAGCGCTGAGGAGACACGCCATTTTGTAGTTTTCAGAGGCATCTTGGCTTCCAGCCTACAAATCGTGGGGAGATCCAGCGATCAGTCTTGGGGGGTAATCGCTCTTGCTTTAACCTCCCTGGATCTGGATTGTGATCTAGGGTGGAAGTTGTGGGTGGGTTTACAGCTTGCCAGAAACGGAAGTTGCCCCCCACACGTTCGGGACGAAAATTCCTCTATCTGGCCTTAAAGCCATAGTGTGGCAACAAGCCCAAAAGTCAAGTAATTAAGTGGCAACATGCCAAGGCAAAGGAAACAGAAAAATGCAACCCTAGACTCCTATTTTGGGGGCATAGAGCGGGAAAAGGACTGTGAGGTCAGAAGTCCTGCTCCAAAAGCCCCAGGGGAAAACATGAGCGGGTTGCAGGCCATAGAGGACCTTAAGAAGGACTTTAAAAATCAAATAAGAGAAGTGGAGGAAAAATTGGAAAGAGAAATGAGAAGGATGCAGGAAAAGTATGAAATGAGGGTCAACAGCCTGACTGAGGAAAACAACACCTTAAAAAATAGACTAACTCAAATGGCAAAGGAGGCCCAAAAGGGCATTGAGGAGAAGAATGCCTTAAAAAGTCGAATTTGCCAGATGGAAAAAGAATCTCAAAAGTTCACTGAGGAGATTCATTCCTTCAGAGTTAGACTGGAGCAAATGGAAGCTAATGACTTTATGAGAAATCAAGATGCTGTTAAGCAGATCCAAACAAATGAAAGATTAGAAGGCAATGTGAAATATCTCATGGGAAAAACCACTGACCTGGAAAATAGATCCAGGAGAGACAATTTAAAAATTATTGGACTACCTGAAAGCCATGATCAAGGAAAGAACCTAGAAATCACCCTTCAAGAAATTCTCAAGGAAAATTGCCCTGATGTTTTAGATCCAGAGGGCAAAATAGAGGTTGAAAGAATCCACAGATCACCTCCTGAAAAAGATCCCAAAAAGAAAACTCCCAGGAATATTATAGCCAGGTTCCAGAATCCCCAGATCAAGGAGAAAATACTACAAGCAGCCAGGAAGAAACAATTTCCATATTGTGGAAACACAATCAGAATAGCCCAGGACCTGGCAGCTTCTACACTGAGGGATCGAAGGGCATGGAATATGATATTCCAGAGGGCAAAAGAACTGGGAATGAACCCAAGGGTCACCTACCCAGCAAAACTGAGTATTTTGTTTCAGGGGAAAATATGGTCATTCAGTGGAATAGAGGACTTTCAAGCATTCTTGAGGAAAAAACCAGAGTTGAATAGAAAATTTGACATCCAGACACAAGAAGTAAGAGATGCCTGAGAAGGTAATCAGGGAAAAGAAATCAAAAGGAACTTATCGAAGTTGAACTATTTACATTCCTATATGGAAAAGCAATATCTGTGACTGATGATATCTTTCCCACTGTGAAAATAATGGAAGAAGGGGGTGTGGTCATACGAATACATATGTGAATGTGTGTGTATATGGTTACAGTTATATATGGATAGAGGGCATAGGTTGATTTTGTTGGGAAGGGAGAGTACTCAAGGGATGAAATTATGAGGTGAGAGAGGAAAGTGGCAAGAGGAGATGGGGAGAGACATGGTAGGGTAAACTATCTCATGTAGGGGAAGTGGGTGCAAAGGAGGGGGAGAATAAGGAAGGCTAAAAAGGCAAAACCACATTCACATTGAATTTGGTTCAGGGAGAAAATGACATACATACTAAATGGGATATCTCAACCTGCAGCAGGATAGGGGGAAGGGATGAGAGGAGGGATGATGGATGGGAGGGCATCCTTGGGGTGGAGGGGAGGTTGGAAGTACCCACTATAGAAGAGGGACAGGATCATGTAGGGAATGGACCAGGTGGGGGGTGGGATGAGTGGGAGGGAATTATAAGCAGCCTTGTACAATATATCTACTATGATAATGTTTTGCATAGCTAGACATGTACAACATATACTGAATTACTTATATCCCAAGAAGGAATGGGTGACAAGGGAGGAAGGAAATGGATCTGAAATTCAAGGTCGTAACATTAAATGTTTCAAATATATATATAAATACTATTATTAATACTCTTTTGCTTATAATTGGGAGATAAGATGTGCAGGCATTGGGACACAAAGATTCATCTTCCTCTAATGGAAAAGTCGATGGGGGTATGGGAGAAGGTATGGGAGAGAGCAGATTGGAGGAAGCGATATCTTGTGGGACTGCTATTCTGGGAGGTTGGGTAAGGGAATAATGGGGGGAAAATAATTGTAACTCAAAATCTGGCGGAAATGAATGATGTAAAACAGAAGTTAATAAAGTATTTGTTTAAAAAAAAAAATAGTCAGGCAAAGGAGGTCCAAAAGGGTAATGAGGAGAAGAATGCCTTTAAAAGCCAAATTTGCCAGAGGGAAAAAGACTCTCAAAAGCTCACTGAGGAGATTCATTCCTTCAGAGTTAGACTGGAGCAAATGTAAGCTAATGACTTTTTGAGGAATGAAGATGCTGTTAAACAGATCCAAACAAACAAAAGAATAGAAGGCAATGTGAAATATCTCATGGGACAAACCACTGACTTGGAAAATAGATCCAGGAGAGATAATTTTAAAATTATTGGACTACCTGAAAGCCATGATCAAAGAAAGAACCTAGAAATCACCCTTCAAGAAATTCTCAAAGAAAATTTCCCTGTTGTTTTAGACCCAGAGGGCAAAATAGAGGTTGAAAGAATCCACAGATCACCTCCTGAAAAAGATCCCAAAAAGAAAACTCCCAGGAATATTATCGCCAGGTTCCAGAATTCCCAGATCAAGCCAAGGGTCACCTACCCAGCAAAATGATTTTGTTTCAGGGGAAAATATGGTCATTCAGTGGAATACAGGACTTTCAAGCATTCTTGAGGAAAAAACCAGGGTTGAATAGAAAATTTGACATCCAGACACAAGAAGGAAGAGATGCCTGAGAAGGTAATCAGGGAAAAGAAATCAATAGGAACTTATCAAAGTTGACCTATTTACATTCCTACTTGGAAAAACAATAATTGTGACTGATGAAACCTTTCTCACTATGAAAATAATTGAAGAAGGTTATATGGGCATATGAATACATATGTAAATGTGTGTATGTATGTATGTTTACAGGTATACATGGATAGAGGGCACAGGTCGAATTTGGTGGGAAGGGATGATACTTAAGGGGTGAAGTTAAGAGGTGAGAGAGGAATGTGGCAAGAGGAGATGGGGAGAGACAGGGTGGGGTAAACTATCTCATGTAGAAGAGGCAAGGGGAAGTAGTTGCAGGGGAGGGGAAGAACAGGAAGGTAAAAAGGGAAAACCATATTCTCATTGAATTTGGCTCAGGGAAAGAATGACATATATACTAAATGGGATATCTCACCCTGCAGGAGAGTAGGGGGAAGGGGGATGAGAGGGAGCATGATGGAGGGGAGGGCATTCTGGGTGGAGGGGAGGTTGTAAGTACCCACTATCGAAGAGGGACAGGATCCAAATAGGGAATGGACCAGGTTGGGGGTGGGATGGGTGGGAGGGAATTATAAGCAGCCTTTTACAATATATCTACTATGGTAATGTTTTGCATAGCTATACATGTACAACACATACTGAATTACTTATCTTCCCAGAGGAAATGGGTGACAAGGGAGGAAAGGAAGGGAATGTATCTGAAATTCGAGGTTTTAAAATTAAATGTTTCAAATATATATATATATATATATATATATATATATATATATATACTATTATTAATAAAATTTGCATGTAATTGGGAGACAAGATGTGCAGGCATTGGGGCACAGAGACTCACCTTGCTCTAATGGAAAAGTCGAGGGTGGTATGGGAGAAGATATGGGAGAGAGCAGATTGGATGAGGGGATATCTTGTGGGACTGCTATTCTAGGGTGGTGGGTAAGGGAAAATTGGGGAAAAAATTGTAACTCAAAATCTGGAGGATGTGAATGATGTAAACCAGAAGTTAATAAAGCATTTGTTAAAAAAAAAAAGAAAGAAAAACTCATAGCCAGGAAGAACTGGATTCAAGTCTTTCCACTGGAACACATTGGCTGTATGGCCCTTGTAAAATTCATTTTATAAATGAGGAAACTAAAGCACAGGGAGGTTAAGTGACTTGTCTAGGATCACACAGCCAGTTGGTATCTGAGGCATGATTCATATTTGGGCTTTGTCTAGCACTCCATCCATTGTGCCACCTAGCTACCTCAAAATCATAGTTTATGTGCAACCTCCCACAATAGGCTATTTCTGAAGACAATTGTTTGTTATTTTCTGCCTCTTAAAATTATTTCTACAATTTGGAATGAATGTTGTAATTATTTCTCATAGAATCATATATAGAAAATTAGAAGAGATTTCAGAATGCATCTAGTTTAAATTCTTCATTTTATTGATGAGGATGCCAACAAGCAGGGACTTTGATTTCCCAAGGTGAGAAAGCTAACAAGCCTCAGTTGTATTCAGACAGGAAGGGAAAGAGAGAGAGGAGGAAGCATTTATTAATTGCCTGCAATATGTCAGGCACTATATTAAATGCTTTTTAATATCAGTTCCTTAGAGGAAGAGTTTTTTTTTTAATGTCTATGTTTCACTTGTGCCTTGGCCTTAATAAAAATTTTTACAGGATTAAATTGATTCTAGGCCTTTTCAGCTAATTTTTTAGAAAAAAAAATAGCCAAAGGTCCAGATGGGTTAAATAATATGAATTACCCAAGGTCATTCAGCTAAAAATGTCAGACAACTTATTGGAATCTATGTCTTCTGACTCCTCACTTTTTATTTACCATATTGTCTAAATATCACAGAAACAATTTCGAACCCTCTGTCCCTGCCCCACCAGAATAATTTCTGAATTCTCTCACAATAAATATTTTTCTGAAACTCTTTGGTTCTCTGATAGAGAACTCACCAAAAGAAAAGAAAGATTTACCAAGGGAACCAGATGGTTGGTTAGTGGCTAGGGATTGCTTTTCAATGAGAGAAGTTGAACAACAGACCACTAAGACTATGTTTGGTAAACTGGAACAGGCAGTCTCTTTGGAATATTAGAACAAATGCAGAGCCAACTGTTTCCTTGTATACAACTATTCTAAAGAACATCAACAAATTCTTTGAGGAGAGTTGGCTAGTTTGGTAATATAAAGCACAGACAACTTTAGCTGAATGCTTGTGAAAACCATCAGAAGAGAAGAAAAGCAATAATCTCATGTCCAGATCTGACAAGTCAGAAATAGTACAGTATCTCCTGTCATACCATTAATGCTGGGATTTTATTAAAAATGATAGTGGTCTCCACTAGCAGACTTGCATAATAGAGTAATTCCAATAGGATAGCATTTCCATTAAAGTTTTTTTTTTTTCTAATCCACAGCAATTCTTATGATGTGTTACTAATCTAATTGCTAGCTTCACTAGTTGCAACAAGGTCTTAAGTGGAAATTCCTAATAATCACCCCTCCCACACACATGTAGCTCCATTCATTTCACCTATTAAAATCTTCATGGAGTTTGTTTTCATTTTTTACACTTTTGTGTTACTCTGGCATCGTTTTATTTTTCCATTCAACTGAGGCACAGATGATAGCATCAACATGACTCATTAAGGGGTGGCTAGGTGGCAGAGTGAATAGAGCACCAGCCCTGGAGTCAGGATGACCTGAGTTCAAATTCGGCCTCAGACACTTAACAGAAAACTAGCCGTGTGACCTTGGGAAAGTCATTTAACCCCAATTGTCCTGCATTCCCCCCTCCAAAAACAAAAACAAAAAAGTTACTCATCTGCTTCCATCCTTGACTTAAGGCCAAGGGATAAGAGGTAAGATGGAGTATGTTGATTTTCAGTGGCTTCCTTTAGATTCAACTCAAGCACTGTGTCCTGCAGAAGTTCTTTCCTGGTCCTTCCAGTTGTTAATGATATCCCCCTCTGAAAATATGTTGTGCCTAGTTATATTTATTTCATATATACTAATTTAGATATATGTTGGCCCTGCCATTAGAATGAAAGCTCCTTGAGAACAGGGATGATTTTTTCTTTCCTTTTCACCCTAGGGCTTGCTTAGGGGCAGCTAGGTAGCACAGTAGATAGAGCACCAGGCCTAGAGTCAGAAAGACCTGAGTTCAAATCCAGTCTCAGATACTTCCTACCTGTGTGATCCTGGGCAACTCATTTAACCCAGTTTGCCTCAGTTTTCTCATTTGTAAAATGGGCTGGAGAAGAAAATGGCAAACCATTCCAGTATCTCTGTCAAGAAAATCTCAAATGGGGACATAAAGGGTTGGAAATGACTAAAACAACTAAATAACAACAATGTTTTTTTTTTTAATCACTATGCCTGGCATAGAGTAAATACTTAATGATGTATATTGATTGAATGAATGAACTAATTATAGAATACTGGTATCTGTATCAGGAAAGCATAGATCTGAATACCATCCCAGAGACATCTTAATATTTCAAAATAATAACTGGAAAGGACCTTGGAGATTGTCTAATTTAACTTCCAAACAGAGGTTCAGAAATATTAAGTGATTTATTCAAGGTTTTAGAAGAACTAAATCACAGAATTTAGGACTTTTGATTCCATAGTCAAAAGAATTTGGAACTTGAATGGATCTCAGAAATCATTTAGTTCAATCATTTCATTTAATTTTAAAAATAATTAACATTTCATTGATTTTAAAAATTAATAAATATTTGTTCTCTTTCTTTTAGCACTGCCCCACTGAAAAGTAAAAGAGAGAATGAGAAACAGAGAAATTGAA
Source organism: Gymnobelideus leadbeateri (assembly GCA_011680675.1). Classification (NCBI taxonomy): domain Eukaryota; kingdom Metazoa; phylum Chordata; class Mammalia; order Diprotodontia; family Petauridae; genus Gymnobelideus; species Gymnobelideus leadbeateri. The sequence continues at coordinate 100,177 of WOXC01003253.1, read as the reverse complement.
CACTTGAAACAAAAATGCATGGTCAACTCAAACAAGATCCTACCTCGACCATGTCTAAAAAGGTATATTGAATTCTGCACATTGTATCCATCATCCCTCCATCAGCATGTATGCTTCATCATTAGTCCTCTGGAATCGTAGCTGGTTATTACATTGATCAGAGTTTGGAAGTCCTTCAGAGTTGTTCATTTTTTCACAATGTTGTTATTATATATACTGTTTTCATTTCACTCTGCCCATATATGTTTTTCCAACTTCATACAAATTTTTCCATGTTTCTCTAACTGCTCATCATAATTGCACATGTTTTACTCCCTGTGGTAAGATTTGAACAGATTCCAATCAAAGGCCATTTCTCTTTCCATTGTTACAGGTCTCTTGACTGGAAGATCTAAGTCCAAAATTCAGCCTGTAGACACTTATTAGCTGTGTGACCCTAGGCAAATCCCTTACCCTCTGTCCATCTCAGTTCCCTGAACTGAAAAATGCACTTACCTTCTAGGGTTATTGTGAGGCTCAGAAAGAATGATATTTGTAAATTTCTTAGCACAGTGCCTGGCATATAATAGGCACTACATAAATGTTTGTTCTCCTTCCCCATCCCCATGCTATTACTCCTCTAAATACCACAGTTTACTCACCCATAAACTGGGGATGATTATAGCTCCTACCTCATATGGTTTTTGTGAGAATCAAATGTAAGGATATATGTAAAACATTTACAAATGTTAAAAGTGCTATTATTTGTAAGGTATTAGTATTTTGTCCTTGAGAAGATGGTGAGGCTCACTTCTGTTTAGTCCTTGGAATTGTATTAATGAGGGGGAAAAATGGTGAACTGATTCCCCAGAGTATAATCATTATCATCATCAAAGCTCATATTTATGTAGCATTTTACAGTTTACAAAGTACTTTACATATATTATTTCATTTCATACTCACAATAATCCTGTGAAAGGAAAAGTATTATTATTGCTATTTTCATATAATCTTAAAATGTGAGAACTGGAAAGGACTTCAAAGATCATATAGTCCAATCTCCCAACCATTTTTTTTAACAGAAGAGGATACTGAAGCTTCAAGAGGCCAAATGTCTTATGCTGAAATTAGACAGAGAGAGAGCCATGACTAAAACTGAACCAAAAAGCAAAGATGATATACTAACAGTTCTTCCCATTACACCATAATAAACAGACCAATATTTAATGAAATTCTATTGGGTAAATACTAAATACTACTCTTGAGTTGAATGGGAATGGCAGAAGTGGCATAAACCATAGCTCCTTCCCTCTTAGTTTTTGTAATCTAATGAAGACAAAAAATCCATCACTCATAGCATATAATTAAGGGACAAATTTATTTGGTGCAGACTTGAATTACTATTGTTGTTCTAGAGGAGAGGGAAATCAATGCACATTGGAAATAATTAGCAAAGATTTCCTGAAAGATATGGGGAAAGAGCTGGGCCTTGAGGAGCAGGTAAGAGTTGGAAATGCAGAGGAAAGAAAGTCATTTAAAGGGATAGGAAAGACCTTCTGATGTACTCCCTCCTGACTTTCATGACTTTCTATCTTCACTCCCTCCATGTTTTTTATTCCTCTATACTGAGTAAAAACAACAATTTGGAAAGACTTTATTTAGTAATCAGAGAAAAGCCAAATCTATGCAATCCAGCTTCATTGTCAATATGAAGTGCAGATATTTATTGGAATTTTATCTCAACTCACCATATTTAATAGGTCACAGAAACTGGACTGGCAATGTCCCAACAACATAATTGTAGGCAGAATTCCCATTAGATACTGTTTTCTTCCCAATTACTATCCTTTCATATTTGAGTGAGTTAAATACTTCACTGGAACCTAATGAGATGTAAGTCCTTCATCACAAGTAGTTCTCTGAATAAGGATTCCAAACTGTCACCTAGTCTACCCCTGGATTGCATAGACAGATAAGATTGTTTGAGAATCTCCCTGAAAACCCCAATATACAGAGATGAATGAATGAGTGAATTAATGGAAACTTTTATGAAGCAGTTATTATGTACCATACAGGATACAAACAAAAACTTTCTAATGATACCTACCGCATCCACAGGGAGCCTCACAAATCACAGAAAGATGAAAAGGGCAAGCAACATGATACCAACGTGGGTTATATTCAGAACTTCACATTTTTTTTAAGCAATTGGGGTTAAGTAACTTGCCCAAGGTTACATGGCCAGTTTTTTTGATGTGGGTGTTAATTATCTGAGGCCAGAACTGATCCCAGGTCCTCTGGAATCCAGGGCCGGAGCTCTTACTCACTGCACCACCTAGCTGCCCCAACAACTTCACATTTTTAATGTGGTCCCAAGTCATTGTTCCTAAAATCAGTGGACAGATGCTCTGCTATGTTGTCTCAGAAGAAGAACCATGGGCCAGTTGCTAAACTATGTGGCAGGCATTGTACCAGTTGTTAAAAATTCCAATAAAAGGAGCAAGCAAACAAACCAATAATACCAACAATGATTGCAGTGGCAAAAGCAACAAAACAGTTCCTGCTCCTAAAAAGCTCACAGTCTAATGAGCAAGACAACATATAAAAAACTCTGCAAAAAGAAAGTATACAAGGCATAAATTGGATTTAGTCTCAGAAGGAAAGCACTAGCATTGAGGGAGACTGGAAAAGGCTTATTGAAGAAGGTGGGACAGATGTTAGTTGAGACTCAAAGGGAGATAGAGATGAGGAAGGAGGGCACTCCAGGTATAGGAGATAAACAATGAAAATGCAATCAGTGAGGAGACAGGAGTAACCTCACTGAAGAACATCCGGGACACCACCTTCAGTGGATTCTAGAATGTAGGGAAGGTAGTAAGATGTATGGCTGCAAAACTAGGAAAGGGGAAGGTTTATGAAAAGAATCAAAAGTGAACCTGAGGATTTTATATTTGATCTTAGAGATAATAGAGAGCCATTCTACCAATAATCAATCAAGCTGAGTCTGAAAAATATATTTTACAGCATATCTTTAGTTCCAACTCTATTCAGAACTTCCTCTCAAATTGTGAATAACCCCAGATTGACAATATGTGTTTCCCATATCTACATGACAGTCACTTATACACATTTCCACCTGATGACAGTCCCAAGCTAATCCAACAGGCAAGTGCTGCCCTGGCTCCATGCAGATCTGTTTACTCTTGACAGTTCCAGCTCTGTAACACAACACAATAAAATAAAGAAAAGGTCATTCCTAGAGGTCTCCTGAAATAGATGTGAAAAGGAGATTCTAAAACAGTAGGACAGTGAGGATCCAAATGAAATACTTCACCAGCTCTCACAAAGCAAAGTAAATATGCATCGATGCTGCTGTTTGCGCCCTCACTCAGATATTAAAAATGGAAAAGGCCTATTAACTCATCACATCCAACCCCCGCAAGTTCAGGAAAAATGGTTCTTAACACACACTCTGCTTGTCACTTGTCAGTAACATGTCAGCTTGTTGCGTCTGGAGGATGCTTTATAAAGCCTGAGGCTGCTTGCTTCCCTCAAAATGTTGTAGTTGATGAACTATTAAAAATCACCTTTGGATGCAGCACACTTAATGAGAGTAGAGGGGTTTCTGCAGTGAAGAGTGAATAAGACAAACATTTGGGGGCTTGACTGACACATGTTCTTTTTCATAGGTACAGATCAGAAGAACATCTACCCTACCTCAAATCCAACACCCCCATATACACACTATATATGTACATGTGCCTATCTAATGTGTATATATACACATGTGTATAAAATCATGTTTATAAGCCAAAGATATATGTGTGTCTGCCTGTACATGTGTATACATGTATGTGTATACACACACAAATACATATATAATTTATTTAGCCATATCCAAACCTTCGTGACCTTATTTGGGGTTTTCTTGGCAAAGAAACTTGAGTGGTTTGTCATTTCCTTCTCCAGCTCATTTTATAGATGAGGAAACTGAGGCAAAGAGGATTAAGTGACTTGCCCAGGGTCACACAGTTTGGAAATGTCTAATCCCAGATTTGAACTCATGAAGAGGAATCTTCCTGACTTTGGGCTCACTGTGCCACCTAGCTGCTTATATACACATGTATGCAGGTACACACACGCGCGCGCACACACACACACACACACACACACACACACACACACATATATGCAGATGAGTGTGTGTGTGTGAGTGTAAAATATGTATGTGTATGTGTGTACACACATATGAAAAATATCTGTATGCTGCCAATTTCATTTCAGGAAACTTTCAAGATTATTTATGTAAATTTACATCATTTCAGAATTAAGATGGTTACAAGAAAAAGAACACTGTTGCCACAGAGAGGATGTATTTGATGATTTATTTCTGATTTCAAACAAAAGTATTTTATGTTAGGGCCTCAGTGAACCTGCAGTCAAGAAGAACTGAATGTATATATGTTCACAAATACTTGCTACTTGTCTTGGGCTTTAACTTAATCTTTATTTGCCTCAGTTTCCATAGCTATAAAATGTAGGCAACTATAGCACCTACCTCCAAGAACTGATATGAGAATTAAATGAGATGATATTTGGAAGGTTTATTTGCAAACCTTAGAGTGATATGTATGTATGTATATACACACAGTACATACATAAGTATATGTGTGTGTGTGTGTGTGTACACATACATGCATACACTATTTCTACTCCTGCTATTGTCATTGTCAGTCAAAAAGTACTAATTTAGCACCTAATTCGTGCCTGACACTGTTCTAAGAGCTAGAGATATAAACAAAGGCAAAAGAAAGACTTTCCCTTTGAGGAGCTTACTGTCTAACGGGAAAGACAACAAGCAAACAAACACATAAAAATATGTTATGTGCAAGATAAATAGAAAATAATTCATGGAAGGAAGGGACTAGAATTAGGAAGGATTGAATCATTATTGATTCCCATAAAACATCTGTCATTTAATCTATGAGGGAACTGACTCCACTAACAGATTCCAACTCCTTCACATTTTACTAGTTAGTTTATGAGTTGCTATAGACAAACAAATCTTCCTAATAGATGGTTCTAGTTCTTTCAAAGAACTAGATGATTTTGGTGGAGGAGGACTAGCAACTGATGTATCCAGGGAAGGAACCACCCCATCAGTAGAATTTATTACTTACTCACTGTATACAAGAGCTCATGTAGGAGGTGGTACTTCTGGTAATCTCCCAGTAGCCAACACGTCAAAAATAGGTTCCCATATATTTAAATAATTTTGCTCTTGTATAGTAGATGTAAAGGCCATCACTGAAACTTCTCAAAGCCTTTTTGACTTGATATAATTTGTACTTTACTGTAACAGTCTTAAAGAATACAAGTTAAATAGTATTTTATACCATAGAATCACAGAAACACAAAAGTTCAATAGTATACGGGACTTTGAGGTCATGAATTTTAAACTATAATTGAACTGCAGTACTCTCTAGGACAAGGGTCCTTAACTTAAGATCCATTTATCCCCAAGAGAACTAGGGATGTATTTTAGGGGATTCAAAAGCTTGAATAAGGGAAATATGCATATTTATTTTACTAACCTCTAGCTGAAACTCATAATTTATTTCAAATATTTAAAAAAAAATACTCTGAGAAGGGATCCATAGGCATCAACAGATTGTTAAACTGAAACATGACGCGCACAAAAATTAAAAGCTCCTGCTCTAAATTAATTCCAACAAACAGTCATGAAGCTTTTAATTAATGACCCCCAGTGGCAGAGATACTCCATACCAGTTTGGTTTAGCTCTAATTATTAGTAAGTTTTTCTGTAGATAGTATGAGATGTACTTCCCTGAAAATTTAATCAGTGATCCTAGCTATATCCTTTGGAGTTGAGCAAAAAAAAGTCTATTCCCTCTTTATAACAACTCATTAAACTCTTGGAAACATCTGTCAAGTTCCTCACAAATGTTATAATAGCTCTTTAAATATTTGAAAACATCTATCAAGTTCTTCATAAATATGTACTTTTCCAGGCTAAATTATCTTTATTTTTATCTAAATTATATTATATGTGTATATATATATATATATATATATTATATTTCCAGGCTAAGTTATCTCAGTTGATCCTCATCTGGCATGGTCTCCAGGCCCCTCACCATCTGGGTTTTCTTCTAGACCCAATTCAACTTGTTACTCTTGTTTCCATAAGAAGTCATTCAAAAAGTGTCCATTTGGGGGTGGCTAGGTGGCGCAGTGAGTAGAGCATCAGCCCTGGAGTCAGAAGGACCTGAGTTCAGATCCAGCCTCAGACACTTAACGCACACACAGACAAAAACCTAACCGTGTGACCCTGGGCAAGTTACTTAACCCAAATCGCCCTCCAAAAAAAAAAAGTGTCCATTTGATGGCTACTGAGTGCTGGGTCATGAAGGGTTTCGAAGGCTGAATTTTTATTTTGTTCTGGAAACAGTAAGGAATCACTCAGAGGAGTGATATGGTTGGATTTGAGCTTTAGGAATATTAATTTTGGGGGCAGCTAAGTGGTGTTGTGAATGAAGTACTGGGCCTGGAGTCAGGAAGACCTGAGTTCAAATATGGCCTCAGATGTTACCTGTGTTACTGAACAAATCCCGTAATGCTATTTGATTCAGTTACCTCATCTATAAAATGAGCTGGAGAAGGAAATAGTTAACCATTCCAATATCTTTGCCAAGAAAACCCCAAACAGGATCATGAAGAATCAGACAAGATGGAAAAATAACTGAACACACACAGATACACTTTATTAAGCAGTTGTGTGGATGATGTGTTAGAAAGGGGAAAGAGTTGTTACAGGAAGACTAACTAGGTGGAATGTGTGAGTACAGATAAATGGACAAATGTGAAAGAATCTGTGGAGGTAAAATTCACAATACTAAGAAGATGATTGAACATGAGAAAGAAAGAGGAGTGAAGTTTATAGAATGACTTCGATATTGGGAAGCTAAGTAACTAGAAAGGTGGTGAGACACCTTGCTTAGAAATAAGAAAGTTAGAAATAAGGGTAAGTTTTTGGGAAAGGAAAATGTTTTTAATTTTGGATATGTTAAGCTTGAGATATAGATTACACATGCAGTTGGAAATGTCTAATAGGCAATTAGGTGATGAGGTCTAGAAATCAGGGCTGGGTATATAAATTGGGAAGGCACCAGCATCTGGCAGCATCAGGAAAGACTTCACAAAGACAAGACTCTAATAATATTTTTAAGTCACATTTCTCTGGTGCTTTAAGGTCTACAAACTACTTTCTTCCCCAATACTCCTGTGAGACTGGTTGGTCACGTAGTATTATTCCCTTTGTATAGATGAGAAGACTAAGATTCAGAGAGGGGAAGTGACCTGTACAAAGTGTCAGAAACATCCACTAGGCCTCTCAGCTCCAATTTGCTATGGTAGACTGACTGGAAAGCTTTTCTCTGGTAAAGGCAGTCTCTTCAGTCCCAAGTAGAGAAGGTTGTGAATCACTGCACCTTGCTAACAAGAACCAATAAATCCAGAGAATCCTTGAATAATATTAAATGTATTCTTTTGACTTCTTTCTTTTCATTCACTGCATAGCTTCCTTCTCTTTAATCTTAAATTCACTTCAAGCGTGTTAAATTCATTTCCAGGGTGAATGACTTCTCTCTTACAAATGAACATTTCCAAGTATTTCCATATACCTAGAAGGTCACATTTATGCTACAACAAATAGACAATTTGCAACTATATATAATAAGCTCGGACCCTTGTTCACAAGTTAAGCAAGTCATTTCATCGTCACCCACTACAATAAGAGATGCCTCAAAAAGAATGGAAAGAAGCCCAGAGCTTCCACTGACTCCTTTACCTTATTTTTTTTTACAGGTTGGGGGTACTACCTACTCCAGGAAGTGTTCCTTGACTCACACAAGATTGGTCCCTTCTCAAATTTCCCATAATACATCCTCTGGACTTCTCCTTTGGCCTTTGACCATATCTGAGGAAAGCCAATTTTGAGAATTGGGAATGTATAACTTAGGAAGGAAAGATATGGGTGAAATATGAATAGCTGTCTTTAAATATTTAAAGTGAACACAGTGGATACAATGCTGGGCCATGGAGTTTGCATGACTCATCTTTGTGAATTCAAATCTGACCTCAGACTCTTACTAGCTGTGACCCTGGGCAAGTCACTTAGCCATATTTGCTTCTGTTTCTTCATCTATACAATGAGCTGGAGAAGGAAATGGCAAACCACCTCACATTTTTGCCAAGAAAGTTCCTATGGGGGTAACCAAGAGTGAAAAGCAACTGACCAACTATAGCAACTTTTATAGTAGAAAACAAATTAGACTAATTTCACTTGCCTGGGATGAGGAGAAGGAGAGGAAAGGAACAATGCGATTATCTCAGTTAAATGCAAGGAAAACAAACATTTCCTATGATAGATTTTATTTTAATCAACAGACACTTCCCCATAAACCCATAAACAACTCCACGGAATACATTCCCTGAAAGTGCTTGAATAAAATTGTGTAATAATGTGATTGAAACTGATACTATATGACAGTTTCCACTTCTGATGTTTTCTAGATCCTTAATGAGAAGCAAAAAATACATACTTCAAATTTGACAGTATGTTAACATTGATCACTGATTTTACCGGAGTTCCATGCCCTCCCAGTGTTGACTTTATTTACACTCTTTTTAGTAACTGTATACGTCGATCTCCTGTCTCTGCTTTCTTTACTCTTTATCAATTCATCAAAGTCTGTAGAATATAATTTTAAAATTCAGAGGAGGGCCTGGAGAAGGTAACAATATAAACCTTGTTTAAATTCCACAGATGCTTTATCTTGGGACTGTTTAGCATGATTCACATCTTTATCTGTGATAGATTTTGACTAGAACAAATACAACCATGTTGACTAGAAATGAAGCTCAATTTCTAACTGGTTTTTGTTCTTTTTTTTTCTTCTTCTACTTTTTGGTCACTCTATTGGGTTGTTAAAATATAAATGAAAAATATGCTGTTTCAGCCTCCAGAGAGGTCTCACTTAAAGAATCATTCACCTTTTATAAGTCTAAAAACTATGACCTGTATTCTACTAAGTCTTCAAGAGAAAGACATATTATGTCTGCATTTAATCAATTCTAAGGAGCCCTACCTGCTTCCAATAAACCCTTCCAATCCCCATATTTTTACAAGTTCATAGTCAACAAGTATTTATTGTCTATGCTAGGGTGCCTGGAATGATGTGAGGGCCTTGCTAGTATAATATATAATAAAAAGTAGACATAGAAATTACTGGTCCACAATAATATTGTAAAGTTGCCCAAGGTCAGTGACTGAACTTCTTTGTAGCTGACAAAAGGAAACAGCCTCAGGTCCCAGAATATAGGCAACTACAGAAGATAAACAGTCTTCAATTCAATTCAACAAATGTGGATTAAGTACCTACTGTGTATAGAATCCTGTGGACCACACTGTAGGAATGTTAAGATTACTTAAGATTTAGCCTGTGTATTCATTCATGGGCCTTACAGTGTAACAGCTGGGTGGAAGGAAAAAAGAAGGCAGGAAGATCAATAACAGGTTATATCAGTAAAATGAGTGATTGACAATGGATGATGCCAGAGATTAAACTAGAGAAAAAGGAGGTGATAGGTACTGAGGAAAAATTGACAGAACTTGGCTACTGAACACACTCATCAGAGAGCTCATTCCTTCTTACTTTTACTACCAACAGAAGCCAGCCATCTCAGATATAGGGAGACAGAAAGGCTTTGCATTGAACAGAATATAGTCAAAAGTCGGAGACTTTTCTGCTGATATGTTGAGGTCAGATTTTGGGAGAGTGGTTTGGATGTGAAAGAATTCATTTAAGACCTTCTCTGTAGCCAATGGTAACTGTAATACATGAAGAAGCATGGTCCCCTTAGCAAGAAAGCTAAATGAGACCCTGATGTTTGCGGGAGTTACACTTACAGAGTGGTTTCAGAATGATGATGTAGTTTTAGAGGTTTTTGTGGGGGTTAAAGATTAGAGACAGGACAAGAAAGGACTTTATAACATAGGATAAGGGAGACAAAGGGAATTCTTTATAGGACAAGAGGATACAGGTTAAAGATTAAAGGATGGGGGAACCCAGGATAAGGAAGACAAAAGCAATTCTTTTGGTACAGGTTCAAGATGAGGGGGAAGGGATTTTAGGACACCCTCAAATTACAGAATAAGCTACAGAGCTTCACAAGGTACTGGAAAAGCAATCCTTAATATCTGCCTAACCCTTAGGGCACCTTTTGTATCCTCATCAGTTATACCTAATAAAAGTTAAACATGCAGTCAAAGAAGGTCAAGGCAATTACATGAAGATACTATCTTGGATTTTGTTGTAGTTGTTTTTCCCAATTTCCTTTGAATGAAAATCTCTGAGTATTTTGTAAACTAAACTCAAACTTTACATAGTTTCTGGGTGGTATTTTGAGTAGACTCCCTGCTTTGGATTTGGGTTGGACATAAGCCTTTAAGTAGAATTATAGCCAATTTTTAATCCTAAGAATGATAACTGAGATCACAGTCTCAAAATCTACATTAAAAAGGAGCAATCAAAAGATTAGATTTAATGTTAGTCTGAGGGTCCTATTGCCCTTATTGTTTCTCCTTAGCAAGGTGTAATTATTCATAACTTTCTCCTCCTAGGCAAATGAGTCCTGCCTTTGTTAGGGAAAAGCTCTCTATTCTCTGTACCTTAGCAAATAGGGACTGAGAGACTACTGACATTCATGTGCCTTCCCCTCTTTTATCTTAGATTCCTCATCTATAAAAAGGAATTAATAGTATCTGCAAAAACAACTTCACAGGAGTGCTGGGAAGAAGGAAATCTGAAAGGAAGGCAGAGTTAATGCCAACTTGTAGCAGCTTTAAAATGTAGATTATTAAATTTTCAGTATGAGCATTTTACACTTAGGGAATCTGAAAATCCTACAAATCAGGACTTGGTCTACTCTCAGTCAGCCAATAAACATTTATACTTAAAAGTCTATACATAAGAGGACAGGAAACTGCAAGCTCCTGGAGAGAAAAGAATTGGATCATTTCTGTGTTTGTATCACTAGAGCATCCCACAATACCTAATATATAGAGAACTGGACCATTGTTTCACCTTGGTTTAGCCACTTTCCTAGCCTTTTCATATGCAGACACAACCCATTTAAAGGTGTTTTGTGTTATAACCTTACATTAAATTCAACTAAAAAGAAATGGGTGGAAGCCCACACATATTGGGAAGCCAAAAAAAAAAAAAATACAGGGGAGGGGGGAAGGAAAGGACAAAAGCTCAAAAGTCCAAGAGTGCAGTCAGATGGTAAACAAAGGGATGGTTGGCCTGAGTCTTCTCCTTAAATGGAGCTTCTGAAGTTTGTGGCTCCATCTTCCATATAATATGGGCAGAAGGTACTAAATAGGTGGGTATGAGTACCAAGAGTCACTGGGGATTTCAGGATGATAAGAATTTCCAGTGTTGATATTCCTGGGACATGATGGCATGATGCAAAAGTCCAAAAGTTTCCAAAAGAATGTAGGCAGGTGTGTGAGATAGCACAGTGTTAAGTGTCCACAGGCTCCAGAACTCTGTAATGAAAATTAAGGAAACAACACTAGCCTTCTTCTCATTGGTTGCCCCCAAATTTAGTGTGTAGATATGCATAAGGAAGGGATTGAAGGATGTTTCCTTTTGATTGGGTTAGAGGGGTCAAATGAATAATTATGATAATAAAGGATTGCCAACTGTAACTCTTATTGACTGTTTCCAAATTTGGTGTGTAATGAGGGATTGGAAAACACCATCCTCTGAAAGGATACTAATTCACGAATAATTATTGTAATGAAGAATTGAGATTGCTTTGCACTAATTAGCTAGCTACTCACTAAGACATTGTAAGCCCAAGTCACCAACCAATTGTGAGACCAGACAGGGGAGTGGGCTTTAGGATTAGGATAACAGAAGACTGTGAGCTTCCACAATTTGCACTCCCTGGCTGACTCTGCTGGAGCTAAGAGGGCTGTGCCCATTCTCATGACAAAGAATAAAGGACTCTTTCTGTTTTCCAACTGAGACTCTGATTTTGAAAATCTGGTAGTGATCTTTATCCCACACAGATGGAAATGTGGAAAACTGGCAAATGCTAGAAATCCAGTGTTGATGTATTGTATTGTTGATTGTCTATACTTATAAAAGTGATGGAGAAAATGTTGATAATTTATATTAAATTTAAAAATGTGTCATGCTTGAGATCTGGTTGTTAAACATTTGCCAACACATCTCTGTTTACAAAGCTTAAAGCACTAGAGAAAATGTGACCTTTTTATTAGAATCTCTTCTATTGGAAGTCTTTCCTAATCTCTTGGATACTGTTTCACTAAAAAATCTTACCTAGTTTCTATTTTGTATTTAATTCTTATGGACATGAGAATATGATCTCCTTGATTAGATCATTTCTGTCTTTGTATACCTAAGGCCCAACAAAAAGCCTAATATTTAGAAGAATGGATCATTGTTTGGTCTACTAATTTAGCCACATTTTGGGGGGAAAAATGGCAAACCATTCCAGTATCTTCACCAAGTGGGGACTGAAAAAAACAGAACAATTGGCCACATTCCTGGCCCTTTCATATGCAGAATGTTGTTCATCCTTCAGTTTGAGAGGATCTAGAAGGAAGGGAAGGGTGCAGGAGATGTCTTGACTTGCTGTTGAACTGAAGACAGTCAGAGTTACACAAAGTTGTCAGTTTCACACTCTTTTCTTGAGTCATTGACTTCCAGTGAAAGTCATGACAACTGATCATGGTCCTGGATGCAATGGATGACCTTGGATGTCTGACTAACTTCTAAGTGCTCCACAGTACCTACTTCAGCCATCTTGGTAGCCACTGGAACAAATCATTCTCAAACACCCCATCCTCTGGGGGAAGTCTTTTTATATCCTTGCAATAGAAATCCCCTTAACTGACTGTTAGTTACTCTCCATCTGGTTTAGCTTGTCTGTTGAACCAAAGTTGGGTCATTGTACATGCAGCAGCTTCTTGGAGCCATAGGTGATTGTCAGGTAAACACCAAAAATGAATGAAAAGCCCTAACACCAGAGTGTTAGTTCTTCTGGAACACTCCACTCCATACACCCCTAGGTAGAAACCAATAGATTAAAGGTGCTTTGTGTCACAGCTTTATGTACATTATTAATAGATTTTGTTTTAATGACCCTGTGAGGAAGGCAACGTTGGTATTAGTTGTGGTTGTTGTTGTTTTCCATTTTAGATGTGAGGAAACTAGGTCTCTCAGATCAGGTTACTTAAACTAATAAAAAAGGGATGTAAGGAAAGAAAGTAAGCATTTATATAGCACCTGCTATGTGCCAGACACTGAATCTGGCATGGTCATTGTTGTTGTTCAGTCCTTTTAATCATTTCCAACTCTTTGTGACTCCATTTGGGTTTTGTTTTCTGGTTTTGTTTGTTTTTTTTTTAGCAAAGATATCAGAATGGTTTGCCATTTCCTTCTTCAACTCATTTTATAGATAAGGAAACTGAGGTAAACAAGGTTAAGTGACTTGGCTGGGTTTTCATAGATAGTAAATGTCTGAGGCTGTATTTGAACTCCAGGCTGGGTGCTCAATCCTCTCTGCCACCTAGCTGCCTCAGAAGGGACATTAAAGGATATTCAAAAGGGAAACCAAGGCCCAGAAATGTTATTTGTCCATGCTCAGACAGGTGATAAGAGACAGGGCTGGTGGAGTCTAGAAAATTCTAGTTCAAATCTTGCCTTGGGGGCTTATTTGCAGTGTGACCCTAAAGCAAATCAATTAACCTTTCTCAGTTTCAGTTTCTTCATCTGTAAAAGTAGTATAAAAATTGCACCTATTATTACTTGGATTCTGGAAAACTGAATGCAGTTTGAGACATTCTAGAAAGTGTCCCTCATGCCAGATATGAAAAGCTGGACACAAAATCAGATGTAATAAATTCAGAAAGACCCAGCCTACAAAGTATTCAATATCAAGGAAACAACCTGAAGGTCTATATGCTTTTAGCTAGGCTGGAAATTTAGGGGTTGTAAATAATGGCACTTTTATCCAATATCTTATTTGATTTTTTAAAGTCAGGTTTTCCTGTTTATTGGTAAGCTGCCTTCATTCACTAAGATTTATATTCAGAACAAAAGGAAAAATAGAATTGTGAGATTTTTGATAGTTTTAAATTATCCTTGAGATCCAAGATCTCATAATTACATGTATTCTCGAGTCTTGTATATGTAACAGATACGTTCCTGTGGATGGTCTATTTGATTCCTTTTGGGGCCTTCCTCCAAGCTAGGTTAGGGACAGAGCTTGTTCCCTTGCAGGTCTTTCTTTCCCTTCTCAAGGAAGAATAGAGGGTATGGTAAGAAGAGGGTTTAGGATGACATCTTTTCTCATGTCATTATCTTCTTTACCCACTTTCTCTCTGGAGATTTAATCACTCACACTCCCACCCCCCCTTAAAACAATTAGCTCATTTTCTGCCCCAAGTGTAATAATAAAATGACTTTTAGATCAATGTGTCCCTTTTTCTAGTTTCTGGAATTTATGTGAGGTTTAAAGTTATTAATATAATAACAGCTCAGAGCCTTAACTTTTAAACAGTGTATGGCCTATGTCTTAATTTAAATTGTCATTCATCTCTAAACGTATGATCTCTTTATGTGTGAGGAAAATATCAGGATACTGGGGAAAAATTAAGTAAGAGTAGCACTGAATTTCAAGTTAGAGGAACTGTTTTTAAGTCCTGCCTTTTCATTGAAAACCTTGTGGAACTTTGGGCAAATTCCTTAAACTTCCTGGGCCTCAATTTTTTTCTTTTTTGAAAACAATGGGTTTGGGCTTTGTGGCTATTGTGGTCCCTTCCAGCTCTAAATAAAGGATTTATAATTCTAGAAACTCAGGGGTTTCAGAATTAATAGGAATTATAGCCAGTATAGCACCTTAATGTTTTGCAGAGCATTTTACCTATAGTACCTCATTTCATTATTAAACCCATTTTACAAATGAGAAAAGTGAGGCTTATAAACGTCAATCAAGTGACTTGCCCAGGGTCACAAAACCAGTGAATTTATGAGGCAATTTTGAATTCAGTTCTTCCTGATTTCTACTCCCGCATTCTGTCATCTATTGTACCACCTAACTGCCTGAAACAGAGACCCTTGAGCAGAAGCTGAATTATCCTTTTCTTTTTTTTTCTTTTTTTTAAAATTAATTTATTAGTTTAGTTTCAGTTAACAAGATTCAATTCCATAGTTCCTTGATTTTCAAATTTCCTTTACTTCCTTCCCCCCTCCCCTCATGACAGCATATAGTACAGTATAGGGTCTGCAAATGCATTCATATTAAACATTATTCCAATTACAAAGGCATATTGTACTAGGTGGGATGTAAGATGGTAAGGAAGAAGTAAAACCAAACAATGAGAAGAACAAGATCATTTAGTTTGCTTCCATCAGGATTCAGGCTCAGTTCTTTCTAGTTATATCTCTAGATGGCGCATTTCTCACTTTCTTGAATCATTCAGGATTAACTTATATCACTGCATTGCTGAAAAGAGTCCAGTCTGTCATAGTTGGTCGTCACAGATATGGTATGTCTGTGATTGTATACAAATTTCTTCTGATTCTACTCTTCTCGCTCAGCATCAGTTTGTATAAGTCTCTCCAGGTAATTATGAAATCCGTCACCTCCTCGTTTCTTATAGCACAATAATATTCCATTACATTCATATACCACAACTTGTTTAGCCATTCCCCAATTGATGGGCACCCCTTTAGTTTCCAATTCTTTGCAACCACAAAAAGGGCTGCTAAAAATATTTTTGTACATATGGGTCTTCCTCCCACTTCTATGATCTCTTTGGGATATAACCCTAGAAGTGGTATGGCTGGGTCAAAGGGTATGAAATTATTTATAATCCTTTGGGCATAATTCCAGATTGCTCTCCAGAATGGTTGGATAAGTTCACAACTCCACCAGCAATGTATTAGTGTTCCAATTTGTCCACATCCTCTCCAGCATTTGTCACTTTCTTGTTTTGTCATCTTAGCCAATCTGACTGAGAGATGTGGTATCTCAGAGTTGTTTTGATTTGCATTTCTCTAATTAATAGTGATTTAGAGCATTTCTTCATATGCTTATAGATATCTTTAATTTCTTTCTCTGAAAACTGCCTGTTCATATCCTTTGACCATTTATCAATTGGGGAATGATTTGTATTCATATAGATTTGGCTCAATTCTCTATAAATTTTAGAAATGAGTCCTTTATCAGAGACACAAGTTGTAAAAATTCTTTCCCAATTTCCCACCTCCCTCTTGATCTTGGTTACATTGGCTTTGTTTGTACAGAAGCTTTTCAATTTAATGTAATCAAAATTATCCATTTTGCATTTTATAATGCTCTCTAATTCTTGTTTGGTCCTAAAATCTTCCCCTCTCCACAGATCTGTCAGGTAAACTATTCCTTGCTTTCCCAAATTGCTTACAGTATCATCCTTTACACCTAGATCATGCACCCATTTAGACTTGATTTTGGTATATGGTGTTAGATAGTGATCTATGCCCAGTTTCTGCCATACTGTATTCCAGTTTTCCCAGCAGTTTTTGTCAAATAGTGCATTCTTATCCCAAAAACTGGGGTCTTTGGGTTTATCGAACAATAGATTGCTATATTCATTAACTGCTGGGTCTCCTGCACCTAATCTATTCCATTGATCCACTACTCTACACCTCTGCCAGTACCAAGCAGTTTTGATGACTGCTGCTGTATAATACAGATTAAGATCTGGCATAGCTAGTCCACCTTTCCTAGCATTTCTTTTCATTAATTCCCTTGATATTCTAGACCGTTTGTTTTTCCAAATAAATTTTGTTATTATTTTGTCTAACTCTACAAAGTAGTTTTTTGGTAAATTGATTGGAATGGCACTAAATATATAATTTAGTTTGGGTAAAATTGTCATTTTTATTATATTAGCTTGACCCAGACACGAGCAATTGATATTTTTCCAACTATTTAGATCTGTTTTTATTTGTGTGAGAAGTGTTTTGTAGTTGTGGTAATATAGATTCTGGGTTTGTTTTGGCAAGTAGATTCCCAAATATTTTATAATGTCTACAGTGACTTTAAATGGTATTTCTCTTTCTATCTCTTGCTGTTGAGTTTTATTAGAGATGAACAGGAATGCTGAGGATTTATGTGGGTTTGTTTTATATCCTGCAACTTTGCCAAATTTATTTATTGTCTCAAGTAATTTTTTACTTGATTCTCTAGGATTCTCTAAGTATATCATCATATCATCTGCAAAGAATGACAGCTTGGTCACTTCTTTGCCTAATTTGATTCCTTTGATTTCTTTTTCTTCTCTAATTGCTACTGCTAACGTTTCTAGTACCAGATTGAATAAGAGGGGTGATAGTGGACACCCTTGTTTCACTCCTGATCTTATTGGAAAGGCTTCTAGTTTATCCCCATTGCATATAATACTTGCTGATGGTTTTAGATAGATGCTAGCAACTATTTTAAGGAAGGCTCCATTTATTCCTATACTTTCTAGTGTTTTTAATAGGAATGGATGTTGTACTTTGTCAAAAGCCTTTTCTGCATCTATTGAGATGATCATGTGGTTTTTGCTAGTTTTGTTGTTGATATGTTCAATTATACTGATGGTTTTCCTAATATTAAACCATCCTTGCATTCCTGGAATGAATCCTACCTGATCAGGGTGCATTATTTTTGTGATAAGTAGTTGGAGTCTTTTGGCTAATATTTTATTTAGAATTTTTGCGTCTAAATTCATGAGGGAGATTGGTCTATAATTTTCTTTCTCTGTTTTATCTCTTCCTGATTTAGGAATCAGTACCATATTTGTGTCATAGAAAGAGTTAGGTAGGACTCCTTCTTCACTAATTTTCCCAAAATAGTTTGTAGAGTATTGGAATCAATTGTTCTTTAAATGTTTGATAGAATTCACTAGTGAACCCATCTGGCCCTGGAGATTTTTTCCTAGGGAGTTCATTGATGGCTTTTTTGATTTCTTTTTCTGAGATGGGATTATTTAGGTAATTCACTTCCTCTTCAGTTAATCTGGGCAGTTTGTGATTTTGTAAATATTCATCCATTTCACTAAGATTGTCATATTTATGTGCATATAATTGGGAAAAATAATTCCTCATTATTTTTTTTGATTTCCTCTTCATTGGAGGTAGATTCACCCTTTTTATTTTTGATACTCATAATTTGGTTTTCTTCTTTCTTTTTTTTTATCATATTGACTAAGGGTCTATCAATTTTGTTGATTTTTTCATAAACCAGCTCTTAGTTTTATTTATTAATTCAATGGTTTTCTTAATTTCAATTTTATTAATCTCACCTTTGGTTTTCAATATTTCTAATTTAGTACTAAATTGGGGATTTTCAATTTGTTCTTTTCTAGCTTTTTCAATTGCATGTCCAATTCATTGACCTCCCTTCTCTCTGCTTTAATTAAGTATGCACTCAGGGATATAAAACTTCCCCTGAGAACTGCCTTTATTGCATCCCACAAATTTTGGTATGTTGTTTCATTATTATCATTCTCTTGAATGAAATTATTGATTGTTTCTATAATTTCTTCTTTGACCCACCAATTTTTTAGAATTAAATTGTTTAGTTTCCAATTAGTTTTTCGTCTATCTTTCCATGGCCCTTTATTGCATATAATTTTTATTGCATCATGACCTGAGAATGATGCGCTTAATATTTCTGCCTTTCTGCACTGGATTGTGAGGTTTTTATGCCCTAGTACATGGTCTATTTTTGAGTATGTACCATGCACTGCTGAGAAGAAAGTAATTTCCTTTTTGTCCCCATTCAGTTTTCTCCAGAGATCCATCATATCTAGTCTCTCTAAGATTCTATTCACCTCCTTAACTTCTTTCTTGTTTATTTTGAGGTTAGATTTATCGAGTTCAGAGAGGGGGAGATTAAGGTCCCCCACTAGTATAGTTTTGCTATCTATTTCTTCCTCTAATTCCTTTAACTTCTCCTCTAGGAATTTGGATGCTATACCACTTGGTACATATATATTAAGTAGTGATATTGCTTCATTCTCAATGGTGCCTTTTAGTAGGATATAGTTTCCTTCCTTATCTCTTTTAATTAGATCTATTTTTGCTTTTGCTTTATCTGAGATAAGCATTGCTACCCCTGCTTTTTTTACTTTAGCTGAGGCATAATAAATTTTGCTCCAACCTTTTACCTTTACCCTGTGGGTATCCCTTTGTTTCAAATGTGTTTCTTGAAGACAGCATATTGTAGGACTATGGTTTTTAATCCATTCTGCTATCCGCCTCTGTTTTATGGTAGAGTTCATCCCATTCACATTCACAGTAATGATGACTATCTGTCTCTTCCCTTCCATCCTATTCCCTCCCCTGTTTATGTTTTTGTTTCTTCTTTCTCCCTTCCCATCCTTGAAGTTTTCCCTTTTGACCGCCCCCTCCCTCAGTGTTCCCACCCAGTGACCCCCCTTCTTAACCTAACCTCTCCCCTTACTACTATTTCCCTCCCTTATAATCCCTCCCTTTAGTCTCCTCCTTTTCACCCCCCCCTTACCCTCCCACTATCTATAGGACACAATAAATTTTTATACTTATCAGAGTAAATCACTCCCCGTTTGATTCCAAACCAATGAGAGTAAATTTCAAACAGTGCTCCTCTCCCTCCCTCCAATTCCTCTATCTAATGAATTTATGTGTCTATTCACGTTAGATTCTTAAACTTCACTGATTAATTTGATCCTTCTTTGAACCAGTGTAGCGGCAAGCACCCCAACATCCCCAGGGTGACTGCCAATATAGGTTCTTAGATCTGCTTTTCAAAAGGAAAGCAACTCAAAATGGGTTAACAAGCTTATTTTAATCAAACAAACACACATTACCTAGTTCAGGGGGAGAAGGTCAGCACCCCGAACTTCAGAGTTACAGAACTTACAGATCAAACAGACAGGCTTCCAAACTGTCCTACCATTATATCAATACCAAATCACAGTTACCAGAGAGGGAAGCATCAACATCTGGGTTTTCAAAGCCGGGGGGCTCTCAACAACGGCTTCCCAGAGTCTCATCTGGTCAAATCACACAACACTTCTCAAAGTGAGCCCCAAAGCAAAGCCTCTCCTCAGGGCTTATATAGCCTTCTCTTGGCTCAGAGAATGTAACAACCTCCTTGACCCACTGCCCAATCACAAAGTATCAAGGTGTGGGCTTTCCTGAAAAACAAGCCTCCCACCTCAGGCTCCAGGTGCACTTAAGCTAGGGGCAGGGAAGATCTTTAAATCTGCATTTCCATTACAACCAGAACCAGTGAGAATAGTGTTTAAATGATGTTCCTCTCCCTCTTACTTTCCCTTCTTCTATAGTGTGTTTTGATGCCTCTTCAGATGGCATATTTTACCTTTTCCTAGCTCATCCTTTCCTTTTTCCCATTACAGTACCATTGATCCTTTCCTTTTTCCCATTACAGTACCATTGATCCCCTTAATAGTCTTTTTTTTTTTTAGACTCCATGTTAGTGCATTCATACCCACACCCTCTAAGTATAACCCTTTTGCAGGTCATGATAATCATAGAGATTTCAAATATTGACAGTTATCAGCTCCACATATAGGGATGTGAACATTTTGCTCTTGTTGCATCCCAGGTAATGAGCTTGTGTTTGTGGGTGTGGGTGTGTGCACTTCTGCATGTGTGAGTCTATGTTACCCTTGTTTACCTTTTTATGTCCTTCTGGAGTCTTGTAATTGGAGATCAAATTTTCCATTGAGCTCTGGCTTTTTCATTAGGAAAGTCTGGAAGTCCTTTACTTCATTAAACGTCCATCTCCTTGCCTGAAAGATTATGCTCAGTTTTGCCGGGTAGTTAATCCTTGGTTGTAGTCCTAGCTCTCTTGCCCTACGAAATATCAAATTCCAGTCCCTCTGCTCTTTTAATGTAGAAGCTGCTAGGTCCTGTGTGATCCTAACTGTAGTTCCTCGATATTTTAATTGTTTCTTTTTGGCTGCTTGTAGAATTTTTTTCTTTAATCTTATAATTCTGGAATTTGGCTACTATATTTCTTGGAGTTTTCAGTTTGGGATCTCTTTCAGGAGGAGTCTGGTGAATTCTATCAATAGCTATTTTATCTTCTGATTCCAGGACCTCAGGACAGTTTTCTTTGACAATCTCTTGGAGGATGTTGTCTAGACTGCTTTTCTCATAATGGCTTTCTGGTAGACCAATAATTCTTAGGTTGTCTCTCCTGGATCTGTTCTCTAGGTCAGTTATTTTTCCAGTGAGATATTTTACATTTTCTTGCAATTTTTCGATCATCTTGTTTTTTTTGATTGACTCCTGCTGCATCATAGAGTTCTGAGTTTCAGTTTGATTGTATCTAATTTTTAGTGAATTATGGTCTTCAGTTAGTTTTTGAAGTTCCTTTTTTAGGGAGGTATTTTCTTTTTCCAAGTTGGTTATTTCCTCCCTGATTTGGTCTTTAAAATTTTTCTTAAGCTCCTCCAGGAATGCTATTTGGGCTTGAGACCAGATCATGTTTCCTTCTGTGGTCTCTGGTGTGGGCAGAGAATCTATATTTTCCTGTGTGTTTTGTTGTTCTTGCCCTGCATAGTATGCTCGAATAGACTTTCTTGCCTTCCCCTTCTCCTTTTCAGCTTCCTTCCTTCCCATTGTGACTTCCTGTTTCTTAGTGTCTCAGGCTATGAGTTTGGGGCCTGATCCTTGACTTTGAATACCTCTGGGTGGCTAGTTTATGGCTAAGTCAGGGAAGTCAGTGAGGAATGTAGATGTGTAGGTGGGGATGAGTCTGACCACTTCAGATTTCAGCCTCTATACCCCTGGGCTATAAGTAGGCTTTTGTTAGTGAGGTGAGGTGGGGCTTGTTGGGTCCCCTCCCTCTCTTCTCTTCAGATTCCTGGCTGTCTCAGTTACACCCCTTCTTGGAGATTCTCAAGCCTGAGGCTATTTCCATTAACTTGGGATTTCAATCTGGGTGGGAGACTTATCTTTGGGTTTTCTGCTTCATGAAGGAGGGATGGGAGGATTGGAGCAGCTAGAATTTACTTTGCCATTCCAGCCCCTGTATTATACAGGCAGGCAGTTTCTAAACTTACAGGCTGGGGGCTGAATGCAGCCTGAGAAGCCACTCTCTCCACTGGGGGCCCGACTCTCCTACCTGGCTCCAATGATCCGTTCCCTCTGCGAGATGACTGAGATTCGTCCTTGGTAAGTATGCAGGCTGGGGCTTTTTCTCTCTCTGGTGTAGTCTGCTTGCCTGCTCTTAGGTCTGAGCTGTGCAGACCTGCTCTTAGGTCTGAGCTGTGCAGACCCCACGCGCTCTGCGCTCGACCTGTGCGGACACTCTGGGCAACCTCCTGGGCTGGATTCTGCCACACTCTGTCTTCCACTGGGCTCCGTTGCTCCAGAATCCGCTCAGATTTACCCTTTGGGACTTAGTGACAGAGGAGCTCAGCGAGGTTACTGCTTCCTTTCCGCCATCTTGGCTCCGCCTGAATTATCCTTTTCAAGGTTGCTTTGGAAAGGATTCCTGTATAGATACACAGTTTCAATTACATTATGTCAAGTATCCTGTCTGCTGTTTTAGTTTCTATAATTCTAAGTCATACAATACTCCATTGTCCCATCACCTTGGTTATTTAACTGTACCATATTGGATCAAAATATAAGTATCTTCTCACATGTCTATTTTAATTTTGTTCAGGAATCAGGATCATAGGATAAAAAATATCTGGAAGGAGTTCCAGAGATCATTTCTTAAAATCCTCTGAGGTGGCAGAGACCAAAACTGAGGTCTAATTGGGAAAAAAATAATAACTTTAATCAGGTGCATATCTGAATAGCAGAAGCCAGGATACAAACCTAAGCTCTTTGATTAGAAATCTAGAACATTATTCATTACACATTAATACCTTTCCTACCCTTGCACTGTTTTCTGGCTGCATAATTCATGCTCATTTCCCCAAACCAAAGTGGACTGATGCCCCAAAAATTTTTGCTTTATTAGAATGCCAGTTCAGCCCATCATTAGGAAAATGCAAAACATTTTCTTCTTTAAAAAAGTAACCTTACCACCTACTCCTGATTTATAGTCATGTTTTGGTTTCTTTTTGTCTTATTAGAAAACATCAGGATGCTGATGCCCATTTGAATTCTCCCTGCCTCCCTCTCTCCTTCCTCCAATGTTAATAAGTCTTGGATTCATTAATGAATAAATAAAATGATATATAGCTTCGTAACAAATGGAGAATGTCAAACTGATTGCCTCTGAAATTCAGGAAGGAATTGCTTCTCACATTCAATTAGCCAGGTGTTTTATTTTATAATTTATTTATTTATTAAGTATTTGAAATGGGGCCTATGGCTTCAAAAACCTCAAAATGCAACTGCTTTAATTTGAAGAAGCAAAGAGAAAAGAGATAGAAACATTAGCACAGTATTAAAAATGCCACTTGCTTTTCTCTATGGTAATGAATAAAGAGATTTCTGGACCTGATGAACTGATGATTTAAATGCTTATTGAGACAATAAATTGATGAAACCCCCTTATATACAGATATGAAGATTTAGTCAACCTAAAACTCTGACTATTAACTGTCTATCCCAATTGGATCACTCCTTTTTTGCTTTTTCTGTTACTATCTTAAGACAATAACCATTGATTTTAAAATTCTTTCCAATTATTTTTGTTTGTTTCATTTATTTTATAAACAAATGTTCTCATTATTTTCATTTTGGTAAATGCTTTTGGTCTTTTACAGACACACCTCAGATCTTGATTTCAATAAGCATTATATTGACCAAAACTATTAACTTATCTCTCATTTTATGATCTTCATTTAGTACCTGAACAACAAAATTTAAAATATATGTATATATATGTACATATATATGATTATTATTAATTAGGGAGGAACTATAGGGGAAGAATAAAACTTCCTAGGTTGAAAGCATTGAGGAAGTTGATTATTGCTGGAAATAATTTTGTATTTTTCCTAAGGGAAAAAACAAACCACCACCAACAACACAAAAAAAAAACCCCTCATGTCTTAATCATAGCAAAGTTTGTCATCAGTTCTTGATATTTACCTATAATTCTCTTCATTTCCTGAAGTTTTATGGGATAGATTTGCATGAGTCTTTTTATTTTGTGTTAAAAACAACAGCAACAAAACCACTACTTTTTATGTATATCATATTGTGCTGGAGGGTTAGACTTCCCCATATATATATATATATATATATATATATATATATATATATATAGTCACATGTACTTTTAAATTTGTGTAGCTATCAAAACAAAAGATAAACTAAACAAATTAAAAACTGCCAAGGATTCAATCATAAATGTAACTTTCTCCTAGCCATAAATAAGTTCTTGTCTCAGAATTTGAGTTGTCAGTTTCCCCCCAGGATTATATGGTGCAGTGATTTCTAAACACTTTAGTCTCAGGGAATCTTTATACCTTAAAATACATTAGTACCCTCAAAACCTTTCTTTAAAATAAGTAGTTTATATTTCTCATTTACCATAATAGAAACGAATATTTCTTAGTATAATTTTAAATATAATTTTAATGTCATAGATACCCTGAAAGGATATAGGGAATTCCATACTTTATGAACCATCAGGTACTGGATAAAGGGCCTTGAAGTTAGGAAGACACTGGTTTAATACCTACTTCTAACATATAATGGTTGTATGACCATGTGCATTTCTCTTAACCTCTCAGTGCCCCAAACTATTCCCCAAGAAGACAAATTATAGAGGAATTCCTACTGCTCTGTATATAAGGAAAAGGTATTTTTCACCACAATGATAATTGTAGGTTGAGATCACTTCTTTAACCTGAAAAAGAACCTGTTAATTTCTTTGAAATTTCATCTTAGCCTCTAACATATTTTGTATTCATTTGAGAATCATTAAAAAAACAAAAACAAATCATGGGGCGGCTAGGTGGCACAGTGAGTAGAGCGTCGGCCTGGAGTCAGAAGTACCTGAGTTCAGATCTGGCCTCAGACACTTAATGCACAAACAAAAAAACCTAGCTGTGTGACCTTGGGCAAGTTACTTAACCCCAATTGCCCTCCACAAAAGCAAAAACAAACAAACAAATCCCAAGTTGGTATTTTAGCTGGAAATTTTTCATATATTCTAGAACACAATGATAGCATTGAGTTTATAGCTGGAAGGGATCTTAAAGTCTGTTTCAATCCAACCTGCTGTTCCCCATTTTATAGATGAAGAAACTGAGACCCAATTTCTTCAAGCCATTACCTAAGTTTTCATATCTAGCAAATGGCAGAACTGGGATTCAAATTCAGGCCCATTGATTAAAAATTGAGAAGAGTTGGAAATCAAATATAATTCCACATCTAGAAGGCTTTCCACTGTATCTCACTCTTTCTAGATGAGACTGTAGCTCTTCACAAAACAGTTGGCCATTTAGCTATAAAATCAGCAAACCCCAAGGAGTTGGTGGTTGACAAAGGGTAAAGATAAGCTTGATGATGTGTGGCAAAGTTTGATAATTGAATTTATCAAATTCATTGGCATCTTATAGATTCAGAGAAGGGAGTTGAAAATAGATGAGATAGGTGGTCAGTGATGGAATTATATTGCAAGAATGAAATGAATGGAATCTTTATACTTAAAGATGATCACTCTACCTATAATGAAAAAGCACAAAAAAGTCACAATTTGTCAAGGGCATATTAGGAACCTGGTTTTTCAAGATCATATCTCTCATAAGATATTCATATATATTTACATGTTGACAGGCATGTGTGGGAAAAGCAAGGACATTTCAAGGAAATACCTATTACACTAAATAATGTAATTGATCCAGGAAGAAGAAATAGCTTAGTGTCATTATCATATTTTATCAAAAAAATCTATATTGTTGCAAGAATCATTTTGATCAGTACTAATTTTGTCTTTAGTCTGGGATGTGCTCCAAATTAATACACTCTTCACTGACATGAAAATGGAAGATTCACTGAGTATTCCCATTTGTTTAAGGGGTTTGTCAAATAGTGGGCATTCAAACAGAAACCAATGTGAATTTACTGTAGTTACTTCAGAAGGTGGCAGTGATTCAAATAAGCAAGGATCTTTAAATATTCTGATGAGTTTTTGTAACAGCAAGGCTTTTTGCAATATAATTAGATATAGTGAGTTGAATATCTAGTGTTTTTCTTAAACTTTGTTTTCCTGATAAAGGCAAAGTATATTTTGGGATGCTGGGTCACAGAATCTTCTTACAGACTTATGGGGTGGGGATGTATGATGCTAGGCTATATATGAACAGTACACTCTGGTATAACATACCAAAACCACCAGCCCTCAGATTGATATTCTCACAATTCCTTTGTTCAGTCCTTTCAGTCATATCTTCCTCACCCCATTTGGAATTTGAATAGCAAAAATACCAGAGTGATTTGCCATTTCCTTCTCCAGCTCATCTGACAGATGAGGAACTGAGGCAAACAGGACTAATTGACTTGCCCAGGGTCAAATAACTAGTAAGTGCCTGAGGCCAGATTTGAACTTAGAAAGAAGAGGCTTCCTGTCTTTAGGCCCAGCATTCTATGCACTCTACCACATAACTAGTTGTCATGATCCCTCTTACTAGGTTAAAAGGCAGTCAAATAAGTGCGATCTTTATGTGATCAGAAAATACAAAATTTACAAAAATTTACCTCTAGTGATATTACTCTACAACTCAGATTAAATGGGGTGGGAGGGGGGTAATTTTTTTTTCTTGTTGGAGATAATTACCCTCTTTGAATCTCAAAGCCTAAACTGATATGCATGACAATGTGTGTGCATGTATATGTATGTATGTATATATGTATGGTTAATGGTCATTCAATTTACTAGCATTATCTAATGATTTTTATATCCCTAGCACAGTGCCCAGCATTGTGAAGGACATTATTAGCACATAGAAGGTGCTTAATAAAAGTTGATTGATTGATTAATGTGTAACAAGGCTAGAGATGTAGGGTTTGTCCAAGTTGTTAAGAGCTTCAAATAAGACACATAGGATCTGATACTATTTCTAGAGGTAATAGGAAACAATTGGAGTTAATGAAATGGAAGTAGGGTGGGGAGAGACAAGATTAGACATACATCTAAGGACAAAACACTTTGCTGGCTTCATGGAAGATGAATTGAAATGGGGAGAAATTGGAAACTTTACAATTTCCTTCCATTGTTCCTTTTTTCCTTTAGGGTATACCAGAATAAGAGCAATGACAAATTCATAGAGCTCTGAAAATACTTGAAAAATTGAACTTCTATAGTGGGAAGAGAATTAAATCTGAAATCCCAGGGCCTAAGTTCAAATCCTAGCTGATACTTTCTACTTGGATAACCTTTGGCAAGTTGACGAATTTCTCCAGGCCTTAGAATTACTGGTCTGTAGGATTAAGGTGTTGTGTTACATGGACATCTGGAGGGCAGCTAGATGGTGCAATATATAGAGTACCCAGCCTGGAGTTAGGAAAACTCATCTTTCGGAGTCAAATCTGTCCTCAGACACGTGGTAGCTGTGTAATCCTGTTTGCCTCAGTGCCTTATGAGGTAGAGAGGAACTGGGAAGTTAGTCCAGTATCTTTGCAAAGAAAACCCCAAATGGGGTTATAAAAAATTTGACATGACTCAACAACAACAAACGTTTCTTTTAAGTTTTTGTCTTTAGTTAAGTATCTTCATTTTCTTTAAATGTACTGATATAGCATAGTCTATAGTTCTTGTATAATACTGGTAGAAAACATACTTGATGGTAAATATATTCACTATCTTTTCAATGTGCTCTGCTCACTCATTGGAACAGAAGATAACCTATTTAGGGTTTCTCCATGTTGTTAAATGCTATACATTGGAATTGATATGTATTCCTAAAGGTAATTCCTAAAGGAACAACTGGAGTTAATCTAATGGCAATTGGGTAGGGGGAGACAGAGTTCATCTTTTTGGTCTTCAATTTTTTTACATTTTCTGCTTCTTGGAATTTCTTGTTTTATTCAAGACTTAGATTAAACAATGTCTTCTATGTACCTTCCCTTAGACCAGGGATGGGGAACTGTAATGGTAAGGGAATTTGAAGATCTTCCCTGCCCCATAATAAGCCTAAGTGATTTTGAAGACCTTGCCTGATTTGAAAATAAACTCTGCCTCCTAATAATAGACTGAATGTGATTACATGGAGTCTGTGGTAGGAGGAGTTTGCTGAAGGGTGGAGCAGAGCCCAACAGGGGAGGCATGTTTTTCAGGAAGCCCATACATTGTTACTTTGTCATTAGGCAGTGGGTCCAGACAGTTGTGATGTTCTCTGATCCTAGAGAAGGCTATATATACCTCTGAGGTGGGGTTTTCCTTTGGGGCTCACTTTGGGAAAAGTGTGGTTTGGCCAGAAGAGACTCTGGGAAGCTGTTGAGCCCCCAGGCTTTGAAAACCCAAATATTGGTGCCTCTCTCTCTGTATGTATGTGATGGTCAGATAGCTGGAAGCCCTGTTTGTTGGTTTGTTGAATTGTGTTATTTTCTCTGTCTGTATTTTTTGCCTGCTTGTAACTTCTGTTTGTATTTTCTGAAGTTTAAGGTGCTGACTTTTTCCCCTGAACTAAATGAATGATATATTTTTTGATTAAAGTAAAAGTGTTAACCCCTTTTGAGTTGCTTTTCTTTAGAAAAGCAGATCAAAGAACCTGTGCTAGCAGCTGTCCTGGGTATGCTAGGGTGCTAGCTGCTACAGGAACCTACAGCCTCCAGGCCACTGGTGGCCTTCCATATTTGAATAAGGCCTTTTGCCCAAGTCCAAGTAACTTGGACTTCCCTTGTTAAGGGAATTTATTCTGTAAAGTTTGGATTCAGTCAAAGGGCCCCACTTGAGGACCTAGAGAGCCACTTGTAGCCTTAAGGCCTAGGGTTCCACACCCCTGCCTTAGACTTTGTCCCCCTTTCCCTGAAGACTTGACCATTCCCTCTACCTGATAAGCCTCCCTGTGCCCATATCTTGCATCTGTTTCTATGTATTTTAGGGACAATTAATATGAACATATGATTTCCCAATGAGAATGTGAGATACCTGAGGACAGGGACCCCTTTGCTTTCACCTTTATTTATTGCTTTTACTTCCAAAGATAATATCTGAAACATAGTATGTTATTAATGAATATACATACATTGATTAAAGTCATATATCGACTTGATATAAAAAAATGTTTTTGCAAATAGTTATCCAGAAATCAAAATGAATCCTCAGAGGAAGCTGTGGTTACCCTGCAGTGGAGTGGGGTAGGAGATAATCCTCATCCTCTGAGACGTTTGTCTCTCCCCTCCCACAAAACTTCCATGGAGTAGCCAATATATTGGTGGGTTTTTTTCTATGTCTTATAATAGTTTTTGAGTACCAATACAGCACATTATATTGACTGTAGCATTGAATTTGAAACATAAAAATTGGTATTGGGGCTAATAATAAAGAACACATGCATGAGATGAAAGGGTTTGAGATTATTAGGAGTTTGTATAAAATGATCTGGGGGTTTTAAATGGTCACAAGTTTAATAGAATGCAGCAGTATAATACAGCTGCTAAGAAACTTAGTGCATGTGTAGACTATATGAACAAAATGCTATGCTTTCATCATGGGAAGTGATATTCTAGGCTCATTAAATAATATCCAGAGTGCTGAGGTCTTTAGTCTTTAAAAAATTTAATAGATATAAGCTCCTTGGGGACCAGGGCTGCTTCATGTTTGATTCTCTGCGCTATCAAGAAATAATAGTGTGGGAGAAGTGGTGTAAAACAATTAACCAGAGAGATTAGTCAATCAACAATTCTATTCAATTTACTAACTTTGTCACACACTGAAATAAATGCTGGGGATTTAAAAGAGGCAGGAAAGAAGGGGAGGGGAGGGGAGGGGAGGGATAGAGGACAGAAGAGGAGAGGAAGAGAGAAAAAGAGGAGAGGAGAGAAAGAGAAAGAAAAAGCCTTTGCCCTCATTGAGTTTAAAATCTAATGGTGAAAGATAGGTTGTGTTTGTCCTTTGTTCTCATAGGACCATGTCATCAGGGAGATGATGACATGGCTTGCAGTTGACTTTGATTTGAGTAAGGGAGAGCTCTGGAAGGTCACTGGCCTTTCTCCTCCAGAGTCATCTGGGTCCAGTGGCCAGATATTTATTGACAACTGGAGATGGCATAGGATGTAATGGTCAAAGGGTCCTGGTGCTTTTAGGCTAAGGTCTTTTCAGGTTCTCACTTTGAGTGAGGTAAAACACCCTTTCAGTGAACAGACATCTTTAATAAGTGAGTCAAGGGACAACCTCTTTAATGTTAAAAAAAAAAAGTCCCTACTTAATTTGGGGTTTACTCACTAGATTTCTTTCTCAAAGAACAAGCCTTAAACCCATTTCACTCTGGAGCTCATAGATAGGACAACAGGTCCTTGCCCAAGCACCACTTAATGGCTATTTTGAGGGTCGTCCAGGCTCAGAGTGAATGTAAATAGTAACTGTTTCTCTTGGGTTTCCCCTCCCAGTTTTGTGGAAGACAAAAGGAAGCTAAAAAACTAGAGTAGGGCTGGGCCAGTCAGCAGGGAGTAAGGTGTCCTGTGGAGTTGAAGCCTAGGAGTTCCTAGTTCCTGAAAAGTGATCTTATAGTAAAGAACAAAGGAAAATTAATTGACAACTCACATTTTAGATTCACAAAGAGAAGGCAGAAATGTGCTGTCCAGTCTATAAAAGTGTGTGTGTGGGGGCAATCACCATTGAGTAGATAAGTTATGTCAAAGTTTGAAAATATTTACAGGACTGAGAAGAGTAATAGACATTTAACAAATGTTTGTTCTTGACCCTTCTTTTGTGACCTTCCTGGTGTGGGTGTAAATCTGGATTTTTTTCCTGTGTCCTTTATTGAATCTACATAACTCCAGAAACAAAACAAAACAAAACAACAACAACAACAACTACAAAAACAAAACAAAACTATGGAGAACAAGATTATAGTGCTTATATAGCTTGAATAGTGTACTAGATAGAACAACGGATTTGGAATGAGGAAGACTTGGAATTCAAATATTGCTTTATTTACATCATAGCTTTTTGACTCTGGCTGACTCTAACTTAACCTCTTAGCCTCAGTTTCCTCATGAGTACAATGCTATAACTAGCATATATATCATAGTATTGTTGTAAGGAATGACTTAAATAATACATATAAAACCAAACAAGCAAATATTTCAATCTCTAAGGTGCTATATAAATGTTAGCTATTATTTTTTGTTTGTTTTTTTGTCTTGGGTTTTTTTGGAGGGGGCAAGGCAGGACAAATTGGGGTTAAGGGACTTGCCCAACATCACAGGGCTAGTAAGTGTTAAGTATCTGAGGCTGGATTTGAACTCTTGTCCTCCGGGTTCCAGGGCCAAGGCTCTATTCACTGTGCCACTATGTTTGCTATTATTACTAGTCATCATTTTGATAGGGTACCTTGTATTCATGAAGGTATCCATTCTCCCTTGACACAAACAGTAATCACTTAAACTGGTCCAACACCAAAACTTTCAATATCTTGTTCCCCTGTTCATAACTATGTACACATAGTCAGGTAATATGTTAGGACTGGTATCCTCTTCTATTTTCAGTCACAAGGAATTCTTTTGATTCCTCTTGAAATGTTTTTCAAGACTTAGATCACTGACTGAAAATACCATAAAAGGTCTTTCATTCTGCATCCCATGGAAGGAAGTTCGAAAGACTAGTTGTCCTACACCTTTTATTGCTTTATTGACTTTTCCCTTCCTCCTTTTAAAGGGGTTTCCCATCTCAGGCCTTTTCAGACAATTTCCCTCACTGAATCATGACCCAGTAGGGGTTCTTCCACTTAGGAGAAAGGAGATGAGCCCTGGGCTTTGCAACTGGAATTTAGAGCCACATGGTACATTTGTGAGGATGTAACTATGCTGTGGGCTCTGGCTCATTTGCAGTAATCTTTTCATACGCTTGATGATTTTGCTTACTAAATATACATATTTTGCAAAGCTTATCCTTCAGACTTATTCCAAATTACCAATAGGGTCATGTGTCTTAGGTCACTCCAAGGCCCTTTTTGAATTCCAAAGCATTCAAGAGTTCTCTTTTTTTTAAATTTAGCTTCTATGACCTGTTCCACCTATTGTAGAAAGTTGTTTCAGTATCCAGGACAACATGCCTCCTCCAAAATTCTAATATACTTTTTCTAGGCGTCTTGTTTTTTTCGATTTCTAGGTCTCCTTACTTCAGTATAACTAAAAATTAGCATGTAAAAGCTAATCCTTCTTTTTCAAGTTTGTGTCTTGTATATACAGGATCACATAATACCTAATCATAGTTAATATTGTATAAAATTGTTAATAGTTAATATTAACATATTAATAGTTAATATTAATAGTTAATATTAACAATTAATAGTTAATATTAATAGTTAATATTAACATAGTTAATATTGTATAAAACACCTACTATGTGTCAGAAACTGTGATAATATATATAAATATTATCTCATTTAATTCTTACCGCTATGTGTGTTATCTGTTATTATTATCCCCATTTTACAGATAAGGACTTTCCCAAGGTCACACAGTAAGGTCCAAGGATGAATTTAAACTCAAATCTTCCCAACTCCAGGCATAGACTTCTATTCACAGTGTAACCCAATTGCCTCCCTTAGAGCATAGAATTTATGCCCCCACCCCTACTTTAATCCCTCTCTCACCCTAATCATGTTCTAAGAAATGACCTTATTTCACTTTTATCTATAGCATTAGACTTTAAGCTATCAAGCAAGCATGTCTTCCTATGACTTATGACCTTCCCACCCTTTCCCTTGAAAATTTTCTGTAAGAGACTTCTTTTTTCTATAACATTTCTTAATGGAAATACATTAAACTATTGCTTATTCTCTAAGATTATCATACAGCTCTATGATTTTATAGGGCCCCATCAAATGACTAGAATAGCAGCTCATTGTCAGAGTGGGTAGAGTGGCAGAGCTGGAGTCAGAAAGCTCTGAATTCAAATCCTGTCTTAGGTATTTACTATCTGTGTAATACTGGGCAAATCTCAACCTCTCTCACCCTCACTTTCCTCATCTATAAAGTAGGGTTAATAATATCACCTACCTCCCAGGGTTGTTATGAGGATAACATCAGACAATATTTTTAAAGTGCTTCACAAACTTTAAATTGCTATCTTAAAGCTAGCCATCGCCATCTTCATTTTTATTATTAATATTACTATTTATGCTTAGCATAGGAGCAATTACTTTCCTATCGTAAATATCTCATTCAAGGACTCCTTTTGCAGGTTGATCAAGCTTGATTTTGCATTTGTAGTACAAAACAGTTATAGGAACAAATCCGAAATCCTATAAGGGTATGGCTTAATGAATATTGGGTTTTGTATTGAATAGGTCTGTGGTACTTAATCTATGCTACATAAGAAACAGCAACTACAATAACAAAACCTAATTCACCATAGACTTTAGCTGGAGATCTGTAGGCTTAATAACTTACTAAAAGAATTAAAGAATTCCTGAAGTTTTCCCTGAGACCCAAAGGTCACATGGGAGGGCGGGCTGGCTAAAGATGATTTGTTGGATTGAATGTGTCCACTGAATAGAATTCTGGGTACTGCATTTATAAAATGAAATATTTCTGGAGAAAGGAGAACAGGATTTTGAAACAAATGAAATCATGCTATATGAGGAATAATTTAAGGAACTAAGGAGGTTTATGTAGGGTGAACATGTTAATTCTGTTTAAATATCTGAAAAGCTATCATGTCAAAGAAAAAGTAAGGGCCTTTCTGTGTCAACAAGCAGAGCTAAATAAGAACCAATGAAAGGGAGCACCTTACTGGATTTGGGCTTAATTCAAAAGGGACTGTAATGAGAACTTGGGTGAGCTAACAAGAAGGTATACAAGTGTTTATAAGATCAGAAACAAGGAAGTTTATTATTCATAAACCTGTAAACTGGTGGCTGTCCAGCCCTATAGTCTCACAGTTAAGTAGGAGTGGTGACTAGGGTGTTATTTGTGATGAATACCAGTTTAAACATTGAGTTCTGGGTCCTTAACCTTATATCTGATTGTTGTATATGGTTTACTTTGCATGTAGCTTGGGCTGAATATATTTATTTGCATGTTGTGTCTCCCCCATGAAATTAGAAGCTCCATGAGTCCTTGGATTATTTTACTTCTTTTTGTATCCTCAATGATTAGGACTGTGTGTAGCACATAACAGGGGCTTAATATATATCTATATCTATATCTATACATATATATACACATACACATACATACACACATACATAATATACCAATATACACACACACATATATATATATACATATATACATACATACATATATATGTATATGGATTGATTGATTATTGTTGCTGGAAATATTAACTAGGATTGAGTAGGAGAGGAATCTAATGGGAGTTAATTGACATTTGGCCTGAAAAACTTTTTTTCAATTAAAAGGGCATTGTGATTAATAAACTACATTAAACTTGTAATAATACCTTTAGTAGAATCTACTAATATTTTGTACTTAGAGACTTTTGATAAATAGATCCTTGCTTAAGCAAAGATGATTTAAAAAGCTTTGGATAAAAAGTACTTCCTGATATGTAAAAGGATCAGTCAGTTGTCAAACATGGCATCCTTCCTATTAGTAAGATCCTAGCACCAGGCCAGTCTTCACAAGGATCTTAACAGTAAGAGGTGATTTTTATTTTATCTGAGGATCAATAGGGAACTACTAACATTTTTGAGGAAGAGAGTGATATGGTTAGACACCTTAAGAAGATTATCATCATTCATCAGTATTACAGAGGGTGTGCCTGAATTGAGTAGAGACTGGACAAAAGAAAGAGCCTTCCTTGGAGTATATCTAATCCATGGACTTATAGTTCAAATTAAATATTTATATTAGAAATTCAGAAAATCAACACAGAAGGAAAGATACTTTGTTTTATTTTTCTGTCTTATTATACTTAAGATGATTTTTTTATTAATTCTGTTTCATTCCAAAGTTATGGAAGTTTTGAAGAATATAATAAGAACACTTGTTTGTGAATCACTATTTGGACCCTGTTTAAGGTTTGTGTAATTTATACTTTAAGACTTTTGCTCATAGGACATTTTTAGTGAATTACTCAAAAACAATTCATTATCATGATATGTCATTGGGTACTGTATCCTTCTAATTCAATTCACTTTCCATACAACTGTTTTGGGTTTTTTTTTTTTAATAAATATCTATCCATATTAACTGTTAAGAGATTGCTGAGTAAACTTCAAATAGAAACTATCAATAAAGATACTTTTGCTGTTAAAATGTGTTTCATATGTAATTAATTTCACACTTATTTGCACTGGAAAATTACATTTTTACTTATCAACATACCACAGAAATAGTGGGCGAAATTCTACTCTTCTTTATTGTACATCGGTTTTGGTGGTTGCTATAAGGAAACTATATGAGCATTAATTGATAATTAGGAAACTCTGATAATTTTAGAAATGGCTCATAATACCAACTATCAAGCCCAGCCTTGTAATTTGATAGTTTCACTGGGTGTGACATAAATGCAATTGTAGTTTCCACTCTAATCTTTTGTGAGATTTCTTTTTTTGAAAGAAGATTATTTAACATCTTTGTTAACTACCTTCCTATATTGTTTTGTTAGTTGATTATTGATGAATGACTGTATGTAGGGAATAATTTGTTTATAATAGTAGTCAAGTTATTATTTTTATATTTATCACATTGTATATGCATCCCCCCCCAGTTTTGAATTTCAAAAGTGTCCCATTTTGGAAGAAAATTAAAGATTTTTTTTTATTAGAGGATTTTCCACTCTAAAAATGTCTTCAAGTCCTTACTTTCTCTCTTTTTCTCCTTTATAAAATAGAATATAAGAATAAGTAAGCTGTATCTAATTGAGACTTACAGTTCTACATACAATCCTCTTTTCCTGTTCTACTTTGTATGTTGAAGTGCTCATTTTTTGTGGACCGATTAATTCTAGAATTTAAACAAAAAAGTTATTGGGACTGTATCTATCTACTTTTAAAAATATGACAGATTTATAAAAATATATTTTTAGTCAGCTTTAAAATTGAGAAACTTTTAAAATTTGAAGTAAGTTTTGAATTTTAATCATTTCTAAATAGAAGATTATTTTACTTTAATTTTTAGACTTTTCTAATAATTCATGCCTGATAATAAACTGCAAGTGAATTTTCTCTGGCAATACTTGATGTTCAGGCTACAGATCAATTACACTTAAATATTGTTTATAATACTACAATTTGATTAAAATTTAAATATGTTTAACAACTTTTTGTGTAGGTATTTCATCCCCAAAATGGCTGGATTTAGAGTTTTGACATTTGCCTGCATAGTTTTCCTCATGATTAGTCTAAATACTATGCACACTTAAAATGATATTAGGAATGTAATTATGATTAAATGCTTGAGGAATTATCACTCAACAACCCCAGAGCCATCCTCTTTTCCTACACTACATAACATCCTATACCACAAGGCCATTGAATCTTAATTAGATTTTGTAGGATTTGAGGCACATTAATCAAAAAGGTCCAATATTTTTTAATTGCCATTTGGTGGATATTCTGTATTTATCAGTAACATGACAAAAGTCCTCTTTATCAAATCAATCTACATCTATTTATATATCACTCTGTCTCTTTCACTCTGTTTCTCGGTCTTTCCCTTTCTCTCTGTCTCTGTAAGTCTCTC
Organism: Gymnobelideus leadbeateri; assembly: GCA_011680675.1. Classification (NCBI taxonomy): domain Eukaryota; kingdom Metazoa; phylum Chordata; class Mammalia; order Diprotodontia; family Petauridae; genus Gymnobelideus; species Gymnobelideus leadbeateri. The sequence continues at coordinate 63,239 of WOXC01003253.1, read as the reverse complement.
TCACTCTCTATCTCTCTCTATAATAATGTTTAGTGGGTATTGAAGTGAACTTACTTGGTACTCACTCAGGTCATTCAAGTCTGACTTCCATGAAGTAATCCTGAGCATGTCACTTAAATTCTCTTTACAAATAAATGCATTCTAATTATAGTTGAGGCAGATTGTAATTAAAGTTCCCTCTCTTTTATTCCTCAAAGGTGGTAGGGCAGCTAAGTGGTCCAGTGAATAGAGCACTGAACAATGTCAAGAAGACTCATATTTCTCCATTCAAATCTGATCTCAAACACTTTGCTAGCTATGTAACCCTGGGGAAATCACTTAATCCTGTTCGTGTCAGTTTCCTCATCTGGAAAAATAAATGACAAACCACTCCCAGTATCTTTTCCAAGAAAACCTCAAGTTGAGTAATGAAGAGTTGGACATGACTAAAATGATTCACTAACACCACCACCACCACCACCACCACCAAGAAATTAAATGGCTTAGTAGATAGAGCATTGAGAATGGAATCAGGAAGAAATGAGTTCAAATCCAGCCTTAGACACTAGCTGTGTTGTCCTGGGCAAAACTCTTAACTTCTGTTTGCCTCTGGAAAAGAAAATGGCAAACCACTATAGTATCCTTGTCAAGAAAACCTAATGGACAGTGCTAGCATGATATGGTCCATGGTGTCATGAAGTATTGGACAGAATTGAACAAGAAGTAGATAAATAGATATTCTTCACTGTCAAAATAAAAAATACAACACCTTCCCTACTTACTCTTATATGTATGTGTATATATATATATACATACACACATCTAAACACACCTATACATATATGTATATATCATACATATGGATGGATAGATAGATAGATAGATAGATAGATAGATAGATGGATGGATGGATGGATAGATGGATGGTCTTAGGCAAAGAAAATTCAATCTTGAAATAGCAATTGGGGCAGCTAGGTGGCACAGTGAGTAGAGCGCCAGCCCTGGAGTCAGAAGGACTTGAGTTCGGATCTGGCCTCAGACACTTAACACACACAAACAAAAACCTAGCCATGTGACCTCGGGCAAGTTACTTAACCTCAGTTGCCCTCCAAAAAGCAAAAATGAATGAATGAATGAATAAATAAATAAATAAATAAATGGAAGAAATAGTCAGCAATCAGTTATTCCCCTAAAGTATTATGTTTTTGTAGAATCATTGAATGTTAGAGTTGGAAGGGACCTTCAAACACAGAATAACAAATGTCAGAACTTAAAGAGACTTTGGAACATGAACTGTTAGCTATGATATGGACTCTAGAAAAGATAATGTCAGAACTGGAAGCAATCTTATGACATTAAAAATTAAAGTCAGAAGAGAATTTAGACCATTGAATTTTCAAGCAAAAAAAATACAAAAAGTGAAATCAGAATATTGAATGTTACACCAGGAAAGAATGCAAAATGTCTCATAGTTCAACTTTTATAACAATGATGTAACCAGACCTCAGAGAGGGAAAATTACTAACTCAAGGTCATATGTCTAGTTACAGCTTATCTAATAAACCATAGTCTTGGAATAGTATTCTGATTTATGATTAGTGAGTAATTATGTTTAATGGACAGACAAATCCATTGTTCTTTTCCATTCATTACTGACCACTTATTGCCTGTGAGTTGCACTGGCATGACTAGATTATGAAGGATAATCAATAGAAGCCGAAATTGCTAATGAATCAACAAAGCCTGTTGGGTATTTTGCTTATGCAACAATTTTAAAATCATCCAGTTACAAACTCCTGCTTGTTTCTGAGTATAGGGATAGCTGACCTAGAAAGAGGCCATAAAAGGTTGTTGTTTTTTTTTTTTTTTGTGATAGTGCCACATTGGTTTTATTTATATTTTAAAAGGTACTCAGGCCTTTCAGACTGGTTGTTTTAAGAGTGAAACAATTGAGAACCATGGGCACAGCAATTATAATTATAAATTAATTCTTTCAAAAATATCTCATGACTATTTTTAAAATTATGGATATTGTTCCAGTATAAATATATTCTAATTGAGTCAAATTGTAAGTATAACCAAGTGTCCTCACTTTTCTTCCCCAAATTGTCTTAAAATATTCTTCCCTTGAGCAATAATGAATGATTGAGATGGGGTCATAAAGCAGGAATGAATCCTAACTTACACTTATTATAAACCATCCTGGCAATGCCACTTACTTCTATGACTTTGGGTAAGTAACTTAGTCTCTCTTGGGTACCTCAATTTCTTCATCTATAAAATTGTGGGGTTTAATTAGATGACCTTCCAATTTTAAGTTTATTATTTTATGATCAGTTGAACCTAGGCCTCAGTCAACTACTTTTCAGCAAAATGAAGGGTTAATAGTAGGTTGGGAAGATATGTGGGTCTCTTTTCTAAAGTAGAGGAGGTATTGTAAAAACAAGTGTCTTCTATACCAGAGCAAAGTGATTCCAGAATTACGGTACGTAGGGCCTGAAGAATATTAGAGATCTTAGAATCCTATGACAGAGGGTTTGAATGGTTCAAAGAGTATGTTGGATCCAACCCTTCAATGTAATAAATAAGGAAATCAAAGCTAGAGTGGGAAACTGAATTGGTTAAGGTCCCAAAGGTAAGAAATAGCAATCCCAGCTTTAAAGTCCAATTCTCCTAACACTGATTCAAGTGCTCTTATAACTACACCATGATCCCTCCATTTGATGGAGTATTAATTAAGTTAAATAATTTTACTAAACACTGTCAATTACACTTGGAGACCTTTGCCTCCTGGAAACTTGGTCATTTCCCTATTCATCAGGACTTATCAAAGTTTTTTTTTTCCCCTTTAGAGTTGCAGGAGGTGTATCTATGTGCCATCTGACCATCTGGTGAAGCTTGTAAACCTTTTTTTCACAATGATGTTTTGTTGTTTACGTTGATAATACAGGTAATGCTAATTTTCAATGAAAAAATAGTGAGGGGTGGCTAGGTGGCACAGAGAATAGAGCACTGGCCCTGGAATCAGGAGGACCTGAGTTCAAATCCAGCCTCAGACACTTAACACAAAAACTAGCCGTGTGACCTTGGGCAAGTCACTTAACCCCAATCGCCCTACTTTTCCCCCTCCAAAAAGCAAAAAAAAAAAAAAAAGAGTAGTCAAAAGAAGCAATACCACCCAATAGGATTTCCTGAAATCTATCCAAAGATTATTGTCCATCCATGTGCCTCAGGCTTGAGATGCCCCATTATATAATAATGTACTCCCCAGCTCTAAAGATCTGAAATTAGAGCCCAGAATGTCTCCTTTTCAGGCTTACTATGAAAGGGATTTACGCTTTGAGTAGGAGCTGGACTAGAAGACCTTTGGCATAACAGATCTGAGTTTCTAGAAATGAAGAGGTTTGGGGGGATTAGGGGTACTAGTACCCCAAGAATGCCAAGGCAGGATCATGTGGAACGAATTTACACACTCAAGCTGTCTTTCAGTCAAGAGACAGTTTATTTTTATGCCAATAGAAGCAGGCGAAGTTCCTTTCAATAACTTGCATCCTAATGTGGGTGAATCTGGAATTTATATAGAAAAGGCACATAGAAAAGGAATGCCAGGGATGCTAATTAGCTAATCTAAGGGTCCATGTCTTAGGGAGCTATGCATGGGGAAATATAGGGAGTATACCAGACATTGAGGGACTTGTCAGCGGCATGGGCTTTGGGGATCTGGCAGGAGGAAGAGTCCTTGGGATAGCCAAGGACAAAAATCCCTTGGCCAGGTACCCCTCTGTCTGATCTGCTAAAGAAATTATAGAGTCAGGCCTGCAACAAAGGAAACGTTTCTCGTAAGGGGTGGGGTGGGAGTAGGTTACTTTCAGAGATGTGATCTTAGCGTTTTTTGGGGGTCCAAGTCCCAGCACCCAATCAGAAAGACTTCTGGACTTGAAGTCCAGAGACTCTTGCTTCAGTTATTTAATATGCATATGACCATAGTGAATCAAGTTCCTTTCTTTAAGCATCATTTTGTTCATATGTAATATGGTACTCATAAAAATTAGAGTAATTACTTTATCAGGTCGTCATAAGGAAATACTTTATAAATCTTACTATGTCATAGAAATATGAGCTGGGACAACTATGCTGACAAAGATGATCCAATTTATAACAATTCCAGAAGGGCAGGAAGTCTGAAATTGTGAATAGAATGAGGGGCTTAAAGTCAGAAAGAGCTTGGTTAAAATCTCACTTCTGTCATTTTCCAGGTGTGTGTCCAGACAAGTCAGTTAACATCCTGAACCTTAAGATTTCTAATAGGATAAGTCACATATGGGTTGTGATCATTGGTGGTGGAAGGAGTCTCTGTGCTAATGGATTTGTAGGCACTTGATGGATTACAGTATTCATAGCCAGTGTTGCTCAGAGCCAGAGAGAGAAAAAGCAGGGACTTGTCCCCAGGATCAGCAGGTGGACACAGGGAGCCAGGATTGTTTGATTTGCCCCTAATGCTTGCACAAAGTTCTCTTTAAAAAGCAAAAATTCCCTTTGAATGGCTAGGCTACAGCCGAAGGCTCTTCACTGACATCATGCTAGGTGTTCTGAAACAATTACAATAAAAGTATAATTAAGGATAATTTGTGCTTTTTCTCTGGATTTTTTGCCATGCTGAGGGACAAGCACACAAAAAAGCATGATCAGCAACAGCTAATTTTGCCAGGGTGTAAAATATTCTTCCAACATAGGCATCTGGCTCTTTGGCAGCATGAGAAAATAGGACCAGTGTGAATCATATTGGAAAAAGAGTGAAAAGACCTAGGGTTCAAGACTTATTTTTTTCTACCAATTAGGTGTATGACATCAAGCAAACTACTCTCCCTTTCTGTACTTCAGTGTCCTTATTTGTTAAATAGGGATAATAATATTTGATTACTGATAGCCCAGTGATTCCTGTGCATATCAGTTGAGTTAGAGAGTGTAAAGTATGTAAATGTAAGCAATTATATTTAAAGATAGGGACTGAGATCTATCAGAGCAGCTTGGCACTCTCTGCAATGTACTATGCATGGACAATTGCTTACTCAAGTGTCATCTAGTCAGTATGGAACAAAAGTGAGACTTGAATCTAGTTCTTCCCAGCTATACATATATTTCCTATTACCCTGAAAACTTTATTGTAACTAAGATTGATGTGATATTTTAGGGTTAAAAACATTCTTTCCTCAAACAACAATTCCTTTAGTAGTTTTACAGCTAATTAATTATAATTATTATTACAGATGGGGAAACTAACCCTGAGAGGTTAAATGATGTGTTTTGACCGACACATCTAATATGTGTCAGAGTCAATATTTCAACACAGGTTTCCTGAGTTCAAGTTTGTTGCTTTGGCCAGTATATCAAAAGGAAAAACAAACAAAAATGATCCAGTAAATTTATATTCAATATCTTTTGTGTGATGTAAGGTATTGAACATCAAAAGGTTCCTATCCAAGTTGTCGATCTGTTTGGTTGTCAAATAGCTTTTGTTTTTCCACTTAAGATCAAAAGAGGAATGTCAGAGTTTGATTTTGAAATAGAGAAAGTCAAGGAAGCTACTGGTGGTAAATTTTATAAGTTCATCTTTTGAGATTTATGACAATTGAACATCTCAGGGGCTTCTATTATGTGAGGCCCTCAGCACCTTCTTGCCAAGTTCCTGGCTAGATCACATGGACTAGTATTGTCACTTTCTGACTGTAAGTATTAGATTGGATTTTTTTTCCAAATGCTTTATTAACTTCTGGTTTACATCATTCATTTCCTTCAGATTTTGAGTTACAATTTTTCGCCCATTTTTCCCCTACTCACGACCCCAGAATAGCAGTCCCACAGGATATCCCCTCCTCAAATCTGCTCTCTTCCATCTCTTCTCTCATACCCCCTTCAACTTTTCCAGTAGGGCAAGGTGAAGCCCTGTGCCCCAATACCTGCACATCTTATCTCCCAATTATATGCAAAATGGTATTAATCATAGTATTTATATATATTTAAAACATTTGATTTTAAAACTTCGAATTCCAGACCCATTCCCCTCCTCCCCTGCCACCCACTCCTGCTGGGAAGATAAGCAACTCAGTATATGCTGTTCATGTATACCTATGCAAAACATTACCATAGTACTTATATTGTGAAAGACTGACAACATTTCTGCTATCCCCTTTCAAAAGTGGGTGCTTCCAACTTCCCTTGCCCCCCAGCCTGCCCTCCCTTTCATCACCCCCTATCCCCCTCCTTCCCACTCTCCTGTAGGGTGGAATATCCAATTTAGTATGTATGTCATTCTCTCCCTGAGCCAAATTCAAAGAGAATAAGGTTTTTCCTTTTTGCCTTCCTGTTCTTCCCCTCCCCTGCAACCATTTTCCCTTGCCTCTTCTACATGAGATAGTTTACCCCACTCTGTCTCTCCCCATCTCCTCTCACTATATTCCTCTCTCACCTCTCAATTTCACCACTTAAGTATCATCCCTTCCCATTAAATTCGACCTGTGCTCTCTATCTATGTATACCTGTAAACATATATACACACATTCACATATGTATTCATATGCCCATATACCCTTCTTCAGCTATCTTCATACTGAGAAAGGTTTCATCAGTTACAGTTATTGTTTTTCCATGTAGGAATGTAAATAGTTCAACTTTGATAAGTTACTTAGGATTTATTTTTCCTGTTTACTTTCTCAAGCATCTCTTGCTTCTTGTGTCTGAATATCAAATTTTCTATTCAACTCTGGTTTTTCCTCAAGAATGCTTGAAAGTCCTCTATTCCACTGAATGACCATATTTTCCCCTGAAAGAGGATACTCAGTTTTGCTGGGTAGGTGATTCTTGGTTAATCCCAGCTCCTTTGCCCTCCAGAATATCATATTCCATGCCCTTCAATCCCTCAGTGTAGAAGCTTCCAGATCCTGCACTATCTTGATTGTGTTTCCTAAATATTGAAATTGTTTCTTCCTGGCTGCTTGTAACATTTTCTCCTTGATCTGGGAGTTCTAGAACCTGGCTACAATATTCCTAGGAGTTTTCTTTTTGGGATCTTTTTCAGGAGGTGATTGGTGGATTCTTTCAACCTCTATTTTGCCCTCTGGTTCTAAAACATCAGGGCAATTTTCCTTGAGAATTTCTTGAAGGATGATTTCTTTGATCATGGTTTTCAGGTAGTCCAATAATTTTTAGATTATCTCCCCTGGATCTATTTTCCAGGTCAGTAGTTTTTCCCATGAGATATTTCACATTGCCTTCTAATCTTTCATTTGTTTGGAACTGCTTAACAGCATCTTGATTTCTCAATAAGTCACTAGCTTCCATTTGCTCCAGTCTAATTCTGAAGAAATGAATCTCCTCAGTGAGCTTTTGAGATTCTTTTTCCATCTGGCAAATTTGGCTTTTTAAGGCATTCTTCTCATTGCCTTTTTGAGCCTCTTTTGCCACTTGAGTTAGTCTATTTTTTAAGTTGTTATTTTCCTCAGTCAGGCTGTTGACTCTCATTTCATACTTTTCTTGCATCTTTCTCATTTCTCTTCCCAATTTTTCTCCCACTTCTCTTATCTGCTTCTTAAGGCCCTCTATGGCCTGTAACCAGCTCATATTTTTATTTGGGGCTTTTGTTGCAGGATTTCTGACCTCACAGTCCTCCTGTTCCATGCTTCAATCCTCTTTGCCCCCCAAATAGGAGTCTAATGTTGAAATTTTCTGTTTATTTTGTTTCCTTTGCCTAGGCATGTTGCCACTCAATTACTCGACTTTTGGGCTTGTTGCCACAGTAGAACTCTGCCACCAGCCAGGGGAGCTTCTGTCCCAAATGCTGGGGTTTTATCAGCTGCCAGAGGTATTAATGGGGTGACATTTCTGAAGGCTCCACAATCTCTGGCAAGCTGGTCACACACCCCAAGACCTCCACCGCAGACTGCAATTCAGATCCAGGGTAGATAAAGCAAGAGCGATCACCCCCCCCCCCCAAGACTGGTCCCCAGATCCCCCTCCAGTCTGCAGGCCAGGAGCTAAAGCTGCAATGTGGCAATGTGGTGCATGCTGTGCCCGCTACTCAGTGGCTTCTCGCCCCCAGGGGAAGCGGCCAACAAGCTCCCAAGTATTGGTCCCAAAGTCCATACCGCTTTAACCTCTCACTTTGTTCTTGACATTATGTTTTGGTAATTCTGGAAACACCACAGCTGCTAGTATTCTGTGGTCCTTCCATCCAGTTGCTGGTCCAGCCACCCTGGGGCTAAAACCTCTGGCTCATGCTGGCCTGGGCTTGGCTCCCAGAGCGCTGTGCTGGCTGCTCCCTGCCGGGCTGTCCCCAGTTGGAGGTTAGCTTCTCTGTGTCATTTTGTGGGTTCTGGAACTCCAGAGGTTGTTCAGAGTCCCCTTTTACATAAATTTGGAAGTGGTATGAGCCAAAGCTCCAAGGAAGTGCTTTCTACTCTGCCATCTTGACTCTGCCCCCCCCCCCCCCATTGGATTTTAAGAATTTTTCTCTACTATCCTCTTTAGGTATTCCTTGTTTGAGTACAGGTACTTCTGAAAGAATTAATACATAAGATGACTGTCTATGAAAGAAAGCTTTCATGAGATAGGACCTTTCCACCCAAAAGGAAACCTAGAATGTACAATGACCCCATGGAAAGAGCATTATATCAGGAGACACTAGATCTACATTTGAGCAGTGCTCTGATACATTAGGTGAATTGAATTTGTAGTCTGAAGATGAAATTCCATACCTTGCTTCACCTTTTGTCATTTTTATGACCATGAGCAATTAACTAAACATCTTTGGATTTTGGTTCTTCCCTCTATAAAGTAAGGGATAAGGAAAGAGGACTTTGATTAGATGGCTCCTGGCTTTAAATTAATTTATCTGAGTTCTAAGTAAAGTATTTACTCATCACATGCCTAGAGAAAGTTTAATTCATCCTCCCTAAACTCTAATTCCTCTAATGTAAAATGGGAATCATAAAACTTCCACTCTGTTGTTTACTAGATTATGGGAATAAACATTCACTGGAATGTTAAGAGGGAACTGGAAAGTTCTATCAAGAGAGAATTCTCACGAGAAACCTTCTATGAACAAAAAGATGTGCCAGAATCAGTAAAATATATATAAATAATAGAAAAATAAGAGGCATGACTCCTTACCTCAAGGAAGCTTAGCCATTTTCCTCAAAAAACAGAGAATATTTTGTTTCTCTCTAAGACAATTTAAAAAGACAAATCATTGGTATAGTGGGGCAAGCATGGAAAATAGAATAAGAATTAAAATACGAAGTGGAATTTGAAAATATTAAATGTAAGATATTTCTTAGGAACTAAAACTTAATAAGGTTAAGATAGGGTACCAGGAGTGAACAGGGGCTCACATTGTATTGCCAGAAGTCAAAATACCTTTAGTGGAAAAGAATAAATCCTTTGTAAAGGTTTACAATCTTACTATACTTCAAAAGGCAATATGATGTTAAATACACTGGGGTCTTGCAGTTTAAAAAAGTCAAAGAAAAACAAAACAACAATAACTTCCCATCTCTAGTTTATTCTATAATAACTCAGAACCCAGAACAAAGCTTACCTTTTTGCTAAGTAAATTGTATTGACTTTTTGGAGGGTAGAGTGGGGAAGAGCTTGACAAAGACTGACTCCAGAAATATCACTATCAGCACATTGAATTGTAATATGGGGACAAACCACTTTTTTTCCTTAAATATGAGGTGATGGTAATTGATTAAATTCTTCAGGAGAGAGGATTTTGTCTTATTTATCTAAATACACACTGTACTATAAATAACTGATGTCATTCATTGATCTTTATTAATCTCAACATCTTCATCTGTAAAATGGGCATAGTTTTTTCACTATATACTTCATTAAATTTATCCAAGCAAAGTACTTGGAAAACTTTCAATGAATATGTAAATTTTTGTTATAGAAGTCGAAAACTGTAAGTCACATCTAGAGAATAATGTTTGGCTGGCACATTTGGTAAATGAAGAATTCTGAGAAATCAATTTGGAAAGGTTGATTTAGGTCAAATGGTGAAGGATCTTAACTTTGTGGATTGGACAATATCTACTAGGTCTGTGATTGGAAGGAAACTGACCACGTGGGGCAGCATTATAGTGTGGTAGAAAGGACCTTGATTTATCACTTGGTGAATTTGAGTGAGCCCCTTCTTTCTGCAGCTCTCTTTTCTTTATCCATAAAAAAAGAAAAAGACAAAAAAAAGATGAGCCCATCCCCCTCCTAGCTAAAAAATGTGGGCCTGCTATTTCTCTAGTGAAACAACCAGACAATGGAAACTAAGTCATGCAACTCCTATAGAAAACTAATGAAGAAATGCTTTCTCATTTGGAAAACAGTACAACCACAGAGATACACATAAGACCAGAAATGTGAGATTTTGGAGAAAAAAACCAAACATTTTACTCTCAAAGTGGCAAGTTGTAGGTTAGTAACATACAGAAAAATCCAGATAATCTTTCTTCCCTAATTCTACTTTCATTTTATCAATTTTCTTTCCAAATTTTATCTCAGTTTTTCAAGTACTCCCTCATTCCAAATCCATTCGGGCTTGGCACACTTTTATCACCTGAGCATGACTGGTGCTCCTTGTGATATAAGAGCACAGATTTCAATTAAAAGGGTTTTTAGATATCAACTAATCCTTTTCTCACATTTTACTGCTAGTGAAAGTGGCATCTTTTTGTGAGGGGGAGGGGTCACTGTCCAGTATCACAAAAGTCAGTTGTTTCAGAGGTAGCATTTGAACTCAGGTACTCTGACTAGAACTCCAGTATTCTTTCCTGCATACCACACCTCTCATTCCATTACTAGAAATTGTCAAGCCAAGAGGCAAGATAGAGAGTTGTGACAAAATCATAGGGATTGTTCTTTCAAGTAGATGCTCTCTAACAAATGACCTTTGATATATCATTCTAATTATGAAGCTCAGTGGCTACATTTTCTTGAGAGAAGCAGGAACAATGCAACTGAAAGACCATCAGATTTAGCGACAAAGGAAAGAGTATCCTCTCTGCTTTTTGGTGGTGGGGTTATGTGTGCACAGCATTTCATTCTCTAAACTTTAGTTTTCTTATCTATAAAATAGAAATAATAGTATTTGCATTATTTAAAGCACTATGAAAAAATTACCTTGTAAATAACAAAGTGTTATAAAAAAGCAAGCTGTTATTATTGTTCTCCTTACATTGAAAGCCAATTATTTCATTGTAATTTTTTTCATACATTGGCATTTATTATTTAAGTTGAAGAATAGGTTATGGGTGGGGGGCGTGTGGAGGCCTAGGTGTGGAGAGGGAGATGAGAGCCTCTCATCTGTGTCTGCTCTAGACAGGGTTGATCCTGATTTCTGAGCCTTGGTCCAGGGCACACAAGGAAGCACACGAAAAGATGAGGTTCCAAGGGTACAGACTGAGGAAAACACAGAGGGGGTAAGGGGGGTGAGGGTGTGGCCAGAGTTACACATCCAGTCTGAGATGGGGCTGGGATTCTCCTTGGATCAGCAGCACCGCTTCCTTTTAGGATAAGTTCCATCCCACATATTTCTTATAAAACATTCTTGTAGTTAAAGTCTTTGTGCTAAAGAAATTTCCCCTCCTCTCTAACTTCTTGTACTTTGCTTCCGGTTTCTTTGAATATGCATCCAACCTGTAAACGGCCTGCTCAAGAGCTGCTACTTGCTCCTCAGTTAAAGTGATCTGATCCAGGTAAGGCTGGAGTGCTGCAGATTTCTCATTTAAGTCCCTTAGTTTTCTACTTATGTTTACTGCAATAGCTTTCATTCCTAGATACTTCAAGCTAGTCAATTTGTTCATATTTTCCAGAACTTAATAATTTTCACTGGTGGCTGTCAGCTCGCTTCCAGGTACATGGCCATTTTGGAGAACATGTCCTGGCACAGTCCACCTCGGCAGTCTCCATGGCCTACTCCTCGGCAGTCTCCACCATGGTATTGTCTAGGCCTGGGAAGGGAGGAAGGAGAAAGGATTTGGGGAAGGAACAGGAGGGGGAGAAAGGGGAGGAGAAGAGGGATAGGGAAGGGGAAGGGGACAAGGAAGGGGAGAAAAGGGGCTATTTCATTGTCATTTAATTCAATTTTGTTCTTATTATTTCAATAAAAGTCTATTATGTCTCTGCTGTATGTAAGGTATTGTGCTAGGAAAAGGTTTACAAATAGGAAAAAAATGATGTTTTCCCTCAAGGGGCTGACATTCTAATCAAGAGATGGGGATGGCAGGTACACAAGGAAATATGAGCCGTGCTGGACTATATTAAGGGTGAAAGAAAAAGCTAGGAAAAAATGCAGTATAAGGAGGAATAAAACACTCTGATCTGGAGGTGTCAGGGAAGGCTTCATGGAGGAGATAACAGCTGAGCTGAGCCTTGAAGCAAGGGAAGAATTCTGAGAATCTGAGTCAAAATGAAAGTATATTCTTAGTAAATTGGATAGCTTATATCAATGTCCAGGAGCAAAAGACAAAATGTCAAGTTCAGGGATGTTGCTTTGGTTTTTGCTTGACCACAGAATGCATGAAGGGGAGTAGAGTGAAATACAACTGGAAGAGTAAGCGAAGGTCAGTTTGTTAAATGACTGATTAAGGAATTTGTATTTTATTCTAGAAGCAATAAAGATCCACTCTTTTTTTCCTTTCTTCTAACAAGGAAATGAGGTGGACAAAATTGTATATTATTAAAGTTGCTTTCAAAGGTATGTGAAAGAGGAACTGAAGAGTGAGAGACTGGAGAGAGTAGATCAGAGAATACTTTAAATAACATTCACCTGACTTTGAATTCCTGGTTTCAGAGATTGTTGAACTTTTTTTGTGAAAAGGAGCTTTACGAGAGCCTTAGTATCATGGACACAAGGACAAAAATATATGGAGGTATGGGATGCTGATATCAATGTTCAAAAGTAGAATAAATGATTGGTTTCCTCTTATTTCCCTCCAAAAGGTGGCAAGATGGCATAGGTTAAGAGACAAAAATCCAGCCTTACTGTGTAGAAACAGCCTTACTGCATTTGTCATTTGACACATAAGGAAAGGAACCAAAGCTCCTGAACAGGGAAGAAAGCTTAGGTGGAGATGAAGAATCCGATCTTAGAAATATTGAACTAGGTTTCAACTATATTATCTAAGCCAGGTGTGGGAAACCTACAACCTCGAGGTCACATGGGACCTTCTGGTCCTTGGGTGCGGCTTTTTGACTGAGTCCAAGTTTTACAGAACAGATACTCTATTAAGGGGATTTATTCTGTGAAGTTTGGATTCAATCAAAGGGCTGCACTTGAAGACCTAGAGGGCCACAGTTTGCACACTCCTGACTACTACTTTGTTTCTCAGATAAAGATAATAAGCCCCAGAGAAATTAGATGACTAGCTCATCCGTGTTCTCATAGATCATTAAAGGCAGAACCAGGTTAAAACTCAAATCTGTTGTTCTTCCCATGATGCCATTGCTGCCACAAGTCAGGGTCAGTCCTGGAGTTGGGATGAAGGGCTTCAAGCATGAGGATCCATCTGGGAAACAGATGACAGAAGACCAAACCAAGGCAGAAAGATGCTGTGTTTTGTCAGAAGAGGACTAGATGGAGCTCAGGAGCCAAGATCAATTGAACTTGAAAATCTAAATGTCATTTTAAGACAGTTTAACCTTCACCCTTGAGGCCATATGCAGCACTGTAGGTCCTCAAGTATGGCCCTTTGACTGAATGCAAACTTTCCAGAAGAAAACCCTTAATAAAAGGATTTGTTCTGTAAAACTTGGACCCAGTGAAAAGACTGCACCTAAGAACCTAGAAGGCCATGGGTGGCCTCGAGGCTGCAGGTTCCCCACCCCTGCTTTAGGCTAATCAGATATACATTCACTGAGTACAACTCCTGCTTCAATGAGGTTTTCTTTTAACTTCTCATTTATATCCTGCTTCTTAGGAGAATTAGTTTTTTCAGAATAATATTAGCTGGCCATTATTTACAAAACATTTTATAAACATAGGACACTGAGGCTCAGAAAGGTTGACAGTGAGCATCACATAATTAGTAAGTGTCTGAGGTTGTGCCAGAACCTAGAACTTTCTCACTCCAAGTAGAGCACTCTGCTTGGATAACTAGTATACAACAATGCTGCACATACCCACCTTTTCTTGGAGGACTCAAAAAGAAATTGGAGGGGCGGCTAGGTGGCGCAGTGAGTAGAGTGTCGGCCCTGGAGTCAGAAGGACCTGGGTTCGGTTCCAACCTCAGACACTTAACGCACACACAAATAAAAACCTAGCCATGTGACCTTGGGCGAGTTACTTAACCCCAATTGCCCTCCAAAAAGTAAAAAAAAAAAAAAAAAAAGAAATTGGAGCCGAAGAAATGTGGTAATTTGGAGAATGTCACAAATGTCATAACAATGACTTAGAAATATATAAAATTTCATGATCCATCAATAGATCTACATCTATGGACCACGGACTTCTGATTTATGGCCCATGTCAAGACCTACTTCAGATGCTATCTCTGACATATGGCAGGTTCCACAATTATCATACAATCTTATGATACCCTAATGCCACCAATGTGAATAATTAGGGGAAAATAGATTTTGTCACCAGATTGAATTATGTTTCATGATTGACTTGCTGTCTCCAATTATATAATGGGCTAAATTTTGATAAATAGATTAGACCTGCTTTTTTTTAACCCAGAGTGAGGAAATAGGAAAAACAGATGGATAAGTCAAATTATGTCCCCAGAGATAAAATTATTTTATTGATAGATGGAATAATATCAATCTGAAATAGATATAGACAGATATAGATATAGTATATTTAATTTTTCTGATAAACCTTAGAGTACCATTAGTAGGCTATAAGAAAAGTTTCTTAATAATTAAAGACATGAAATGATAAGCTGCACAAGAAGGTTTTAGGTTTCATGTCTTTGGTAGTCTTCAACCAGGGGCTTGTTGACAAACTAAGGTTGATATAGAGGTGAATTTCTATCCTTGTAGGGATTGGATGTGATTTTTATATGAATTGCCTTTTAATGCTGAGATTCTGTGATTTAAAATATGATTCAAGGCTAAATGCATACTCATTCATTGTTCAGGGCCTATGACAGATGTTGCTTCTTCTATTAAAACTTTCCTTGATGAGAATCAAATGTTCTCCCTTATCTCAGAGCATTCCCATTTATAATACTTCACTTTGCATTATACTTGCCTATATACATATTTTCTCTCCCTTTTTAGATGTTTGATCCATTGAAGGCAAGGACCACAGTATAATATTAGTAGGGATAGAGCTCAATTTTTAATAAGAGGACATGGGTTCAGGTCCTTTCTTTGACACTTATTATTTCACCTTGAGTAAGTTATTTAACCTCTATGGATCTTGTTTTTTTGCCTCCATGAAATTGTGGATGAGAACAAGATGTTCTGGGGGACTTTTCAAGGTCTGAATCTAAGTAAACCTGCCTGTAAATTGAGAATGATATCACTTTCTTTCATAGTCATAGTTATATTTAGAGGACTAGCTGTATGATGTCTTGGAGGAAGGAGGGCTGTGGTATGCAGTGACACTTGTTTCTAAGATAATTAGGAAAATATGACTTAAGTTCATGTCATTTTACAGTGATTTGACATAAATGTGAATGATAAAATAATGCTGTTTCCTTCCCCTACCCTCCCATGATAATCCTGCCCCATTCTCCAGTCCCTCACACTTTCCTGCTTGAGGAATTGTGATTCATCGGATCTTTCTTATCAAACTGAAATGAAATCATCAAACTAATGCCTATTATGTTGCCAAACATTTGTCTTTCTTAGTTAACCTACAACTTTTGGGTAAACTTGCTCTCAAAATTATTACATTTCATTGTCTGTCATTCACTCACTAAACACTAATTTTAATTCATCCAATCCATTTTTTAAATGAAAGGATTAAATCAAAATAGTTTTTATGAAAATTCAGTTATTTTGTTCAAACTATCCAAATAAATCAATAATTTGCTCCAAGCTTTATCACAAATTATGATGATTAGATTTTTGAAAAACCAAATAAAATTTATAATAATTACCAACATTTAAAGGCAATTAAAAAGGTATTCCATTTTTTACAAAACTATTTTAAAGCATATGTCTACACTGAGTTCAAGCAATAATTGGTGATATATTAGCCCCACATGCCATGATTTAAAACCCCCAAACTATTGTGTATTTGTAAAAAAGAGAGAGAGAGAATTCTGCTTCATAGAGATTTTTCTTAGGGATTTCCTTATTCATAATTTTCCCCTCTCAAATTCATTTTGCCAAAATGGACAGAGCCAAAGGAAGAGACATATCCCTGTATATTGTTAAAATTAAAAAAAGACAAAAGACTGAGGTGGTGATTATAGTAGTCTGACCCTTTCATTTTGTAGATTCAGATCATGAGATTAGGAAGGAAGGGAGAACAAAAGAAGGGAGAAAGGGAGGGCAAAAGGAGAGAAGGAAAGAAAGAAGGAAGAGAGAGACTGAGTGGGGGAAGGAAGGAAGAAGGTGAGTAGGAAAGGAAGGGAAGAAAGAAGAAAACATATTTTTAAGCACCTATTATGTGCCAGGCATTGTTCTAAGCATTTCACATATACCTCATTTGAAATAGCTAGCAACTTCACCAAGCTAGTTATTAGTAGATCCAAACCAAAAATCCAAATCTCTAGATTCTAGGATTCATTAAACCATGTCACCAAACATTAATGAGAATTTTCAATGAGATAACTCTTATAAATTATTGTCCATGTAGTAAAGAATTGTCAGCTCATTGTTGACTATGGATTATTAACACTTTCCTGCCTGGAAATTCCCCTATATCAGGCAAGTGAAAGTTTATGTACATTTGAGGTAAGCATATTCCCATTCTATGTCCAAGAACTCATGGGGGTAAACTTTTAAAACATAGCAAAAATAAGAATTTAGCAGGCACAAGTACAATGCAGGAAGTAAAAAGAGGAGTAAGAGTCCTGATTCAGTGATCAGTTCAGATGAAGTTATTACAGTTATTTGACAAACCTGTCCCTCTGAAGCCCAAGCTCAAACCAAAAAGGTATATCCAAAGAAAGGAGAATAACTATCTAAAAAGGAATTAAAAAAAGGACAAGCTAATAAGTATGGAAATAAGGTAAGGATAGGAATAATCCTGAATAAAATGTGCAAAAATGGAGTGGGAAAAGAAAGGCAAACTTGATGATGTCACATAAATTGTGTGAATTTATAATAACTATGTAGTTCTTATATATTTACCGCTTTATACATTAATTTTATAAAGATTTATTAAAATGCGGAATTGTGCACATGCAGATGCATATATGTGCATACAAACTATATGGATTTATATATATATATGTGTGTGTGTGTGTGTGTGTGTGTGTGTGTGTGTGTGTACATACCATATGTATAATTTCATCTTCATAGTATTGAAATTTGTTTTTGATTATTTTATGAAAGATAGAATGATTAAAATGTTTATTTTTAGAATGCCCACTTTGTGTCTGACCAAGTGTTAAATACTGACTATTAACATTTTATAACCTGCAGTGGTATGTTGGACAGTTTCTTCATTTTCCTTGCATAATCTGTAATGATCATCCCCTTAAGGAAGAATTCACCACAATTCTGTTGAAAATAACCTAACCCTGAATGTATAGCAAAAACCTATGCATTTTTATAAATAAATTCATATGACTCAGCAATTTACTTGATTTTTTTATTACTATATCATCAATAAAGTTAATTTGTATGCTAATTATGAAGGGCCTTTGGATTTCATTCTTGGATTTTTGTCATATCACAGGTTCTGCTCAGTGGCAAACCACTTGCAGTTACAATCCAATTTCTGTCATAGCCCTTTAGTATTGCTGAGTGATATGATACCTGTTTGTTCAAGAGATATTTCTAGAAGGTTTTTACCAAACAGAATTCCAAGTTCTTATATTAATCATTTTCCACTTTTTTTTTGACAATGAAGTGTTAATTCTTCTTTTATTGTGATCAGTCATGTGTTTCATTAAATAACAAGTTAGTTTTGTCCTTCTAAAAAGTTAAGGAAAAAATAATTAAGCATTATCTTACATAGGGCACTGTGCTAAGTAACTTGATTGAAAAGAAGTAAAATAGCATTGCCTCTGCCCTCTAGGAGCTTACCATAGAACAAAACAATTCAATAGATGAATTTATCACTTTCTACAGAAAGCACAATCAAAACTCCAATTTTCTAAATAACTGTAAAAGATGGAAAAAATAACTGTAAGTAGAATGCAAATAAGGCACCTACAATAACAACATCATTCAGAGGATAATGTTATTTCCATTAGAAAGTGTTGGATAGAATGGAGATAATATTATTGTGTTTACCAAAACCAAACAGAGATAGTCTTTTAGTAGATGTCAAGACAAGTTCTTTTGAAATATTATCATAAGGGCAGTGAGGGATTGGGGGAAAAATACATACATACCTCTTTTTAGTCATGTTCACAAAAGTTTTTGAAGTGCCTGAAGCCAAGTTGATAATGTCAAGTCAAGAAGAGATGGGGTATTTTGCCTAAGATTGTGAAGCAAAGCAATTTGGCTGTCGAATCAGACAATCTCTTCCAACGGGGTATTTAGCAGAGCTCCTTGAAGGGGATTTAGAAGTTGCTTTCTATTGCTTTTAAACAGAGCTTTTTACAGGTAATTGAGCCTTTAAAATTCTTTTTTTAGAGGATTATCCTGTTCAGTGCACTCAAATCTATCACAAGTGAAAAGTAAACTGGATGTGTAATGAATATTTGAATCCATTGAAATTCAGTTGGAGGGAGGGGAGGGAAGAGAGGCACCACAAGCCCTTTTCACTTCCTTCTCCCAACACATAGAAAAATTATACACATTCACAACCATCGCCCCCATCTTAGCACAACCTTGCCCCCATAGCCATTAACAGTTTCTGACTTTAAAATATCTCCTTTAATGTAAATACCAAAGTTCACTGCACAGGTCTCCGCATTTCTGGTTCATACTATTAGCTGTGCAATTAGGCATGGCTACTGCTTTTATTCTGCTATGACAGAAGAAACTATGGTTCACATTCACTCTCCTACTAAATGACTTGATAGGATGTACTGGACCACTTTTACATTTCACTTTAAGATGATGAAAAGTCTGGGAATCATACTCTCTAGTTAGCGTAGGGGAAAGATTCATAGATTGGGAGTTAGAGGTTGTACATGCAAATTCTTTCTCTTCTATTTACTATGTGACTCCAACCATGTTATATAACCTTTCAAGGACTCAGTTTTCTCATCTATAAAATGAAAGTGTTGGTTCCCTATTCCAGCTCTAAATTCTATGATCCCATGGGGAGGATAGCTTTACAGAACTGATTCTGGTTAGCCTGGAAAAGAGAATATTTAGAAAAGGATGGGATAACTATCTTCAGGTATATGGAAAAAGAACATTTGGAAGAGTGATGGAGCTTATTCTATTTGTCCAAAAAGGACGGAACTAGGTATGATGGGTTGAAGTTAGAGAAAGGTCAATTTTGGTTTGATGTAAAGAAAAACTTCCTAACATTAGAGCTGATCAAATGTGGAATGGGCTGTCTTAGAAAATAGTAAATTCTCAATTACTGTAGGTTTTCAAGAGGAGGGTGGATATTGACATGTGACTGATATTAATGTTTCATGCTGGACCAGAAATCAAGCATTCTTAACTTGGAGTCTGTGAACTTAAAACAAAACTATATTTTAGTTTAATCGATTTCCTTTGTAATTGTGTGTGGTTTTTTTTTTTTTCTTTTTGGAGGGCAGTTGGGGTTGAGCAACTTGCCCACGGTCACACGGCTAGTAAGTGGTAAGTGTCTGAGGCTGGGTTTGAACTGAGTTCCTCCTGACTTCAGGGCCAGAGCTATATTCAATGCACCACCTAGCTGCCCCTGTAATTATATTTTAATGTGTTCAAAAATATTCTTCTGCCAAAGGGTCAGTAGAATTCATTAGATTGCCAGGGAGTCTATGACTCAATAAAGTCATTAAATATTTTGGACTAGATGATCTATAAGAAAGAACCTTTCCAAGTCTTGGATTCTGGAATTCTAAGCCATATTTATAAATTACTGTGTAGCAGCAGGTTTGGAATAAGCTAGGCACCAATTGTCTTTCTCTCCAAGAAAAAGATGAGTTGAGCCAAATGAGTGTTTGGGTTTTGGTCCAAGGTATGCTGGAACTTGAACCTGTGCCCTGTGTCCTAGGGACAAATTCAGCCATACTCTCAGACACCCTTGGCCCTAACAACCAGGAGCTCCACATCAGCGAGTCTTCCAAAACTATCCTTCCAAACTACATATAACCTATTCATTGGGTTTCTGTCAGGATGCCAATCCCTGCCCAAAGGTATATTAGATTCTTTTTCATTTCCAAAGGAAATGACATGGAGGGAAGAAGATTAATGAATACAGTACAACTAAATAACAACAATGAATAAACATAACTCTAAGAAAGAGAAGGTCAGAACCCCATCTCGGTCTGCAATGAAATCCTGGAGCTTACCCCAACAGTTTTCTCAGCTAAACCCAAATCTGCCAGGTGGACCTAGTCTTGCTTACTAAAATGAAAAAACAAAACAAAACAAACAAACAAAAAAAACAAACAAATCCTGCTTATAAATGTAGTCACTCATCCCAAAAACCTCAGAACAACTCTAAATAATGTCCATTTAATGATCAAGGACTTGTAGCTCAAGGTATGGAGGACAGTAACTGAGCACATTTCTGAAACTGAGAACAACCTCCTCCCTCCCCATCCCTCTGACACTGAAGTTAAAACAAATGCTACATTAAGTTCTTTCTCGTAGACTAAATGATATTTATAATGGAAAAAATTTATAATTTTTTTTTTTGCTTTTTGGAGGGCAATTGGGGTTAAGTAACTTACCCAAGGTCATACGGCTAAGGTTTTAGTTTGTGTGTGCATTAAGTGTCTGAGGCCGGATCCGAACTCAGGTCCTTCTGACTCCAGGGCCGACTCTCTACTCACTGCGCCACCTAGCCACCCCTATTTTTTTTTATCCCTAGATAACAGCATCTCAATTAACATTTTGATGGTAGCCTTTGGTGGCCTAAGGATAATAGCCCTTAGGATTAGAAATATTGTAGAAAGCAAGAGCATAAATGCAATTCTCCTTAATGTTCTGGGCACTATTCAATTTTACTAGCTCCCATCTGCCTAGTTTTTAGTCACTCATCTTGTCCTTGAATCTAGCTGATATAAAACTTCTTGATACTTCCACATTTTGACTAACAACAGATTGTATTAACAGCTATGATCTATTCTTACAAATTTACTCTCATCTTTTTTTTTGCCTTTTTTTTTTGCTTTGGCCCACCCCCCCCACCCCACCCCCCGCCGCCCCGGGGAGGAAATGCCTGTCAATCGGGGTTAAGTGACTTGTCCAAGGTCACTCGGCTAGTAAGTGTTAAGTGTCTGAAGCTGAATTTGAACTCAGGTCCGCCTGACTCCAGGGCTAGTGCTCTATTCACTGTTCTACCTAGCTATCCCAATTTACTCTAGTCTTAAAGAGCAGAAATGGCCAAATGGAAAAAAAAAGTATGAATGCTAATTGAGGAAAAAAACATCTTAAGAGTGAGAAATAGGCAAGCGGAAGCTAATAACTTTATGAGACATCAAGAATCAATCCAACAAATTCAAAAGAATGTAAAAATGGAAGAAAATGTAAAATATCTCATGGGACAAACAGCTGACCTGGAAAATAGATCCAAGAGAGACAATGTTACAACCATACTATTTGAAAGCCATAATCAAAAGGAAGATTTCTGCCCTGATGTCCTGGAACCAGAGGACAAAATATGCATTGAAATAATGATCTCAGGAAAGAGATCTCCAAAATAAAAATTCCAAAGAATATTTTAATCAAATTTCAGAACTATCAGGTCAAGGAAAAAAAATTGTGAGTGGCCAGAAAGAAAAAATAAAATAAAATCTCAGAGCCACAATCAGGATTACATAGGATTTGGCAGAAGTATAATTAAAAGATCAGAGGTCATGGAGCATGATATTCCAGAAGACAAAGGAGGTAGGACTACAACCAAGAATCACTTATGCGGCAAGACTAAGTGTAATACATCAAAGGGAGGGGGGAGGGGGATGATCACTCAATGAAATAGAAATATTTCAAACTTTCATATGAAGACCAGAATTAAACAAAAAAATTTCCCTCCAATATCAAGACCCAAGAGAAGTATAAACAATTAAAAGGGGAAAAGAAAACATAAGGGATACCATAGAGCTAAACTATTTACATCTTTACATGGGAAGATGATACCTATTAAGTATTTAAAAATGTGTCAAAAATAGGACAACTAGAAGGAATATACACAGAGGGTATGGGTATAAGTATAAGGTGAATTTGAGGAAATGATATAAGAAAAAACTAAGGGATGAGAAAGAGGAGTACACTGGAAGCAGAATGAAGGGAGAGAAAGAATAGGTTAAATTATTTCACACGAAAGGGGCAAAAAAATCCCTATTACAGTGGAAGGAAAGAGAGGAGGATGGCCAAAGAGCAGCACTTGAACCTTACTCTCATCAGTATTGGCTTAAAGAGGGAATTCAATACAGAATTATTTGAATACAGAATTCTCTCTTACATGAAAGGGAAGTAGGACCAGAGATCAAATAAAGCCAGTGGAGGGGATGGTGATGGGAACTGAAAGAAGGGAGGACAGATCGGTGGAGGTAATAGAGAGAAGCAAAACATTGGGGAGGATGGGTGGAGGAAAAGGATGAAAGGAAAGAGAGGATAAACAGGAGGAAGAATAGGATGGTCGGAAATATACACAGAGTAATCATTACTGTGAATGTGGATGGGATGACCTCTCTAATAAAATGGAAATGGAGAGCAGAGTGGATCAAAACCCAGAATCCTACAATATGTTGTTTACAAGAAACACACTTGAAACAGAGAGACATACACACACAGAGTAAAGGTAAGGGTCTGGAGCAGAATCAATTATGCTTCAGCTGAAGTTAAAAAAAATAAAACAGAGGTAACAATACTGATCTCAGACAAAGTAAAAGCAAAAATAGACCTAATTAGAAGAGATAAGGAAGTAAATTTTGTTTTGCTAAAAAGTACCATAGACAATGAAGAAATATTAATACTAAACATATATTCACCAAGTGATATAACATCCAAATTCTTAAAGTAGAAGTTAAATGAGTTATAGGCAGAAATAGATCACACACCTCTACTAGTGGGGGACCTCAACTGTCCCCTCTCAGAATTTGATAAATCTGACCAAAAATAAGGAAAGAAACTAAAGAGATCAATAGAATATTAGAAAAGTTAGTAATGGCAAATGTTTGGTATGATTTAGACATTAAAGGTGACACCATAAGCAAATTAGAAGTGCAAGGAATAATCTACCTGTCAGATCTATGGGGAGGAGAAGAAATAATGACCAAATAAGAGACAGAGGGCATTACAAAATTTAAAATAGGTAATTTTGATTGTTAAAATAAAAAGTTTATTTACAAATAAAACTAATGCAATCAAAATTAGAAGGAAAGCAAAAAGCTGGGAAAAAATTTTTACAGCAGTGTCTCTGGTAAAGGATTCATTTCTCAAATATATAGAGAACTGAATCAAATTTAGAAGAATACAATCCATTTCCAAATTGATAAATGTTCAAAGAATATGAAGAGGCAGTTTTCAGATGAAGAAATCAAACTCTCTATTGGCATTTGAAGAAATGCTCTAAATCACCTTTGATTAGAGAAATGCAAATTAAATCAGCTCTAAGATAATACCTCACACCAATCAGATTGGCTAATATGACAACCAAAAAGAAAAAATGATAAATACTGAATAGGATATGGGAAAATTGGGACACTAATGCATTGCTGGTAGAGTTGTGAACTGATTCAACCATTCTATAGAGTAATTTGGAACTATGCCCAAAGGGCAACTAAACTCTGCATACCCTTTGACCCAGCAATATCACTACTAGGTCTTATTCCAAAGAGATTATAAAAACAGGAAAAGGACCCACATGTTCAAAAATATTTATAGAAGCCTTATTTGTGGTAGTAAAATATTGGAAATTGAGGGAATATTTATCAACTGGGGAATAGCTGAACAAGCTGTAGTGTATGAATGTGATGGAATACTATTTTACGATAAGAAATGATGAATACGCAGATTTCAGAAAAACCTGGAATGACTTGTAAGAACTGATGCAAAATGAAATGAGCAGAATCAGGAAACCGTTGTACATAGTGTGACCAATATTGTCTGATAATCAACCATGAATGACTCAGATCTTCTCAGCAACACAATGATCCAAGGCAAGTACAATGCGCTCACAAAGGAAAATGCTGTACATATCCAGATATAGAGCTGATGGATTCTGAATGCAGATTAAAGCATATTTTCTCACTTACTTTATTTTTCTTGTTTTTTCCCCCTTTTTGAACTGTTTCTTCTTTCACAATAGTGAAAGAAATATAGTGACTAATATGGAAATATTTTTACATGATAGCACATATATAAACTATATCAAACTATCCACCATTTTTAGATGAGGGAAGGGGGAAGAGGCAGAAAAATTTGGAGCTCAAAATCTTTAAAAATAAATGCTAAACATTTTCTTGACATGTAACTGGGGAAAATAAATACTATTAAAATAATAACATCTGTCATTGTTATTGAATTTTTTGAGTTCCAAAACATTCACATCCTCTCATTTTGGCCTCACAACATCGTCGAGGGAGGTACTATTTCTCATCTTCTTTTTGCAAATGAAGGAACTGGAACCCAGAAGAGAAGTGAGTCATAGTTTCACTTTTATGAGATTTTAATCAGAAGGGCCCTCAGTGCTTCAAGTGCTACTTGTGCCTGAACAGGGACCTTTTCTTTAGCTTCTCTGATAAGTGATCATACAGTCTTTGCTTAGAGGTATCCAGTGACAGGGAAACTATTATCTTCCGTGTTTCATACCACTTGTCCAAAGCTGTATAGCTAATAAGTCTCAAAGGAAGACTAAAAGGAAGGTTTCCTAGCTCTTAGCTATATACTGTGAATTCTTATCAATCTATTACCTTATTAGGAAGGAAACTATGAACATATATCCTGTGGAAAGAGTAACATAATCTTTAGGCATGAAGAATAACGTTCTTCTATATTTTACCTTTAAAAAGTGGAGGTGGTACAACATTTGTAAGCCCAAATAATTGTTTCCCTAAATATTTGAAGATATAGTATTAATATAGGATTTTTACTAAGAATTTCTGAGTAGTTTGAAGTTGGTTTTCTTGGCTTTATATGTTATTTCACTCTTCTGTAGTTAATATGAGAATAACTTCCAGCTGGGATCAACTGTACTGAATTTAATTCCCTCTGATTTATGTACTTGCTGATGGCACCTACAGCTTTTCACTGTTTCCACGTGATGTATTTACTGACTCCCTGTGAGCAGATGTGTCCAACAAATGGGAAGTCCCTTCTGCTACCCCATGGTTTCTCTTGGATGCTGAGCATATTTCTGAAGCTGAGAATCGCCAATAAGTTAAAGCAGATGCTAAAGAAAGACCCTTCTGGTGGACTAAATGAGATTAATAATGGAGAAGTGATCCTTCAGTAACATTAGTATTTCAATTAACATTTTGATGACAGGTTCTAGGATTTGGCTTGCACAGAAAGTCCATTTCTGAGAGAAGCATGAATCAGCTCAGAATTAAGCCACTTGGTGTCATCAGGCAAAACACGTCTCCTGTCTTATTTTTAGAATAAATATGTTTGTTATCCTCAAACTGTATTATGAAGAATTCACATAGTTCATGATTTTCTTCTGAGAAGAGAGGCACAGTGAGCAGGGAAGACTAAGGATGTCACAGAATATCTGTAATTTACCCTGCCCAGGTCCCATCTGGCATATTCTGTTCAGTTCTGAGCATGACATTTTAGGAAAGATATTTATAAGACAGTATACTTCAGCAGGACAAGTTCTTGGATTTTTATTAAGAGAACTTTGGGTCGAATTTTAGCTTTATGACTTACTACTCGCATGACTTTAAAGAAATCTCATACCATGCAGAGTTGTTGTCCAGGGACAAAGCAAGAAACAACCAGTGGTCTTGAAATCAAATTTCCAACTTTTACCTTTCAACTGACCTCCAGTTTCTCATCTTCAGCTGCCTTTTAGATATCTTGAAAGGAATGTCTCATAGACATCTTAACCTCAACATTTCCAATCATAACTCATTATATTTGTCCCTAATACCTCATTCCTCCTTTCTGGCTTCCCTGTTACAGAGGGTACCAATATCTTTCTAGTCACTCAAGTTTTCAACTTAAGTATCATCTTTTACTAATCAATGTCTAATGCTCTATATCCATTTAGTGATCAAGTTTTGTCATTTCTTTACTTATAACATCACCCCTTCTCTTCTCTAACACTACAACCACTGAAGGACAGTCCTTTGTCACCTTACATCTGATCTATGGTAATAACCTCCCTCCTTTAAGTTATTGCCCAATCGAATCTATCTTCCACTCAGCAGTCAAATTTATCATCCTAAAAAGCAAGTCTGACCATACCAGTCTGCTAGTCAATATTCCTTAAATGATCCTATTACCACCAGGATTAAATATACAATGCTTTGTGTGGCTGTCAAAACTCAATATAACTTTACTTCTTCCTGTCTTTCAGTCTTGCATCTTACTCCCTGTTATATACTTGACACTTCTATGAAACTTTTCTTTTTTTTTTTTTTGCTTCTACCAATATTCTTTCTATTTCTCCCACAAAATGCCATATTTCCCAGTTCAAAGAATTTTCATTAGTCATACCTCATGCTTGGAACACTCCCCCTCCTCATCTCTGCCTCTCAGTTTCCTTGGATTCCTTCAAGTATCAGCCAAAATCTGTCTGCAAGAAACTTTTCTTTTTTTCTCCTTAATTTTAATGAGTCTTACACGTGAGATTACCCTCTATTTTTAATTTTGGAATGTATATTTCCATGACAAATTCAATGGCTCCTATTTCCTACCTAATAAAGTCCAAACTCTTTTACTTGACATTCAATGTCACAACCCAGGACCAACTCCCCTTTCTCAATGCATTTATAAGTAATAGGACAGACTCATCTTCCTGAGTTCAGGTTTAGGCTCAGACACTTACTAGCTGTGTGACACTGGACAAGTCATTTAATCATGTTTGTCACAGTTTACTCATATGTAAAATGGTGTGGGAAAGGAAAGATAAAAAACTTCAGTATTTTTGCCAAGAAAGCCCTAATTGGGGTCACCAGGAGTTGGACAAAACTAAATAACTAAACAAATATTGTTATTAAACCCTTCTGTGCATTTAGTTCTAATTAAAGTTGCCTTTCTTGGCCTAACAAATATGTCCTCTGCTTTCCTAATGCAATGTCATCTTCGTGTTTTGCCCTATGACTAGAATATTCTCCTTCCTCTTGTCTTCTTATCAATCCTCTGCAGTGCACCTCACCTATAACATCCTCCATGAAACTTTCCTAATCCCATAAATTCATAGATCTCGTTCACCATTAGATTTAATATAATAGAATAGTCTTTCCTCCTTGAATGTGGTTTTGTATTATTTTTAAGTATACTCTATTTGCCAATGTTTCATATGAGACTGAATGCTCCATGAAGGCAGGGATCAAGTTTTATCTAAAATCCATATTTTTATGAGCTTCTGGCATCAGGAAGACTCATCTCTCTGAGTTCAAATCTGGGCTCATCCACTTATTAGCTGTGTGACTCTGGGCAAGTAATCTAACCCAGATTGCCTCAGTTTCCTCATCTGTAAAATGATCTAGGAAAGGAAATGGCAAACCACTCCAATATCTTTGCCAATAAAACCTTAAATGGGGTCACAAAGAGTCAAACAAACCTGAAACAACTGAATAACAACAATGACCACATTTATCTATACATGGCAGTCCTTAATAACCTTTGTTGAGTTTAATTTTTCTCCATTAAACATCTTTTCTTCAGTATTGTTTTTTATATATCTTTGACCATTTTTCTAACTGATTTTTAAATGTGTTATTTTCTTCAGTATTTTTGTACCTTTTACAAAGCTTTTTTATTTTTTTTATTTTTTATTTTTTAAGAGCAATTGGGGTTAAGTAACTTGCTCAAGGTTACACAGCTAGTCATTATTTATGCGTGGGTGCTCATTTTCTGAGGCCGGATCTGATCTCGGGTCATCCCAACTCCGAGGCCGGCGCTCTTACTCACTGAGCCACCTAGCCGCCCCTTTAGGGCAATTGGGGTTAAGTAACTTGCCCAAGGTTACAGGGCTAGGTTTTTGTTTGTTTTCATTAAGTGTCGGAGGCCGGCAGGGCCGGCGCTCTATTCACTGCGCCACCTAGCCGCCCCACAAAGCTTTTTTAAATATAATTTTCTTGAATAGTTCTCATTTCATTTCCCAACTAATCCTCTACTACTCTTATTTGATTTTTAAAATAATCTTTTGCTGTTTTTAAAATTTTATTTTGTTAACTGTTATGGGAATCTTTGTTGGTCTTTTGTCTAATCTACTGGGTTTTGTTTTTTTTTTTAATTTGAGGTTTTGCTTGGAGATATTTTCAAGTTATTGTTTTCCGTGTTTGTGTATTGAGCTTCTCTGTCACCAAAGTAGCTTTTTATGGTTAGGTTCTTTTTTGATTGCCTGCTTGTTTATTTTTCCAACATATTTTTCAACTGGGATGTCAACATAGCATTGAATTCTGCTCATCTTTGCTAGGGTAAAAGGAGGGATATCTGGCTAGAGGTTCTGTCCTTTACATCCCTCTGCTGCTTTCACAGCTCAGTCTAAGATTTTAAATGTTTTCTGTGTGGTGTGGTCTAGAGAGAGATATGTTTCAGTTTCTGTACACTGCTGCTGGAATCAGTCAGAATTAGCCTGCTGGGAGCTTCTTCAGTTTAAAAATTACTAAACTTCAAGGTCCCCCATGGTTTTGACCTTCTTCCCTGGTTCATTCCACTGCAGGCTTACGTGAGGGACTAAAGGTTATAACTGAGTCTTCTCTAAGCCACACAGCTATGTTTCTAAAACTTGTTCCTTGCTTTTTACAAATGTACAGCCCTGCTTCCTACTTATCTGGACTGATACACCCTGCCCCAAAACTGTGACCTGAAAATGGTTAATAGGTAATAGGTAGCAACTGTTCTTACCTCCAACACTAATATAGGGCCTCTTGAGACCACTTCCTCCCCAGCTACTCAGCTCCCTGACTGTCCTTAGATTCTTGGTTACTCCCCATAGCTGTTGCCACCCCACAGCCTATTGCTTCTTTTACCATACCATGATGACTGCCCTCCTTGTCATCCACTAGCCCAGTGTTTGTAGACCTCTCTGTCTATTCTCCTATGGGGTGGAAAAATTACTAATTGTAACATTCTCTTCATTTTTCTGGTCAGAACTGGGTCTGACAGTCTTTATATATCGGTATGGAGGAGAGTATGAAGGAGTTGGGGCAAAATTGTTAGCTCTCACTCCACCATCTTGACATGAAACATCTTTTCCATTACTATTTAAAACATATGAATTGTGGAAGACTGGGTAGCACTAGTAAGATAATAATAGCTTTTGGTATATAAGAAGAGGGGACTAAATGATCAATATAATGGTGTGTGTATGTGTGTGTGCATGTGCACATACATGCATGCATATGCTCATTTCCTAATTCAGACTCTGAAGTGATATCTTGCTATTCTAGAAAGTGCAGTGTAATCATTTTTTAAACTATGATGTAGTATCACATAAAATAGGATATTTCCATGTGCTACAATTATAAACTTTATTAAACTATTTAATCATAAGCATGTACATAAAGATAATTATGATATATACTTTTCACTTTACTCTCTATGGTTCAATAAAAACTTTATTTCTTATATAACCACTCTGTATGCAATGTAAGTAAGTATTGGGATAAAGCTTCACTTCAACTTATGAGTTGTTTAATCTAGAGGTATAGGTGCTTATTTCAAATACCCTACCCTAAGTTAAGCAGAATAATTGGGAAAAGGGTGGGAAAAGACATGTATAAAAATTTAGAAAAAAGAAATGGATATAGCCTTGGACGTATAGTCAAGAAGATCTGAGGTAAAAATTCATCTTTAGACTATTACTATCTACATGACCTTGGACAAGTCACTTAACTTCTGACTGGCTCATTTTAAAAAAAATTCTGTAAATGGATAATAGCATGTATCTCTCAGGGTTGTTCTGAGAATAAAATAATATTTGTGGATTGTTTTTCAAACTTTAAAGTACTATATAAAACACAGCTTTTGTTATTATTATTACTCTTATTTTATTATCATTGACAGTGCTCTCACATTTCCAGCAAAGACCTGAATAAAGACATTTATGACATGCCTATTAATATCACAAATGATACTAACCTGTTAAAAGAGCTAACTCATTGGATTAAAGGTTTCAACAATTTAGAAAGAGGAGTCATATTTAATTAGGTGAAATTAAGGAAGGATAAATGTAAAGTCTTATAGTGTGTGCAAAAATAATTTAATAATTACAGGATAGATAAAGTATGGCCAGGCAATATTTAATTGTTTCAAAAGGAAGAAAATGAAGTTTTAATTGACAGTAAACAACTAGGTGGCATGGTTTATGTAGCACTCTGCTTGGAACCAGGAAAACTCATCTTCCTGAGTTTAAATCTGGTCTCAGATAGTACTAGCTGTGTGACCCCAGGCAAGGCACTTTGCCTCTGTTTCTCATCTGTGGCCTCATTTGGGGTTTTCTTGGCAAAGATACTGGAGTGGTTTGGAATTTTCTTTTTCAACTCATTTTACAGATGAAGAATTGAAGCAAATAGAGTTAAGTGAATTACTCAGGATCACACAGCTAGTTAGAATCTGAGGCCAGATTTGAACTCAGGAAGATGAGTCTTCCTGCCTCGAGGCCCAGCACTCTATCCAGTATATTATCCAGCAGCCTGAGACTCATTTTATTAATCTGTAAAACCAGAATCTACATCATAGTATTGTTGTGAGGACCAAATGCTATCATGTTTATAAAGTATTTTGTGAAACTGAAAGGGCTCTATCATAGTGTTGTTGTTATTGTTTGTTTCTGATGTAATTTCATGAATATGTGGGGTTGCCAATAAGGAACGTTCTCCTACTAATACATAAGCAACTTTTCTGCAAATTATAGTGTTAAAGATTATAGCATTAACCTGGGGAACAAAGAGCTTAAGTGACTGTCTCCTAGTCTTCCTTAGTCATTGTCTTAAAGGTTTCCTTTGGCCTTTGATGGACTCTCTATTCTCTATGTTGAGCTCTTTATGAGTTATGACATGTTATATTCATATTGCAATTACTATCTCACTCTTCTTTTTATTAACACACTATGTGTTTTTTAGTTATAAAATGAAGGATATTTCTTAAATTTTTTAACTCCTCCATTTAATGATACCATTCCTATCTGTTATACCATCATTCATGTTGTCTCCCATGTATAAAAACCTCAGCATTCTATTGACTCTTTCTTTTCACTCATGTCTTATATTCAGTCAGTTACCAGGCTCTGTTGTTTCCCTTCTCCAAAATTCATTACAATTATCCCTTCCTCTCTATACTCACTCCCACCAACTGTAGTACAAAATCACATCAAGTTAGACTGTTTCAAGAGACTCCCAATACTCTACTTTCCCTTGAAATAGTTATCCTAACTGTCAATATTATTGTTCTCATGTACATGTCTAATAATTTCCCTTCATTTCCCTCACAGCTTCAGTAACATCATATTAGTTATTGAGTAAGTTTCAAATTCTTTTAACCTTCAAGACCCCCTATAACTAGTAGTAACTAACTTTTATGCCCTATATTATTTCCCTCCATGGATTCTACATTATGGTCAAACTGAATTATGCCTATACTCTAATGTGCCCGATATTACAATAGCCTGCTAAAGGGTCTGGAAGCCTAAAGTCTCTCCCCACTCTAATCTAGCTTCCACTCAGTCACCAAAGTGATTTTTCCAAAGCCTTAGGTCCAACCATACCACCATCTTACTCAATAAACTGCAGGGGATACCTATCACTTTTAAAATCAAATAAAGAACATCTTTTTGGCAAACAAAGATCTGAATAACCTAGTTTCTTTTAAAGTTTTCAGTCTTCTTTGCATCTTAGTTCCCAAATATTTCAAACCAGTGACAAAAGCCTCCTTACTGTTCCACAAACAAAATTTTCTATCTCTCAACTCTGGGCATTTTCTCTGACTGTCTTCCATGCCTGGAATGCACTCACTCCTCATCTCTGCCTGTAGACTTCCTAGATTTCTTGAGGTCCCAACTAGAATTTTACCTTTTACTGGAAAAATTTCCCAAGCCTTCTTATTTCTATTGCCATCCCTCTCTTATTTATTTCTTATTAATCTTTTGTTTTTTATATTGCTTGTACTTATTTGGGTCTCCATCAAAATGAGTTCCTTGAGGGCAGGGAATATATTTTATTTCTTTTTGTATCCACAGTGCATACTACAGTGCCCAGTACATAATAGGTACTAAATAAATGTTTGTAGATCGACTGTTTTATCTAGAACCTTGATGCTTGCCAATTTTTTTCCATATATTTTCTCATTTGAGCAAACCCAGAGGTAAATATGATGAGCATTATTATCCCCTTTTGAAAAAACCCCCACAACAATTGAGACTCAGAGAGGTTAATTGATTTTCCCATTGGTACATAGCTGGTAAGGGTACAAGATAGGCTTCTAAACCAAATCTTCATTTTTTTAATATGTTATATAATGCTAGCCGTTAAAAAACACTGCTTTTCAGTAGAGGGGTGATATGAAAAAATATTATGTGATGTCTAAGGAAGAAAGTTGTTGCCAGTTTGGTAGGATAAAGGAAAATATTTCCTAGAAGAGATAACATTTCACTTTAATTATAAAAAAAAATTGTCAGGAATTCAACAACATGACCACTATGGGTAAAGGGAACATCAAAAGTAATGACATGGAGATAGGAAAATATTGGGCACATTAGAGTACAGGCATAATTCAGTTTGACCATAATGTAGAATCCATGGAGGGAAATAATATAGGGCATAAAAGTTAGTTACTACTAGTTATAGGGGGTCTTGAAGGTCAGTTAAAAGAATTTGAAACTTACTCAATAACTAATATGATGTTACTGAAGCTGTGAGGGAAATGAAGGGATGAGAAAAATCTGTGCATAAAATAAATTCCTATTTTTTTTACTAATATTATTAGCCACATTTATGTCTTATTCTATCATCACATTCTAAGTTCAATGGGAATTGAGATGGTGCTTCACATATCCCATAGCA
This sequence comes from Gymnobelideus leadbeateri, assembly GCA_011680675.1. NCBI lineage: Eukaryota > Metazoa > Chordata > Mammalia > Diprotodontia > Petauridae > Gymnobelideus > Gymnobelideus leadbeateri. The sequence goes on along the minus strand of WOXC01003253.1, from coordinate 29,847 downwards.
ATTAGGAGATTCCTTGGCACTCTTTGGAAGGAGGTTCATTTAAATAGGATTCATACTGATTATACAAAGAAAGCTATAACATCACATTTTTTTTTTTCCTAAGGATCTTTGACTATATCAGAAACTATATTTCTAATAATGAAGTAAGGAACCTTTGTATTTTTTTTTTTTACTAACTTCATATTCTAGTTGGGCATGGCATAGAATTAATTCTTTACCAATCGAGATTCACTCATTTTGCCATGGGCTCCCAAGACTGAACAACGGGAAAGGGAATGTGCTCCTGTGCCCTCCTTCTTGGCTTCACTTAGTTACGTTATCCAGTTGGTATCCTGATTCGTTCTTCAATTTAGAAACTGATTCCAATGACAATTTATTTGATTTATCGTTTAAAAATTGCAGTGGCATTTTTACTATTTTGCAGAACCATTTTACTGTGCCCTTGGGTGCCAACACAATATGTCCTTTAGATATATAAATTTGATGAATTGATTGAATAGAACTTCCTCCCTCAATAATGGAATGATTTCTATATTAACCACTTAATTCCCCCTGGGCATATGACATATGTCCATAATCTGACACCCATCACTACAAGGAAGCCCACAATAATGATGACCTCAACAACTGCCCCCAGGCAGTAATGTCAAGCAGACATTGTAACTACTGGATTTTTCTCTTGGGGCTTGCTTATTTTGAATCTAGGGCATTTTCAGCTTACAAGGAGGGAAACCATATAGAGGAACGGCACACTATTGGAGTGGTGCTGCTGTACCACAGTAATGAATTCCAGTGAACATTCCTTCAATTTGTTTTGTTGTTATTGCAGATGATAATTTGCAGGTGGTGTGTGTGTATGTATAACTGACTTTTTGCATGTACTTATGTATGTATTGGGGTTGGTCATAGTCAACTTTCAAAATATAAGTTCCCAAGACAACAATAAGAAATAGAAAACAGGACAACATCCTCTGCATCCCTGACCAAGGATTTAAAAATCACTGAAATGAACAAAACTAAAATCCAACATGCCTGTAATCTCAGGCAAGTGTGTACAGCAATGTCCAACAAATGTCCAATAATGAAGAGAAAAATGCATCCATGCCTACTGATCTTATGTGACATTTTTATAAATATTCACATAGATCCATCACACAGAATACTCCCAATGTTCTGGGAACCTTTCAATATTTTTGACATTGCTGGATACCACTGGAATATAAGGATATCTATCAGTCCTTACTCATGCGACACAACTAGTCTCATTGTTTCTGTTCATATTATGAGTGCATCAGTTAATAAGCATTTATTAAGTGCTTACATAATAAGCATTTATGTGCTAGGCACTGTGCTAAATACCAGGAATACAAAAACAAACAAAAAGAAAGACAGTTCTTGCCTTCAAGGAGGTTGCATTCTACTGAGTAAGACCACACAGAAAGGGAAAATTACGTGGGTTCACAGCACTGGGACATGATGGTGAAATCTGGAGGAGTTCATCACACATTGGCAAGAATGTGAGTGTAATGACTTGTTTACAATTTGATACTATACAGTTACATAACACAATATTATGCCATCAAAATTTCAGTGCAGGAAAAATCCCAACAAATTTACAATAAATTATTAAATTTAAGATGTATCATTTAAAAATATTCATTTTGTGTTTTTTGGAAATGATGCAAATTTAAAAAATGTTAAAGGATTATAGAAAGTAGATTGGTGGGGGGCACTGAGTATTTTTTTTAAAGTGGGCAGTAGGCCAAATAATTTTGGGATCCTCTAGATTAGATTTGGGACTATATCTCCATTAAACCTGGCACAACATCTAAGTGATGACCTTGATTCCACAGTCTCCCTAACCCTACATATCTAATTAGGTGCCAAATCTTTGCATTTCAATCTCTGACATCTTTTATATTTCCCCTGCATTTTTTTCCTCTATAATTCAGCCATTACTTAAATTCAAACTCTCAATACATCTCAATTGGACAGTTAAAATGTCTTTATAATTGGTCTCCCCATTTACAGTCTCTCCTTCTCCCGTACCAACCATAACTGCCAAAATTATTTTCCTAGAGTCTAGATCTCACCATGTCATTCCCCTACTGAATAAACCCCATTGGCTCCTTCTTTCATCTTGGTTCAAATGCAAACATAATTGATCAAATTTTAAAACTCTTCATAAAAAGGGGTAGTTTCAGTGGGTGAGGGGGAAGGAACATTTGCATGAACTGATGGAAAGTGAATTGTGTTAAACCAGGTGCACAATTTATACATTAATATGAATATCATAAAGATACTTAGCTTTGAAAAAGCTTAGTCATACTGACCAGGCAACAAAATGACTAACCACAATTCAAAAAGATTTTTTTTCCTTCTGGGGGGAAATTGGGGTTAAGTAACTTGCCCAAGGTCACACAACTAGGTTTTTATTTGTGTGTGTGTTAAGTGTCTGAGGCCGAATCTGAACTCAGGTCCTTCTGACTCCAGGGCCAACACTCTACTCACTGCGACACCTAGCTGCCCTCAAAAAGACTTATGATGAAAAAAATGCTATCTACCACTTGGTGGACAGACTGGTAGAATCAAAGTACAAAACAAGCAAATTTTCTTTTCTCTTTCTCTCTGTCTCTCTCTTTCTTTCTATCTTTCTTTCCATCCCTCCCTCTCTCCCTTCCTCCCTCCCTCCCTCCCTTCCTTCTTTCCTTCCTTCCTTCCTTCCTTCCTTCCTTCCTTCCTTCCTTCCTTCCTTCCTTCCTTCCTTCCTTCCTCCCTTCCTTCCTTGTTTCCTTCCTCCCTTTTTGGATATTGCTAATGCAGAAATGTATTCTGTGTGTGTGTGTGTGTGTGTGTGTGTGTGTGTGTGATGTGCTTTGTTTTCCTTGCACCTCCAACGGGAGGGGAGATTTTAAGGAAGGAGGATGAGAATTTAGAACTGAAAATAAAATTGAATTTAAAAAATGAAGCTCTTCATTATCTCATTCCAACCTATCTTTCCATATTCATTATATATTACTCAGCTTCCTGTATTCTACAGTCCAGCAGAACTAACTTTGTTACCCAAGAAATTGATCAAATAAGTAGGAAAATGGTCATCTTGAAAGAAAAAAAGGTAATTTTTTAAATCAATTCTCTATGATGAATATGATTGCCTATCTATATCTATATATGGAATTAACACAAATATATCAAACCTCCCCACCTGTGGACATGTTCAAAAGATATGAATAAACAATTATTTTTAAAAATGACAAATAATTAACTACAACATGAGAGCTCATTTCAAATCACTGATGATAAGAAAAAAGAAACTTAAAACTTTTTACCATACATTCAACAAATTGTCAAAGATGGAAAAAAAAATTGGCAACAATTAATGTCAGTACAGTTACAGCAAGACAGGTACATAAACATATTGGTTGTGGGGATGTGAAATAGGACTAACCACCATGAAAAAATAACTTAAATGATATGATTCTCTTTAACACCATCCAAGAGAACAACGATAATTAGACTATCTCACATTATCCAAAATCTGCTTAGCAAGATTTATTATTTTGGAAAGGATTAGAAACAAAGGGGTCTTACACGAATTAGGAATTTTGAAAAAATATGTTGTACATGAATATAATTAAATATTATGACACCTGAAGTTATTTCATCATAATAAATTATGTATATGAGGAATAACTCAGTGAAGCATGAGAAAATACATAAAATGATACACGGTGAATTAAGTAGAACCAGGAAAAGAACATACAAGATGATTTCAATAGTGTAAATAAAAGAGTCATAAAATGTTATTGAACATTTTTTTCCTAAGCTCAGGAGGTGAAGAAAAAGTACCTTTGTCTTTTCATTGGAAAGGTAGAAGATTTTGAATGTGGGAGGTGCTGAGTTTTGTTGTGTGTATCTGTGCATTTGTATGTCCTTTTAAACTTTATTACATTGAAAGACATTTTCAGTAGGACTACTGGAAGTGGTAAATTCAAAGATGTTTGTGATATAAAAAGAAAAAAATACTCCATAAAACTGAAACAAAATGAAGGGCTTAGACTAAATTATCTCCAAGATCCCCTAAAGCCCATAAGTCTATAATCCTTTGAGAATAGTAATGATAAAATTCAAAGCATTTAGCAGGGAGGTGTTAATGTCATGGTTTCAGTCACCAGCACTACAAAGAATGACAATGAGGAATATTAATAATGGGAGCTTATTTTTATAGTAATTAAAATTTTACAGAGCACTTTCCTCCTAATAAATCTCTAAGACTAGTAGATTATGCACTTTTATTCTCTATATAATTGAGACAACTGAAGTTCAGATAGGTGAAGACACTTGCCTATCTTCAGATAGCTAGCAATGATCAGACATAGGCTTTATAATTCTATTGATAATTATCTTTGTTTTACCTAAGCCCAAATTTCAAAATTTGAGCCTTACCCTAGGCTACCACTACTCCATAAACGAGTATTTTCTTTTCTATCCACTTGATAGTAAGTAGAAGGGATAACTGAAAAGAATATCTTTCCATAAAATTGAATCAATATGTGCATATAAGAAGTTTGAAAGATATTTACCCTTTCCCTTTGATCATTTCCTATTCCACTCATATATCCTTTTAAGGTAATACTGGACACAGAACACCAAATTTTTCTCTTGAGGTCCTAGTAAGAAGATTTTATCCTTTTTCTGTGTCCTGAATGCCTTTGACAGTCTGGTGAAGTGGAATAATGTTCTTAACTATATAAAATTAAATATATTTAAGGTTACAGAGAAACTAATAATATTGAAATACTGTGATTAAACTATGTTAGGAAAAAATGAGGCAACAGAGAAAAGAGGCAGAGAGAAATCAAATACTTACCTGAGCACTGGGCAGTTTCTCTTAGAAACAATGTTAAATCAAGCCTCTAAAAGAATTGTGGAACAATGGAATACACAAAAAGAGTGAAACAATTTTCCCACCCAAGATAACTTCGATGAGCTTCAGGAAAAGTTTCTCCCACTTGGGTACAAGGGGAGCACAGTTTAGTGTAGATGGTGTCCAGGCAAATCAGTGTGAGGCTTTCAGCCATAGGACTGATCGGCAATAAGGTCTCTTGATCTAGTCTCAACAGGCCAGGGCATAGCAAGCCAACTGTGAGGAGTCCAGCAATAGCACAGCAGGTAAACTTTCAGCCCCGGAACCCAGAATACAATAGGCATGACTAGGCTGTGCCTAGCACAGTTGGCAAGCTGCCAGCCACAGAAGTCATGGTGCAGAAATCCAGAGCAGACCCCTGACCCCCAGTGCAAGAAACTTAGGACAGCACCCCCTTTACCCCAGGAGCAGAGGTAAACTTAAAAAAGAAAATGAGAAAGAGAAAAAAAAGAGCCCTGTCCATAGAAATCTACAATGGCAACAGGGAAGATCAAAACACAAACTCAGGATGACAATGTCAAAATGCCTTCATACCCTCAAAGGGGAATATGAATTGATCTCAAGTCCAAAATGTCCTCTTGGAAGAGATCAAAAGGATTTTAAAATCAATTCAGAGAGATAGAAAAAATAATGCAAGAAAATTAAGAAAAAAAGCATAAACAGCTTGGAAAATGAAGCATAAAAATTGAGTAAATAAAACAACTCCTTACAAAGTAGAATTGGCCAAATGTGCAAAACAATCCATTGAAGAAAACAATTCCTTTAAAAGTTGAATTGGCTAAATGGAAAAAGAAGTACAAAAACTCATTGAAGAAATTAATTTCTTTTTTTTTGCTTTTTTGGAGGGCTATTGGGGTTAAGTTACTTGCCCAAGGTCACATGGCTAGTTTTTGTTTGTGTGTGCATTAAGTGTCTGAGGCTGGATCCAAATTCAGGTCCTTCTGACTTCAGGGCCGACGCTCTACTCACTGCGCCACCTAGCCGCCCCAGAAATTAATTTCTTAAAAATTAGGATTGGACAAGTAGAAACTAATGACTCTATGAGAAACAAATAATCACTCAAAAATTATAAGAATAAAAAAAAACCAAAAAAATGTGAAATACCTCATTTGAAAAACAGTAGACCTTGAAAATAGATCCAGGAGAGATTGTTTAAGAATCAATGGACTATTAGAAAATCATGGTTTAAAAAAAAAAAAAGAACCTGGACAGCATCTTTCAAGAAATAGCTCTGAATTGCTACAACCAAAGAGTAACATAGTCATTGAAAGAATTCACTAGTCTCCTGCTGAAAGAGGTCCCCAAATGAAAACTCCAATGAATATTGTGGCCAAATTCCAGAACAATCAAGTCAAAGAGAAAATATTGCAAGCAGACATAAAGAAACAATTCAAATGTCAAGGAGTCACAGTCTGCCACAAGATCTAGCAGCTTCTACATTAAAGGATTAGAGGGTTTGGGATATGATATTTGGGAAGGCAAAGAAGCCTGGAATGGACCAAGAATCAACTACAGAGCAGCAAAATTGAGCATCATTTTTCAGGGGAAAAGACAGATATTCAATGAAGTAGGGGACTTTCAAAATTGCCTGATGAAAAGACCAGAGCTGAACAGAAAATTTGATCTTCAAGACTCAAGAGAAGCAAAAAAAAAAAAGGCAAATAAGAAAGAGAAAACAAATAAACAAACATGGTATTTAATAAGCTTAAACTGTTTACATCACCACATAAGAAGATGATACTTGGAGAAAAAAATTCCTTTAAAAATAGAATTGGCTGAATGGAAAAGGAGGCACAAAAGCTCACTAAAGAAAATAATTTCTTAAAAACTAAGATTAGTGTGGTAGCTAGGTGGTGCAGTAAATAAAACACTCATCCTGGATTCAGGAGGACCTGAGGAAATCCAGCTACAAACAGTTGGTACACGTACTAGCTCTGTGACCTTGGGAAAGTCATTTAACCCCAATTGCCTTGCCTTTCCCCCTCAAAAAAATTAAGATTAGGATACTTATCTTTCTTAGGTCAGTCAGAGGGAGAATACTTAAAGGGTATGGGTATAAATTGACTTTAATGTATTAAAAAAAGCTAATTAAGGCTGATAAAAAGAAGTGTACTGGGAAAAGAAGAAACAGAGAGGCAGAATGGGGTAAATCATATCACATGAAGAGGCATGAAAGACCTATTGTAGTAGAAGGAAGAAGGGAGGGGGTAAGCATTGATTAAATCTTGCTCTCATTGTATTTGGCTCAAAGAGGGGATAATATAAACATTCAGATGGGTAAAGGAATGTGTCTTACTCTATGGGAAGTAGGAAGAGAAGGGGAAATGTGGTGATAGAAGGGAGGGCAGATTGAGGGAGGTGGTAGTTAGAAGTAAAAAAAAAACAAACTGATGAAGAGGGACAAGGGGAAAGAAGATAGAAAAGCATAAAAGGGGCAGGAGGATAGGATGGAAAAAATACACAATTATTAATCATAACTGTAAATGTGAATGGAATAAAATCTCCCAAAAATGGAAGCAGATAGCAGGGTGGATTAAAAAACAAAGTTTGGGGGTACAGAGTCAAGATGGCTGAGTAGAAACAGCACTTCCATGGAGCTCCAGCCCACACCACTTCAAAATTCTGTTATAGGGGCACTGAGAATGACCTCTGGAGCTCCAAAACTCACAAAATGACACAGAGAAGCTAACCTCCCACTGAGGAGAGCCCTGCAGCTTGGCAGGGAGCGGCCAGCACAGCACTCTGGGAGCCTAGTCTGGGCCCAGGTGAGTCAGAGGTTTTAACCCCAGGGCAGCAGGACTATCAGCCAGCTGGAGTGACTGCAGAACACCAGCAACTGTGGCTTTCCAGAATTACCAACACATAGATGCCACAGACAAAGTGAGAGGTTAGTGCGGTATGAACTTTGGGACTCACTAATTAGGAGAGCTTGATGACATCTTTCCCTGGGGGCGAGAAGCCACTGAGAAGCTTCAGCACACCTGCAGACAGAGGCAACACCTTTAGTTCCTGCCCTGCTAACAGTAGAGAGAACCAGCAATCAGTCGTGGGGGTAATTGCTCTTGATTTAACCTTCTTGGATCTGGACTGCAGTCTGGGATGGAGGTCTTGGGGTGTGTGACCAGTTTGCCAGAGCATGTGGGGGCTTCAGAGAGGGCACCCAAATAATACCTCCAGCAGTTGGGGAAACCCCAGAGTTTGGGATGGATGCTCTCCCGGCTGGTGGCAGAGTCCTACTGTAGCAACAGGCCCAAAAGTCAAGTAATTGAGTGGCAACATGCCCAGGCAAAGGAAACAAAATAAACAGAAAAATTCAACATTAGACTCCTATTTTGGGGGGAAAGAGGATCAAAGCATGGAACAGGAGGAGGACTGGGGGAGTCAGAACTCCTGCAGCAAAAGCACCAAATGAAAATACAAGGTGGTTAAAGGCCATAGAGGACCTTAAGAAGGATTTTGAAAATCAAATAAAATAAGTGGATGAAAAATTGGGAAGAGAAATGAAAATGATGCAAGATAATTATGTAAGGAGAGTCAACAGCCTTACTGAGGAAAATAACACCTTAAAAAATAGACAAACTCAAACGGCAAAAGAGGCTCAAAAAGGCAATGAGTAGAGAAATGCCTTAAAAAGCCGAATTTGCCAGATGGAAAAAAGAATCTCAAAGGCTCACTCAGGAGAATCTTTCCTTCAAATTTAGAATGCACCAAAGGGAAGCTAGTGCTGTTAAACAGATACAAACAAATGAAAGAATAGAAGGCAATGTGAAATATCTCATGGGAAAAAACCACTGACCTGGAAAATAGATCCAGGAGAGATAATCTAAAAATTATTGGACTACCTGAAAATCATGATCAAAGAAAAAAACCTAGAAATCATCCTTCAAAAAATTCTCAAGGAAAATTGCCCTGATGTTTTAGAACCAGAGGGTAAAATAGAAGTTGAAAGAATTCACATATCACTTCCTGAAAAAGATCCTAAAAAGAAAACTCCTAGGAATATTATAGCCAGGTTCCAGAATTCCCAGATCAAGGAGAGAATATTACAAGCAGGCAAGAAGAAACACTTTGAATACTGTGGAAATGCAATCAGGATAACACAGGATCTGGCAGCTTCTACACTAAGGGATTGAAGGGCTTGGAATATGATATTCCAGAGGTCAAAGGAACTAGGATTAAAACCAATAATCACCTACCCAGCAAATCTGAGAATCCTGTTTCAGGGGAAAATATGGTCATTCAGTGGAATAGAGGACTTTCAAGCATTCTTGATGAACAAACCAGAATTGAATAGAAAATATGACATTCAGATACAAGAAGCAAGGGATGCTTGAGAAGGCAAACAGGGAAAAGAAATCATCAACTTATCAAAGTTGAACTGTTTACATTCCTACATGGAAAAACAATAACTGTAACTGATGAATCTTTTCTCAGTATGAAAATAGTTGAAGAAGGGTATATGGGCATATGAATACATATGTGAATGTGTGTATATATGTTTACAGGTATACATAGAGGACACAGGTCAAATGTAATAGGAAGGGATGGTACTTAAAAGGTGAAATTAAGAGGTGAGAGAGGAATATAATGAGAGGAGATGGGAAGTGACAGAGTGGGGTAAACTATTTCACATAGAAGAGGCAAGGGGAAATGGTTACAAGGGAGGGAAGAACAGGAAGGGAAAAAGGCAAAACCTTATTCTCATTGAATTTGGATCAGGGAGAGAATTACATACATACTAAATAGGATATTACCCTACAGGAGAGTAGGGGGGAAGGGGATGAGAGGGGGAATCATGGGAGGGGAGGAGGGAGGGAAGGGGGGAGGGAAGTTGGAAGCATCCACTTATGAAAAGGGACAAGATCAAAGTAGGGAATAGACCTAGTGGGAGGCAGGAAAGGAGGGAGGGAAATATAGTCAGTCTTTTACAATATATCTACTATGGTAATGTTTTACATAGCTACACATGCGCAACATATACTGAACTGCTTATCTTCCCAGTAAGGGTGGGTGACAAGAGAGGAAGGGAATGAATCTGGAATTCAAAGTTTTAAAATCAAATGTGTAAAAATGTATAAAAACTATTATTAATACTATTTTGCATATAATTGGGAAATAAGTTGTACAGAAATTGGGGCACAGAGATTCACCTTGCCCTACTTGGAGAGTCGAGGGGGGTATGGGAGAAGATATGGGAGAGAGCAGATTGGATGAGGGGATATCCTGTGGGACTGCTATAATGGGGTAGGGGTTAGGGAAAAATGGGGGAAAAAGTTGTAAGTCAATATCTGGCAGAAATGAATGATGTAAACCGCAATTTAATAAAGCATTTGGGAATGGAAAAAAAAACAATGTTTGACAATATGGTGTTTATAAGAATTGTAAGTAAAGCAGAAAGACACATAGAAAGGAAAGGTAAAAGACTGGAAAAGTATCTATCATGCTTCAGGTGAAGTAAAACAAAACAAAACAAAACAAAAAAACAACAGGGGTAGCAATCCCAATTTCAGACAAAGCAAAAGCAAAAAATAGTTCTAGTTAAACAGACAATGAAAGAAACTACATCCTGCCAAATGGTACTGTAGACAATTAAATGATATCAATACCAAATATTAATGCACCAAATGGAATAGTATCAAGATTTTTAAATGAGCAGTCAAATGAGTTGCAGGAAGAAATAGACAGCAAAACTATACTAGTGGGGAACCTCATTTTCCCCTCTCAGAACTAGATAAATCTCACCAAAATTGATGAAGAAAAATGTTTTAGGTGAATTAAATGTTAGAGAAGTTAGATATGATAGAATCCTGGAGAAAACTGAATGGGGATAAAAAGGAATACACCTTAATCTCAGGGGGACATAGCACATACACAAAAATTGACCATGTATTAGAGCAGAATAACCTCACACTCAAATGTAGAAAGGAAGAAATATTAAATGAATCCTTTTCAGATCATGATGCAATAAAAATACATGTAATAAGTGGCAATAGAAAGATAGATGAAAATGTATTTGAAACTAAATAATCTAATCCTAAAGAATGAGTGGGTTAGGGTGGGTAGGTGGCACAGTGAATAGAGCATTGCCCCTGGAGTCAGGAAAATCTGAGTTCAAATCTGGCCTCAGACACAATACAAAAACTGGCTTGTGACCTTGGCCAAGTCACTTAACCCCAATTGCTTTCCAAAAAGCAAAAATCAAAAAAAAAATGAGTGGGTTAAAAAAAATCACAGAAATCATCAATACTTTCATCAAAGAGAATGAAAATAATGACATAATGTACCATAACTTATGGGATACAGCTAAAGCAGTATGTAGGGAAAATTTTATTTCTCTAAATGCTTACATGAATGAAATATAGAGCAGATCAATGAATCTGGCATTCAATTAAAAAAGATAGAATGTGAGCGAATTAAAAATAACCAACTAAACAGAAAATTTAAAATTCTGAAACTCAAAGGATAAATTAATAAAATGGAAAGTAAGAAAACTATTGAACTGATAGATAAAATGGAAAGGTGGTTTTATGGAGAAAAAAATAATAACATAGATAAACCTTTGTTTAATTTGATTTAGAAAAAAAGAGAACCAGATACTTACATCAAAAATGAAAAGGGTGCATTTGCCATGAATAAAAAAGGAAATTAAAGCTATAACTTGGAGCTATTTTTCCCAACTATATGCCAATAAATATGCCAATCTAAGTGAAATGGATTAATGTTTACAAAAATATGAAATCCCCAGATTAACAGAAGATGAAATAAAATACTTAAGTACCTCCATTTCAGAAAAAGAAAAGAAATTTAATGATCCATCAATGAATTCCCCTCCAAAAAATGTCCAGGGATAGATGAATTAAAAGAGAATTCTACCAAATATTTTTAAATTAAATTTTGTGTTTATTTTTAGGTTACATCATTCATTTCCAAAAGATTTTGAGTTACAAATTTTCTTCCCATCTTTCCCTTACCCACCACCCCAAAACAGCAAACCCACTGTATACCCACTGCCCCAATCTGTTCTCTCTTATATCCTCACCCATTCCCCCTCCAATTTTCCAGTAGGGCAAGAAGTATCTCAATACCCCAGTGCCTGTATATCTTATTTCCCAGTTGCATATAAAATAATATATTTTTAAAACATATGATTTTAAAACTTTGAATTCCAGATTCTTTCCCTTCCACCCTCATCACCTATCCTTACAGGGAAAATAAGCAGTTCAATATAGTTTGTGTATGTGTAGCTACGCAAAACATTTCCATATTGAATATATTGTGAAAGGCTTGACTATATTTCCCTCTGTCCTATCCCGACACCCATTTGTTCTACTCTCTACTTTGACCCTGTCCCTTTTTAAAAGTGTGTGCTTCTAACTTCCCTCCCCCTCCAACCTGCCCTCCCTTCCATCATCTCTCCTCTCATCCCCATCCCCCCTAATTTCTTGCAGGGTGAGATATCCTATTTAGTGTGTATGCCATTCCCTCCCTAAGCCAAATTCAATGAGAGTAAGGTTGACTCATTCCCTTTTGCTTCCTGTTATTCCCCTCCATTGTAACAGTTTTCCTTTGCCTTTTTTATATAAGATAATTTATCCCATTCTGTCTCTCCCCATCTCCTCTCATTATATTCCTCTCTCACCTCTCAACTTCATCTTTTAAGTATTATCCCTTCCTATTCAATTGGTCCTGTGCCCTCAGTGTATATATACCTGTACACAGATTCACATATGTATTCATACACCCATATGCTCTCGTATATAGACATATATGTATGCGTGTGTATGTTTTTCCATATAGGGAAATAAATAGTTCAACTTTGATAAGTTCCTTATGATTTCTTTTCCCTGTTTACCTTCTCATGCTTCTCTTGCTTCTTGTATCTCAATGTCAAATTTTCTATTCAATTCTGATTTTTTCATCAAGAGTGCTTGAAAGTCTTCTATACCACTGAATGACCATATTTTCCCCTGAAACATGATACTCAGTTTTGCTGAGTAGGTGATTCTTGGTTTTAATCTCAGCTCCTTTGCCCTCTGGAATATCATATTTCAAGCCCTTCAATCATTCAGTGTAGAAGCTGCCAGATCCTGTGTTATCCTGATTCTCTTTCCACAATATTCAAATGGTTTCTTCTTGGCTGCTTGTAATATTTTCTCCTTGATCTGGGAATTCCGGAATCTGGGTATAATATTCCTAGGACTTTTCTTTTTTTATATTTTTCAAGAGGTGATTGGATTCTTTCAACCTCTATTTTGCCCTCTGGTTCTAAAACATCAGGACAATTTTTCTTGAGAATTTCTTGAATGAAGATTTCTAGCTTCTTTTTTTGATCATGGCTTTCAGGTAGTCCAATAATTTTTAAATTCTCTCTCCTGGATCTATTTTCTAGGACAATGGTTTTTCCAATGATATATTTCACATTGCCTTCTAGTTTTTCATTTGTTTGGATCTGTTTAACAGCATCTTGATTTCTCATCAAGTCACTAGCTTCCATTTGCTCCAATCTAATTCTGAAAGAATGATTCTCTTCAGTGAGCTTTTGAGATTCTTTTTCAGTCTGGCAAATTTAGCTTTTTAAAGCATTCTTCTCCTCTTTGGCATTTTGAGCCTCTTTTGCCCTTTGAGTTAGTCCATTTTTTAAGGTGTTATTCTTTTTCAGTCAGGTTGTTCACTCTCTTTTCATGATTTTCTTGCATCATTCCCATTTCTCTTCCCAATTTTTCCTCTACTTCTCTTATTTGGTTTTCAAAATCCTTCTTAAGCTCCTCTATGGCCTGTAACCAGTTCATATTTTTCTTGGAAGCTTTTGGTGCAGGAGTTCTGACTTCGTTGTCTTCCTCCTGTTAGATGCTTTGATCCTTTTTGTCCCCCCAAAAGGAATCCAAAGTCAGATTGCTGTGCTTGCTTTGCTTCCTTTGCTTGCTCATGTTGCCACTAAGTTATTTGACTTTTGAATTCCTTAGTAGAACACTGCTTCCAAAGAGGAGAGCTTTGTCCCAAATCACTGGGATTTTCTCAGCTGCTGAAGGTATTAGTTGGGTGCCCTCTCAGAAGCCTCCACTGGCTCTGGCACCCTAGGACCTCCACCCTAGACAGAAATCCAGATCCAAGCAGGTTGAAGCAGTGCTATTACCCCTCAGACTGGTTGCTTGGTCCCCCTACAATCTTCAGGCCAGGAGCTCTGAAGCAGCCATGTGGTGGCAGCCACTGTGCCTCAGCTGCTGCACCTCAGCCACTTCTCCCTCCAGGGGTCAGAGGCTGCACTGCACTCCTTGACCCCCTGTTCCCACAAAGTCCATACTACAATCTCACTTTGTCTTTGGCATTTATGGGTTGATAATTCTGGAAACTGATATAGCTGCTGGTGATCCCCTCTCTTAAAGTCCCTCCAGCTGGGGCTGGTTGTGGCTACCCTGAGGCTAAAACCATGTACTGGTTTTAGCTGGTCTCTGTTCACAGTGGGCTGTGATGGACCCTTCCTGCTAGCCTGCCTGGTTATATTTAGTGGGAGGTTTGTTTCTCTCTGTCACTTTGTGGGTTCTGTAGCCCTAAAGTTTGTTTAGAGTCACTTCTTATAGCTATTTGAGGTAGTTATGGAGGGGGCATATGGAGTTTTCCTGGTCCTACACTGCCATCTTGGCTCCACCCCCTCTCTACCAAATATTTAAAGAACTATTCATTCCAATACTCTATAAATTATTAGCATAATTAACCACATTAATAACCAAATTGGTAGAAATCATGATTATTTCAATACATGCCTAAAAAAGGTTTTTTGTTTTTTGTTTTTGTTTTTACAAAGTATAGTATCTATTCCTACTAAAACCTTTAGAGACCATAGTAATAAATGGAGCTTTCCTTAAAATGATATTAGTATCTATTTAAAGCCATCAGAAAGCATTATCTGTAATGAGGATAAGTTAGAAGCCTTTGAAATAAAATTAGAGGTAAAATAAGAATGCCCACTGCCACCATTTATATTCACTATTACACTAGATGTATTAGCTTTAGCAGTAAGAGCAGAAAAAGAAACTGAAGGAATTATAATAGGCAAGGAGGAGACAAAACTATGTCTTTAGGGGCATCTTGGTGGTGCAGTGAATAGAGCACCAGCTCTGGAGTCAAGAGGATATGAGTTCAAATCTGGCCATGGACACTTAACACACACACACACACACACACACACACACACACACACACAAAAACTAGCTGTGTGACCTTGGGAAGTCACTTAACACCAATTGCCCTACATTCCCTTCCCCCCCCAAAATAAAGGAAAATCAAAATGTTTCTCTATGCAGATGATATGGTGATATACTCAGAGAATCCTAGAGGAACAACTAAAATTTCTTTAAATAATTAAAAACTTTAGCAATGTTGAAAGATATAAAGTAAACCCTGATAAATAATTAGCATTCCTACATATTATCAACAAGTCTAAGTGGCAAGAGTTAGAAAGAAAAAGTCCATTGAAAATAACTGTAGAAAATATAAAATTTTGGGGGAGTCTCCATGCCAAGACAAAGCCAGGGACTGTATGAGGACAAGTGCAAAACATTGTTCATGCTAATAAATTCAGATCTAAGCAACTGGAAACATTTTAGTTGTTTATGCCTAACTGGTATAAAAACATAACAATTCTACCTAAATTAATTTACTTATTCAGAACCATACTAATCAAATACCAAAAATTTATTTTATAAACTAGAAAAAAATAATAACAGCATTCATCTGGAAGAAAAAAGTCAAGAATATCAAAGGAATTAATGAAAAAAAAATACAAAGGAAAGTGACTTGGTCATAGCAGAACTAAAGCTTTATCATGGAGCAACAATAATCAATCAATCCAATCAATCAAAGAAGACTTTTTCCTATGCCTTTTAGCACCACTGTCAGGAATTCTCCTTTATCTTATCACATTCTTTTCTTATAAGACATTAAGTTGTATAAATGAAACCCATTAACTTTTCATATATCATAGCACTTTAATACATATACATTTATGCATACACATAATTGTATGCTATGTATATTCATCTGTATATATGCTTATACATATGTAGAAAAGTGGTATTATACACACATATATATGCATGCATGCATGTATGTATGTATCTGCCAAACAGGTACATATAGATCTTATCTGCCTTGATAAATTACAAGTTCCTAAGAGGTAAGAATAATGCTATTTTCTGTCTTGTGTCTTCATAGCTTTGAGAAGTATCACAATGTGGTGCCCATTGAAGAATGAATGTTGTTAACTAGATCAAAGTTAATTGAATTCAATTAAAATGTGTCATTGATTTTCATACTTCCTGCTGATGACTAAAGGGTCAAGTGGGTTGAGGGAGCAGGGAATTTTATGGTCAGATATTGTTTCTCACTTTCCTCTTGTCTTCAGTGTCATTGGGTCTCTTCTTTTACCTGATTTTAAAATGTTGATTGCCAAAATCCTCTCTAGTCATTGACATCTTACCTGCGATAGCCAAGTGCAAAGATCCTTGGAGAAATCAATAACATTTACATTTTGGTTACTCTGATATCCTGTGGTATGAGGTGTCCTGTAAGTTACTTTCCACTAATATTCTGATGCTCTTTTTTCTGCTGATATAATGTTTAGTTCAAATGTTTGCAGAATTGGGGTGCAAGCTGAATTTGTCCCTTTATTTTTCTCGGTGAAGATTGTGACCAAAAAAGCTAATGAGATCTTAGGATGCACTGATGGAAAGATGGTGTCTAGAACTAGTTAAATACTGACCCAATTGTCCTTTTCCCCATTCAAATCACATCTGGCTTATTTGGTTCAGTTCTGGGCACCAAGTTTCAGGAATGGTATTGCCAAGATAGACTACCCCCAGTATATGACAACCATGATATTCAGGTTATTGGAAACCATATCATAAAAAGATTTATTGAAAGAAATGGGGAAGTTTAGTCGGAAGAAGAGAACACTTGCTTGGTGTGTTTGTGTGTGTGTAAGTACTTCCATGTGGAATATCTAATAATAGCTACCTTTTAAAAGGGGTTTTAAAGTTTGTGAAGAATTATGTATTAATTTCATCTGAACCTCACAATTCTATAAGGCATGTGCTATTATTAGGATCATTTTTACAAATGAGGAAATTGAGGCTGAGAGACATTAACTGACTAGCCCAGGGTCAGACAGCTAGCAAGTGTCTGAGGTGAAATTTAAATTCAGGTCTTTCTGATTCCAAGTCCAGAACTCTTACCCGCAGTACAATCTAACTGCCATTTAGAGGGTTGAGACCTTTTTTGAAAGTGACACCAGTGATCTGAGAGCAGATGTTGAAAGCTGCAGAGGAGCAAATTTCAACTAAATAGAATGAAGAACTTTAAAATAATTATTACTCTGCAAAAATGAAGTGAGTTCTTCTGAAAGGAAGTACCTCATCACTAAAAATCGTTAAGTGCAGAACTAGTGACTCTTTGTCAGAAATATCAGAGAAGTTATTCCTGTTTTAGTTTAGAGGTTAGATCAGAAGGACATTTTAGACATTTTTCAATTCTGGGACTCAATGGAATATGTCTGAAAACATTAAACATTTGAAACCTTGTTATTTTTTTCCCTTCAAAATCAGATGGAGCTTTTTTCTTTTCCTCTTTGGAAGGGCAGGAACGTTACTCTCTGTGGGACAAAAAAAAAATAAATTGTATATAGATAAGATTGAAGATGTTGAGCTGGAAGGGATTTCAGAGATCATTTCACCCATTCTTTCATTATACAGATGGGGAAACTGTCATCACGAGGCATTAAATAACTTGCCCAATATCATATAGGAAACAACCATCCATCTGAGATGGAATCTAAACCCATGTGCTCTGTCTGTAGAGCTAACAGTCTATCTTTTGTTCCACAAATTATATACATGCATCTTTTGGCTGCTGTAGGTGTGGGCTTACAGCTCACCATGCAGAAAGAGGTTCTCATTGTAAATAGCAGGTGTAATATTGGGATGTTTGAAGGAAGCCGGAGAATACCCATTCAGTTGTCTTATTGGGTCAACCAACAAACATCTGGAAAAGAATGATTTTGGTCTTATATTCTTAAGGCTTTTTAAAAACAGGAGTGTGGCAATGAATTCATTATATGCAAATGATCATTTACCCAAGATTCCATGCAAAAGATTGAATGATTTTTTCCCCTAAACCATATGTCTGAGAAAGGGAGGAAAAGAAAGCAAACGTTTAAAAGTCAAAAAGTATTTTTACAGAACTAAGAAATTCTCAAAATGTGACTTTTCCATGAATATTATTCATTTTCTGTTTTGGATGACAAAACTTGATGGTAGTAGAAGGTATAGGAAATCTTTCCTGTGAGAATGTAATACATTCTCTCTCTCTCTCTCTCTCTCTCTCTCTCTCTCTCTCTCTCTCTCTCTCTCTCTCCCTTTCTCTAACAGAAAATCTTTTATATATTATAATACTTAAAAATGAAAAGCAGAATTATTGTTGTTATAAGTTCTTTCTAACCTTTTACTTTTAATACTGAGATTTAAATTCTAACTATCTAGCTATCTGTATACACATATATGTATTGTATATGTGTGTGTAAAATTATTGGTATTGTTTTAAAAATAATAACTACTAGAGTTTAA
Organism: Gymnobelideus leadbeateri; assembly: GCA_011680675.1. Taxonomy (NCBI): domain Eukaryota; kingdom Metazoa; phylum Chordata; class Mammalia; order Diprotodontia; family Petauridae; genus Gymnobelideus; species Gymnobelideus leadbeateri. The sequence goes on along the minus strand of WOXC01003253.1, from coordinate 11,304 downwards.
AGAAAAGCAATAGTGAAAAAAATCAAAATTTTATATTCATTGCAAATTGAATTAAACTGTAACAAAATGTAACATTAAAGGACAGAATTTTAGAAAATTCCAAAATCACTAAATAAAAGAAAAAAGGAAACTTGATTTATTTGTAGTTTAGACTGTTGAACTATGATCCCAATTCTCACTTACAGTAACAAGTTGGTTACCCAGAAGGTAGCTACCAAGTATCTCCTTGGGTTTCTTGAAATAAACTGAGAACCTGAGGGTAGTTTTCTGATGTCATCCTTCACAAACCCTTACTAGCATGACCCCCATGTATTACTAGTTAATATTGACTAGTCATCCAGACAAAATCAGTTTTAAGGACTGAGTATTTACCAAGATGGTCTAGTAAGAATAATTAATACATTTTCCTATTCTAAACCAGGCACACCTGCACCCCTAAGTACATAAAGTGTACAGAGGAGAATGGAACACAATTTGGCAAGTAGGGTAACGTTTTCTTAAATTCCCTTGGCTAGAAGTATTTTCTCCTCCTTGTGAGATGCTCATGAATATTATCTTAGGCACCTTGGAACCTTCTCCTGAGGTTCTTGTAGAGTCTTGAATTTGCTTTTAAATGGTAGGTCTAATTTGTCCTCAGTTCTCATTCTAAACAGTGCCCTCAATTGCTGCTATCTCAAAGAATAATGATAAAATACTGGTAAGAGATACAACTTTTCTAATCCTTAAAGTTCACAAGGTCATACACAGGTTGGTAGTTGCGAGAGGAGAAGGAAAAAGAGACTTTTTTATTGTTCCCCCTTCTACCTTGCCACCAAGTAATTCCCTATACATAGCATAGCTGTAGTTTCTGTCCCCTGGATTGTCACTGGAATGCTGAGGTTTAAACTATATTTTTAAAATATATTTAATACAAGATTAACAGGGTGTGATAGAGTAACTTCAATCAACTATACTAAATCTATGCAACATAACTTCATTTCACCCAATGGCTGCCATTCCTTCCAAATGGATCATGTCTGTCTTCTACTTGGTCTAATTCCCTTGATTAGTTGATTGATTAATTCCAAAGAGGTATTTACCACACTTACTTTAAATGAGGTAGCTGATTCATTAATTTTATTCATTTGTCAAACACCCTACACTCATCCTTACATATCTCCTGCATCCTCAATAGGAGTTAATGGTCTCATCTATCAACTAATATTCTATCCAGTGTTCCTCTAGAGGCCAAGATTTGCACAAACAAGACAGAGAGAAGAGAGCTCATTATCTGGGCCTAGACCTGGATTACATGGAAGGGAAGTCAGTTTAAGGTCTGGAAGTCATAATGTATTAGGTTGAAAGTATGTGTGTGTTTGTGTTTGTGTGCATACATATGTATGTAACTATATGTATGTATGTATGTATATGTACAGATATGTGTGTATATCTATATCTATATGTCTCTATGTATCTATGTGTCTATGTATCTATCTACTGCAGATAGCCAAACTTTCAACAAGTATTTTGGAATGTGTACAAAGCAGCCTTCAATAAGATGAATACTATTTTGTTAACTGTTTCACGTGCAACATGCTTATTGGGTAATCCATCATTAACAGGATTTGCACAGTGGATAAAACTATTGAGAAAGCAGCAGTTATAATGTTAAAATAAGATTTGGACAGAAGATGAGAAGGTTTAGAAAGAATGCAACAAAATTGACTAATTATTTACATAGCAAACTACGATGAAAATAGAATATGAAAATATGACAGTCACTAAAGTTTTGATAAACTCTAAAGAGATAGAAATCTCAGTGCTTTCTCTCCCATTACTTTAAAGAAAACTTGTGTTAGTGAAACCTACATATCCACAGCCCAAACATACAGTGAGAAATATGTTCCTTAAGCAAATAGCTAGAGCTTGTTAACACGAGGCACTTATTTTTAAAAGTGTTATTTTAAACCACTTAGCAAGTTCCTCCAACTTAAAGAAAATGTTTTGCACTTTAAGATCCAATAAGCATCTTGAGAAAATAGTTTGAATGGTAGCTGTCTACATATTTACATAAGGAAATGAATTGGATAATCTGTGTAAAGGAAAGAATCAATCCACATTCAGATAAGGAAAACTGATCAGAAATAGGAAAATTACACAGCTGAATCCAGTTATTTTATCTGTTATTTTGATATGTTGTGATAACAGTGAGTACTAAAAAGATGCTACTTTTTTCCCCTCTGTTGATCTGGGTATTTGGAACATTTCTGGGTTTTCAAACTTGTACAGAAATATTTGTATAGTATAAATATATCCATATCCATATGTTAAATCATGTATATTGTTTGAAATCTAATAATATATATTGATACATCACATCTATATCTATCTAAATGTTTGTGTACCTATTTCTCTACTGAAATAATGAATTGATTGGTAGATTAAGGAACCACTCACTGATTGCAAGGGTTATTTCCTTGATGTTCTAAGTAGACTTATGTAATAGACTTTGTTCATTATTTATTTTTCTACTCTTAAGAAACTTTCCCACCTCCAGAAGTAAATTTAATTAAAATATATTTAAAATAGTATAGCTAGTTTCTTTTTTAAAAAGACATTTACATGAGTGATACATATAAAAAAAAAACTATGAAAAACCCGAGATTTGTGAATTGTAAATTTAATATTACTTAAAAATTTACTATGACTGAAGACTGAATTTATAGAATAAGGCAGGTATAGGTCTGCCATTCTCTTCCCTGATGAGAACATATCTGCATCCATTTGGGGGTTCAATATGTTAGGAAGGATATTGCCAAACCATATGGCTTCCATAAGGTAAACATGAAGATAGTGGGAAGATAAGTAAAAGGGGCATTTAATGGAACTGGGTATATTTTACTTTAAAAAAGATAAGAACAGATATAAGAGGGGCAAAGAAGACCCTTATATGAAATGATTAATGGATTCAATCAACTTGGCACAAGAGAGTAATCTAGGAAAAGGGAGTATAATTTTCATAGAAGTCGGTTATAGTAATTATAAGGAAGAATAAAATGTCTGATAGATTACTCTGATGCTTTATTGTGGTGTGCAGACAACCCAGAGTTTTACAAGGCTCTGTCACTGAAGTAACAGTCCTTCCAAGATAGAAGGACTTCATTTGCTGGGATGGTGATGCAGTCACTGTCTAAAAACCAGTTCAGCTAAGTCTGAAAATGTTTATCACCGGTTTGCCAAGAGAATGATGAATATTTTTGGCCATGGCAACTCACTAAGATCATCTACTAAATCATAGAGAGTTTGTATTCTGTCCCAGCAAACAGAGTACTTCACTAATGTCACAAATCTTTGGAATATTGAAATATAGTTGACTAGCATTTTTTGCAAAATATGCTGTATCTCTAGTGCTGATTGCATGAAGACTGTGTGACTTTTCAGAGACGTTGCTAAAAGGATTTCAGTGGGGAAACATATAGGACCAGATGACCTTAGAGGTCCATTTCACAGCTGAAATTCCATTTTTTTTTTGTCATTCATTCAAACCAGGGTTATTAATTCTGTAGGATTTGAGAGCACATCATTTTCTCAGGTCCAGTTTTGCAATGAAGAAGGTTCTGAAGACATGCCTCAAGAAAAAGATTAGAATGGCTCTAGCCCCTGGCATCTTCCATATCACCATTTCAGGGTCACTGCTATAATAATTAAATTCACATTGGGTATGGGGTGCTGCTGTCCTTGAGGAAGGAATTCAAATGGAGATGCATATATTTACATGAAAATGACACAGTAAAATACCCCCAGAGTGTTAGATTATATAGCACACATTGACTTCCCAAATGTTAAAATGAAATAGTGAGCAAAATGAGGCAAAGCTTGAAGGAAGGTTCTTGGGTAAAGAATGGTCCTGGAAAACATGCTAGAAAGGGATAAAAGGACAATTCAGGAAAGGGTACATGAGTTGCCTATGTCTGATAGGAGCAAAAATACAGGGATGAGAAAGTAACAAAATAATTAGTAATTTAGCAGGCTGTGTCTTCTGGTTTATATTCTGTTTTATATTGTCATTTAGAACACAAACTCTCCTTACCTGTCTCCCCTGCAAAAAAATCTACCACATGAACTGGAACAGCATTTTATATTACCAAATAAAGTGAAAAACATCCAATCAAAAATAAAACTTATTTTAAAAGGGTAGTGGAAGATAATGGAGAGACTATAGGAAGTTGCCCGAGCTCTCCTCAGTTTGCCTCAGGGAAAAAAATATTAAATCAAGCCTTTAAATGGATTCTAGTGCAACAGAACCTACAAAAAGATGGAGTAAGCCAATTTCCCTGCTAAAGAGAACTTAGAAGGATTTTAGGAAAGGTCTATCTCATTTGGGTAAAAGGGGAGTCCAGCCCTGAGTTAGTGCTGTCCAGGGAAGTCAGTTGGAGGCTCTTAGCCACATCACAGATCAATAATAGAGGTCTCTCAGTCCTGGCTCAGCAGGCCAGTGGCACAGCAGACTAACTGTGAGGCCTCCAGCCGCAATGGATAAGGCAAATTGCTATCTCTAGAAACCAGGCAACAGGTGCAACTAGGCTAGCACACCCCAGAAAAATGAGCAAACAGACAGCATCTGAAACAAGAGTGTCCAAAACCAGTGACCATAGCCCTGGCCTCCAGCATAAGAATCTTGGGACAGTGCCCACCATGGCCCAGGAGTAAAACATCACTTTGAAAGCCACAAATTAGGGGGAAAATGAGGAAGAAGCAAAAAAGAACATTGACCATATAAAATTACTGTGGTGAAAAGAAGATAAAAACACAATCTCAGAAGAAGACAACATGGTCAATAAACCTACATCTAAAACCTCAAACAGGAATATGAATTGATCTCAAGCCAAAAAAAGCCTTGGAAGAGCTCAAGAATGATTTTAAAGGTCAAATAAGAGAGGCAAAAGAACACTGTTGAAAAAAAAAAAGAGGTATGTAAAAGAATCAACAACTTGGAAAAGACAGGATAAAAATTGAATGAAGAAAAATTTCCTTAAAAAAAATTGGTCAGGATTACACAGGACTTAGCAGCTTCAACATTAAATGATCTGAGAGGTTGGTATATTATCTTCCAGAAGGCAAAGGAGCTTGGATTGCAAACAAGAATCAATTATCCAGAAAAACTGAGAATAATCATTCAGGGAAAAAGATGAATATTCAATGAAATAGGGGACTATCAATCATTCCTGATAAAAATAACAGAGCTCAACAGAAAATTCAATCTTCAAAAGACTCAAGGGCATCATAAAAAGATAAACAGTAAAGAAAAAAAAACAACACATGTTATATAATAAGATTAAACTGTTTACATCTCTACATGGGAAGATGATACTTGTAACTCTTTTTTTGGGGGGGTGGGTTAACAAGCTTACTTTAATCAATCAAACATATCATTTACCTAGTTCATAGGAAAAAGGCAAGCACCCTGAACTTCAAAGTATCAGATAGAACTTACAAGACAGAGAAACAAACAGATCAAGCAGACAGGCTTCCAAACTGTCCAACCATTACCTCAATACCAAATCACAGTTACCAGAAAGGGAAGCATCAACATCTGGGTTTTCAAAGCCAGGGGGCTCTCAATGGCTGTCCAGAGTCTCATCTGGTCAAATCACACAACACTTCTCAAAGTGAGCCCCTGATACTTGTACCTCTTGAGAATGCTATCTTTATTAGAACAGTAAGCAGTGGTATACATAGGCAGAGGGGGTGGGTATAAGGTGACTTTGATGTGATGACACAAAAATAATTAAGGGGTGAAAAATTATTGTACTGGGAGAAGAGGAAAGGGGGAGGTAGAATAGGGTAAATACATGAAGAGGCACAAAAGACAAACTACAGCAGAGAGAATGAAGGGGGGAAAGTAAGCATTGTTTAAACCTTACTCACATTGGTTTTGGCTCAAAGAGGGAATAACATATATATTCAGCTGGGTATAGAAATATATCTTGCACTACATGGAATTAAGAGGAGACAAGGGAAAAAATATGGAGGGGAGTGAATAGAAGAGAGGGCAGTAGTAGGAAAGGGTAAAGAAAAGGGAGGGAAGGGTAATTGAAGGCAGGGCAGATTGAGCGAGGTTGTAGTCAGAAGCAGAACACTGGTGGGGAAGAAATGGTGAAAGGAGAGAGCAAAGTACAAACAGGGAAGAAAATAGGTTGGAGAGAAAGAAACAGTAAATAATCACAACTGTAAATGTAAATGGAATGAACTCTCCTATAAAGTGGAAGCAGATGTCAGACTGAATTAGAAAACATGATCCTACAATATGTTATAAGAAACACATTCAAAGCAAAGAGATACACAGAGTAAAGTTAAAAAGCTGGAGCAGATTCTATTATTCTTCAGCTTTAGTTAAAAAAGAAAAGCAGGGGTAGCATCCCTGATCCTCAACAAAGCAAAAACAAAATTAGATCAAATTAAAAGAGACAAGGAAGAGAACTACATCTTGCTAAATGATTCCATAGACACTTAAACAGTATCAATACTAAACATATATGCACCAATTGGAAAGGCATCCAAATTCTTAGAGGAGAAGTTAAGTGAGTTACAGGAAGCAATGGATAGCAATATTATACTAGTGGTGGACCTCAACCTCGCCCTCTAAAAAGTAGATAGATTTAACCATAAAATAAAAAAGAAAGGAGTTAAGGGGGTGAATAGACTGTTAGAAAAGTTAGGTATGAAAGTCCTCTGAAGAAAATGGAAAGGGTATAGAAATGAATATACTTTATTCTCAGTGGTTTGTGGCATTTACACAAAAATTGACTATGTATTAGGACATAATAAACTCACAATCCAATGGAGAAAAGGCAGAAATAGTATATGAATCCTTTTAGCTCATGATGCAATAAAAATTATAAGTAATAATGGGCCATGGAAAGATCGACTAAAAATTAGTTGGAAACTAAATAATTTAATCCTACAACATGGGTGGCTCAGACAACAAATCACAGAAAAAATCAATAACTTCCTTAAAGAGAATGATGAAACAACATACCAAAATTTATGGGATGAAGCTAAAGCAGTTCTTAGGAGAAATTTTATATCTTTAAATGCTCACATGAATAAAATAGAGAAAGATGAGATCATTGAACTGGAATGCAACTTAAAAACCTACAAAAATAACAAATTCAAAAGCAAATTAGAAATTCTGAAATTCAAGGGAAAAATTAATGAAATGATAACTAAGAAAACTCTTGAACTAATAGATAAAACTGAGAGATGGTTTTATGAAGAAGTCATTAAAACACATAAACTTTTGTTTAATTAGTTTTAAAAAATAAAGATGAAGACTAAATTACCAGTATCAAAAATGAAAAGGGTAAATTCACCACCCAAAAGAAGGAAATTAAGGCAATAATTAGGAGCTATTTTGCCCAACTCTATGCCAATAAATCTGACAATCTACATGAAATAGATACATATTTACAAAAATACAAGTTTACCAGATTAACAGAAGAGGGAATAAAATAATTAAACAGCCCTATTTCAGAAAAAAAGAAATTGAATGACCCATCAATCACCTCCCTTAGAATGACTCTCCAGAGCTAGATGAATTTACAAGGGAATTCTACCAAATATTTAAAGAACAACTTATTCCAAAACCATACAAACTATTTGGAAAAATAGTCAAGGAAAGAGTTCTATCAAATTCTATTTATGACACAAATATGGTGATGAAACTTAAACCAGGAACAACCAAAACTGAGAAAGAAAATTATACACCAATTTCTCCAATGAGTATTTATGCAATAATTTAATATGAAATATTGGTGAAAAGCAATTTTATAGCAATTTATCACCAGGATAATACACTATGACCAAGTCAAATTTATACAAGGAATTCAAAGCACCTTCATTTTAAGGAAAACTATCAGCATAACTGGCCATACCAATAGCAAAACTAACAGAAATCATGTGATTATCTCAATAGATTTTGGGGGGAGAGAAGCACAGCACCCATTGCTATTAAAAACAGACCATATAGGAATAAATGGAATCTTTCTTAAAATGATGAGTGGCATCTATATAAAATCATCAGCAAGCATTATCTATAATGTTGATAAACTAGAAAATTTCCCAATGAGAACAGGGGTGAAACAAGGATGTCCATTATCACCACTGTGATTCAATGTTAGAATGTTAGAAATGTTAGTTAGCTTTAGCAATAAAAGAAGAAAAATAAATTGAAGAATTAGAATAGGCAATGAAGAAACAAAGCTATCACTCTTTGCAGATGATAAGATGGTATACTTAGAGAATCCCAGAGAATAAACTAAAAAACTATTTGAAATAATTAACAACTTTAGCAAAATTGCAGGATATAAAAAAACCCACATAAATCATTGGCATTTTTAGATATTACTAACAAAGTCCAGCAGCAAGATATAGAAAGAGAAATTCCATTTAAAATAACTGTAGACAATATAAAGTATTTGAGAGTCTACCTACCAAGAAAAACCCCAGAACTATATGAAAACAATTACAAAACACTTTTCATACAAAAAAAATCTAAATAATTGGAAAAACATTAGTTGCACATGAGTAGGCCAAGGTAATATAATAAAAATGACAATTCTACCTAAATTGATTTAGTTATATAATGCCATACCAATCAATCTACCAAAAATATTTTATAGAGCTAAGAAAATAGTAACAAAATTAATCTGAAAGTACAAAAGATCCAGAATATCAGGGGAATTAATGGAAAGAATTGCAAAAAAACTAATTAAAATTAAAAAAAAATTAAAAAGAGGTGGCTAGATAATGCAGTGAATGGAGCACTGGCCCTAGATTCAGGAGGACCTGAGTTCAAATCCAACCTCAGACACTTGACACACCAGCCATGTGACCTTGGGCAAGTCACTTAACCCCAATTGCCCTCCAAAAAGCAAAAAAAAAACAAAAGAAGAAGAAGAAGAAGAAGAAGAAGAAGAAAAAGAAAGAAAGAAAGAAAGAAAGAAAGAAAGAAAGAAAGAAAGAAAGAAAGAAAGAAAGAAAGAAAGAAAGAAAGAAAGAAGGAAAGAAAGAAAGAAAGAAAGAAAGAAAGAAAGAAAGAAACAATTGCAAGGGAAGGTGGTCTAGCCATACTAGATCTTAAATTGTATTATAAAGCAGCAATAATCAAAACTACTTGATACTGGCTAAGAAATAGAGGGATAAATCTGTAGGTACACAAGCACAGTGGTCAATGAATAGAGTAATCTGCTGTCTGATAAGCTAAAGGATTCCAACTTCTGGTATAAGAATACTATTTGACTTCTGAGAAAACTGGAAAATAGTGTGGTGGAAACTAGGCTTAGATGAACATTCTGCACCATATACCGAAACAAGGTCAAAATAAGTACACAATTTAGATAAAAGACTGCTATGATAAGCAAACCGGGAGAGCAACTAACAGTTAACCTGTCAGATTTATGGAGAATGGAAGAATTTTGACCAAAAAAGAGACAAGGAACATTATGAAATGCAAAATTAATAATTTTGATTATAGTGAATTGAAAAAATTTTGCTCAGAACCAATAAAACCAAGATTAATAGGGAAGCAGAAAATGGGGAAAGAAATTTTACAACCAAAGGGTGAAGTCAAGATGGCAGAGTGAAAGCAGGAACTTGCTGGAGTTCCCACTCCAACCACCTCCAATACCTTTAAAAAAATGACTCTGAACAAATTTTAGAGCTATAGAACCAGCAAGTTGACAGAGAGAAACTAATCTCCTGCTGAAGACAGCCTGGCAGGCTGACAAGAAGGATCTATTGCATCAAGCTGGGAGAGGAGCAAAGTCCTGTGTAAGCCATGCCAGCCCAGACTCCGGGCATCCCTGACCAGTGACACAGTCCAGAACAGACTTCAGGAGAGTAAATTACCAGCAGCTGTGGTAGTTTCCAGACTTCTCAACACATAAACACCAAAGAGAAAGTGAAATGTCAGTACCAAACTCTGTTGGAACTAGGCGAGAGAAGAGCACAGTCTGGGCCCTCACCCCAAGATGAAAGGTGGTAGAGATGAAGCAGCTGCACTTGGCTGCCTCCAGAGGTCCTGGCCTGCAGAACTTAGGGGAACTAAGAGACCATTAAGAGGGTAATCGCTTTTGCTTTCACTTCCTTGGATCTGGGTTGTAGTCTTGGGTGGTGGACTGGGGTGAGGAACACCAGCGTGCCAGAGCTTGTGGTGGCTATAGAGAGGGCTCTCTCCTCATATTTCTGACAACAGCTCAATTGAGAAAACCCCAGCAATTTGGAACACAGCTCTCTCCATTCTGGAAGCAGAGTTCTACCATGGCAAAGAGTTCAAAAGTCAAGTAATTGGATGGCAAGATGAGAAATGTTACCTAGTCATACCAGATCTAAAACTATATTATAAAGCAGTAATCATCATAACTATTTGGTACTGGCTAAGGAATAGAGTGGTGGATCAGTGGAACAGGAAGGTACACAAGACAGTAGTCAATGACTAAAGTAATCCACTATTTAATAAACCCAAAGACACCAGATTCCCGAATAAGAACTCATTATTTGACAAAAACTGCTGGGAAAAAAACTGGAAAACAGCATGGCATTAACTAGGTATAGACCAACATTTTATACTGTATAAGAAGATAAGTTTAAAATGGGCACATGATTTAGAAATAAAAAGTAATACAAAAGCAAATTAGGTAAGCAAGGAACAGTTTGTGTGTCAAATCTATTCAGAAGGGGAAAAAAATGACCAGACAAGAGGTAGAGAACATTATGGAGTGTAAAATGGAGAATTTTGATGACATTAAATTAAAAAGGGTTTGCACAAATAAAATCCATGTAACCAAGATTAGAAGGAAAGCAGAAATCAAGGAAATATTTTGACAGTCAGTGTTTCTGATAAAGGCCTAATTCCTCAAGTCTATAGAGAACTGAGTCAAATTTATAAGAATACAAGTCATCCTTCAATTTATAAATGGTCAAAGGAATAGGAAGTTTTCAGATGAAGAAATTAAAGCTATCTATGGTCATATGAAAAAAAAATACTCTAAATCACTATTGATTAGAGAAATGCAAATTAAGATACCTCTGAGTTACCACCTCACACCAATCAGATTGTCTAATATGACAAAAAAAATAATAAATGTTAGAGAAGATGTGAGAAAATTGGATCATTAATGCACCTTTATAAACTGATCCAATTGTTCTGGATAGTAATTTGGAACTATGCCCAAGGGGCAATTAAACTGTGCATACCCCTTGATCTAGCAATAGTACTACTAGGTCTGTAACCCAAAGAGATCATAAAAATGGGAAAAGGACCCA